>CAWUFW010015904.1:0-22500 GCA_963921515.1 Calotriton arnoldi | reverse complement strand
ATCACAAGATGTCGCGATTCGAACCTGGTTCCCCAGTTCCATAGGCGGCAGCTCTGGCTGTTACCCCATTATTATTTTCAAAACAGGATTTTGGAGGTGGTAATGCGTGAAAAAAACATCTGTACACATTTGTTAAGTGGCATTTTGTTTTTATGGTGATGTGTTCTGGATTTTTGTGCCACTATGTTTTGTGCTGCATTATTGTTTTGTAAACTTTTTACGTTGTACTGCTTTTGTTGCCTTGAGTTCTGTTAGGACTGTTTTGTTGCTATGTGTCCTGTTATATTTGAATTGTAGTGTTGTGTTGCTTTGTGTATGCGATTTGTTATGTGGAGTTGCTTTAGATGTTTCAACAAATTCTGCCGTATTTCCAACCAAAAGACTGACATCTTAGGGGGTTGAAGAGCTGCAGCAGCGCTATTTAACCCCTTGGAAACTGGTAAATAATTGCTTGTCACAAGAACTTTCAAGGCATGTGCTGCGTTTGCCAAGAATTCTAGCAGCGTTTGTTGGCAAAACTAGTGTAAACAACTACAAATAACACAGTAACATGCCCAAAGCAACATAAGCCTACAATTAAAACATATCACATCACAACAAAACAGACATAACAGAATACAACAAAAAATTAGCAGTACAACAACAAAAAAACGCATTATACTAACACAGCACAAAAAGACAGTAGCACAAAAAACAACAGAACACAACAGGAAAATGTGCATAAACATCCCTGACACACATTATGACCTTCGGGATCCCGTTTTCATAATACGGTGTTAGAAGGTGTTTAGAGCAAGTACTACCTTAATTGCGCCAGTCAAAAGTATGAAGTGATCCGGCCCTGTGTCTTTTTAACTTAGCGCTTTGAGCCGCTCTAGTGGGTTTGCTGGCCTGGAATATTTTCATTCAAGAAAAGCCTTCCAATCAGATCAGAGGCTATGGGTCTCCTCTTTAGCAGAGAGCTTGTCACTTGTGCTGAATAAACATATATAGCAACCCTTAAGCTGCGTGACCTGAATTAATATACAGGCGACTAGCTGGTCGCGGGCACAAGGATCGACTCCAGTGAAGCCAGCGATCCAGCCATTGTATGGGAACCAGAAGCAGATGGGGCTGAATCTAGCTGCAGGAGTCCGCGATGGAACTGCATTGAAGTTGTGGCTCCAGAAGTTATTGTGGTACAAGGCAGACTCATGGACTCAGGGGAGGCTGCCACAGGGGTTGGTTAACCATCTGACCTAAGGTGTTCTGTCAGTTCATCATTGTACCAAATGCATCCGCTCTGCCTGTTTGCCAACTGTTGACCTGCCACGAGCTGGCTGCATTTGCCAGCGAAGTCAAAGAGCCCCACCATGTGAGGCGAGGCAGCCATCCTTGATGCTTTTGCCATCTTTTGAGCTATACCCATTGGTGATACGCACAGCTACTGCTTGGCGTGCAAACTGAATATTTATGCTCGGGTGTTACGCACACCAAAGAAGGTAATGGTTTGACATTGCTGGACTGGTTTGCTTTTCAGGTAGACTCAACCTTTTTTTAGTGTTAATCAGTCGTCATAATGGCCTGAAGTTAAGATCATAGACCGGGAAACTTCCAAGATAGTTATCAAGTCTCTTATGGACGTTTTTGAAAGAGAGAGAGAGAGAGTTCATAAAAGTCTGGCAACAGACAAAGAAGTTCAACTAACTTCTGGAGAAACAAAGTAGCTCCTATTCAGTCATGGGATAGATAACATCAGTGTACTTTCTGAAAAAGCAATGATATTGTATGATCTTGTATAGAGATAGATACGAGTCTTGAAAGAAGGAGCTCACCAGCAGTAACAAATGGAAAGGACTGTAAGGATATGGGTAAATAACTCATTGAGGTTAGTTCTAGACTCTAAGAATTGTGGGTGACAAATCAATTTTTGACAAATAGGAGGAAGGGTTGTAGTTTTTATTCTTAAACAACCTTGGATATTAGTGTTGAGTGAAGACCAGGACATAGAGAGTTTAAAGGAAGGTCGATTTGGGAGTTGCAGTTTGAAAACTCTGAGGACAATACAAAAAGATTTAAAGAGAATCCTTTTAGGAACTGGTAACCAATGCAGACTATTTTTGCAGAGAAGTGAGTGATGAGGCCCATGGAGGTGAAAGGGTCAGGCGTACCACAGCATTTTATATACCAGAGAGGCGTTTGATCAGACAGTCTGGAGAACCAAGGAACAGAGTGTTCCCATAGTCTAACCTACTGAGAATGGTGGCTTGGACCATCATTGGTCTGTGTTCGGCAGGAAGCAAGAATTGAGAAGCAAGTGGATGCCTGCCTATTCACCTGGGAGGTCAAGTATATGTTGCTGTCAGAAAAGAACCCCAGGTTCCTAACAACAAGAGATCCCACTGGTGGAAAATTGAGGAGGCCAGAAGTCTAAGGGAATTGCCTGAGGGATCTTATTGATGGGGTAACACAATGCCTCAGTTTTATCCTCATTAAACTTGAGGGAATTCGAGGTCAGCCAATGGGTAATTTTGCACATGTATTGATGAAAACTGTCATACAGTGCAGGCGCCCTCGAGTCTACAGATATTACAAATTGGGTGTTGTCTGCATAATTCATGGAGACTACCACCAGATTATGAAGTAGCTAAGCCAGCGGAGTCAAATAGATATTAAATAGAGTGGGGCTGAGTACAGAACCCTGAGGGACACCCTGTTTGGCACATCGGAACTCAGAGTGAAATGGCGGAAGATGAATCACCTGAGCTCTATTGTCCAGGGAGGATGCGCACCATCTCAGAGCTCTTCTCTTTATCCCAATATCTGCTAACCTAGAGATCAGAATCTCACGGGAGACCATGTCGAACGCAGCTGACAGATATAATAATACAGTTGTTTTCATACTAAGTGGCCAGTATTTTAAAGTTAAATTCATATATTTCACAAAATTATTTATTAGCTTGCTTTCTTTACTGTTAAATTTTTTTTAAAATTACATTATTGTAAGTACATATGTCAATTTTGCATAGTGCTGGTGCTAGAAGCATTTTGCCTTTGGTAAGGAAGGCAGGGCAGCAGCATATAGTCTCTGCTAGGTTCTCTTTTGTATAATTTCCCAAAAAATCATGTTGCATTCTGTTGTTTATTTTTCCACAGCTGCTTGACTACTCCTAAGTCAAAGAGCCCAAAATGCTGACGAAGGCAATGCAATTGAAGTTCCCATGATAGGACTATGACATGATGTGGTTGTACTGTATTTGTGCCATAGCTTCATTGTACCACAAAGGAGTGGGCCCTATTTTTGAAGACATTTCCTGGGATTTGTGAATAATGTGTTACTCAGAGACAATTGAAGTTGTCATATGACAAAGCTGCCATTTTTAGGTCTTGTAAAATGGAGTTTATTATGAACATGCCAGGGAGTATTACTGGGGTAATTTGGTTAGTTTTTACTAAGACTGTTTTTGAATTAATTTACCACTGCTCGCTTCAGGTAGAACCAGTATGTTAGTAAGGCTCCATTCATGGTAGTTGCATATCAATTAAATTGAACTTGAGGCAAATTTGGGCTGGCTGGTCAATTGCCAAAGACAAAAGATGGTCCCAAATGGCTTACTATGTAACTTGTTTAGCCAAGAGTTCAATATACCAGGGACAACATCGAATTATAGCTTGATGAGAGAACATTTTTTGCCTTGACCGCTTTAAGAAGAGGAGTTATCGCTGGGCCATCAAGATTCAGAGATAATTTTAGAAATGCAAATCTTAGTGCAGCTATGGTGTTTTTCACCGCTTGTAGGAGTGGTTTTAATTGTCCTCTTGGAATTTGACTGCCATTTACGTGCAGGTTTGTGCACTTGAGATGGTTTCCCCATCTAGAGTTCAAGTGTAGCCTGGATTTTGTTTACGTCAGAATCTTAGGGCTTTTGCTTTTTCATAGTTTACCATGATATATATATATATATATATATATATTTTTTTTACACTAAATTTTTTAGGGTATGCTGTAAAGCAACTCGAGTAAACTCTAGCGTGGGTGTATCGTCTGCAAATTGAACGATACATGCTTGATGCCCGTTTAGCATGGGTGGACAATCGCTGGAGTTTTTTAGTGTCCCTTCAATGTTGGCTATGTACAACTTGAATAGAAGGGAGGCTAGGATGAATCCTCGTTTTAAGCCTTTGTTTATATAGATTTCACCTGTCAATGTGTTGTATCTCATTTTGACCTAGATCCAGTTCTCTCCACACAGGATCATAATTACCATTAAACGTTCTCCAAAGATCCCAATTAGATGGTTTGTCCATAAAAGATTTATCTTTTTGGTGTCTAGGTCTTTTTTAAAGTCTATGAAGCAAGTGTATAGGTGTGTTTTGTAAGTTAGTGAATTAGTAAAGCTAATGCCACAATGTTGTCTGTGGTGCCACAGTCGGATCCAAAGCCCATTTGGAGCAATGGGAGTAAGACAATCTATTGCCCAATTTCTCCAGCCCTCTAATATTAAAGATGAAAAATATTTTAAATTGCGTGTAGGAAGGCAATCAATCTCTAGTTGGCAGGGTCATACTTATTGCTTTTCTTGTAGGTCGAATGTAAATGTGAGCCTTGTCACGAGTTTGCTACTTTGCTGCTGTTGTATAATCTCTCAAATATGTTTCGGAAAGTTTCTAACCAATAGCTTTGTTGTACTTTAAAAATGGCTGGAGGTATCCCATTTGGCCCCAGTGTCGTGTCTATTGTTAGTCTCTGAGCTCGCTCAATAGTTGCCCATTTAGTCAGCCATTAGTCGTTTATTTCTGTTTGACCAACTGGAACTTCGTGGGGTCTTTTGGTTAGGTTTACAGCCATAATTTTGAGGGGTCTCTTCAATTTGGGATCGTAAGACACTGATAGAGATTTCAAGCATGAGGACATGCTGTGTCCTTTGCATTATTTCCTAAAGTGATAACTCCAGAGTCTAAGATCTTATTTATGTAATGGCAGAAATCGCTTCAATTTCGAGAATGGCAGGCTCTTTGGAGAGATAACCATGGTCTTTCCTTAACCATACACTTTGCATCCCAAAAAAGACTTTTAATCTTCAAAATACGACCCTCATTTTTAGGTAAGCCTACTAAACAGCACATGCATTGCCTCTTGCGAGATATATTATTGGCTTACCAAGAAGATACAGGTGGTTTGACCTTCCCATTGCTTACTATTGGTCGGCTTTCATGTCAATCTCATAGTCTGCCTCTTATTTGTATTCCAGTTGCATGCAGTGGAGTAGTGTACAGTGGAGTGGTGTAGAGTGGAATAACGTTGAGTGTAGTTGTGTACTGTGAAGTGATGCAGAGTGGAGGGCCATATAGTGAAAAAGCATATAGTGGAGAGGCGTAGAGTGGAGTGTCTACAGTGGAATAGCATAGAGTGTAAAAGTGCAGAGTGGAGTGCCGTACATTGGAGTGGCATGTAGTGGAGTGCCGAACAGTGAAGTTGTGTACAGTGTAGAAGCGTATAGTGGAGTGGCATATAGTTGAGTGGCGAAGTGGAGTGGTATACAGTGAAATAGCATAGAGTGGAGTAGTGTACACTGGAGTGTCGTATGGTGGAGTGGAATAGAGTGAAATAACAGAGTGTAGTGTCCTAGAGTGGAGTTACGTACAGTGGAATAGCATAGAGTGGAGTAGTGTAGAGACGTGCAGTGGTGTAGACTGGAGTGGCATAGAATAGAGTGTCATACAATTGTAGTAGCATTCATCTGAGTGGCGTAGAGAGGAGTAGTGTAGAGTGGAGTGGAGCAGAATGGAGTTGTGTACAGTGGTTTAGAGTGGAGTGGTTGATAGTGAAGTGCCGTGGAGTAGCGAAGAGTGTAACAGCATATAGTGGAGTAGTGTTGAGTGGAGTAGCGTAGAGTGTAGTAGCGTAGAGTGGAGTAGCATAGAGTGGAGTAGCATAGAGTGGAGTAGCATAGAGTGGAGTAGCGTAGAGTGGAGTAGTGTAGAGTGGAGTGACATAGATTGGAGTGGTGTAGATTGGAGTGGCATAGAGTGGAGTGGCGTAGAGTGGAGTGGCGTAGAGTGGAGTGGCGTAGAGTGGAATGTGGCACTTGAAACAGACATAGCATAAAAGTGGGTGAACAGATGTAATGTGGCAGAATGTATAGATTATGAGCTGTAAATGGTAATTTTTGGTAGTAAGTGTAAATAGTGTAAGTACTGTTAAAGTTATAAGTGTTAAAATACTTAGTTATATATTGGGCCACGGTAAACGGTTGAACTTTGCAGTATACTACGGTACATGCTGATGACTGGGCAGTATGTGATTGGGTAATGGTTGTCTTTACAAAACGTAAAAGGCAGCCATGTAGATTTCAGCACACTTTGGTTGTGCTCTGGGTTAGGGTCTTATATATAGGTAAGTAGTAGGCTTTATTGCGGTTCCCTACCAATTACCACTTTATAAAAGGGGTATTAGGTTGAGAAATGTATCTACATTTTTTTTATATATTTTTACAACACTTCATCGAGAACTGTGCTTTTAAAAAAAATATTTATGTGGCGCAGTAATTTGTAGGTATTCCTGCGGTACTCCATAGCCTTTTTTGCAAACAATTGAATATGTAAAATATTCAAAAGTACACTAAAGCACACCATATTTGTAAAGTTGGTGTAGTATAGTGTATTTTAATTTTTTTTACATATTAATTATTTTAAGTACTGTCATACTTCCTAGGAAGTACTGTGGTGGTACTCCGTACATTCTTAAAAAATATATAAACTTACATACAAATGTTCTCTATCTATTACCACTTTAATAAAGTGGTAGTAGGTAAGGAAAAAATATAACGCCTAATACTTACCTATAGCTAAAGGCATAATGCAGAACACTGCCAAAGTGTACTTAAAACAACAGTGCTGCCTTTAATTTTTGTAAAGGCAGTCATTAGCCAATCACATAATGCCTTGTCATTGCTATGTACCGTGGTAGTTTGGCGAAATACTGTGACATTTTGTGAAACTACCACAACAACAGATATCGCTAAGTTAAAATGCCCTATAACTGAAAAGGTACTTACCCTACTTACCTGCAGTACCCAAAAGAATCCTCTGCACACTATAATGTATAATCCTGCCAGATTTTATGGAAATCTGTACAGCCATTTTCGCTCTACATCTGATACCAAAGTCTATGGAAAATGCATTGGTTGAAAAAGTGTTTTGGGAGCTCCCTTTTATCTTTGTATGCCCTTGACCAATCACTGCTAAGCTTTCCATCTTCTAATGAAGAAAAAGCTATAGGTATGGAAACAAAGTTACGGGGACAAAGTTATTAGCGAGCAAAGATCCAAGAAATTCCTAATCCTAATTATAATTACAGAGAGGTTACCACCACTTTGTAATATATACTCTGTGAGATATATATATATATTCACTGAAAAAACCATAGGTTTCAGACACGTTATAGTTATAAATTAGCATTTAAAAAACCTTTGAAGTTCACAGAAAAAACCATAGGTTTTAGGGACAGTTATAGTTAGTTGGACATTGCACTCGTACAAAACCCGTGAAATTCCCCTGTTATAGTTAGTTCAGCTAACTATAACTCGCGCCCCGCAATGCACTGCTGATGACGTCACATATTACATCACTCATGACATGGTCAGTGACATCACTGATGACATCACTGATGACATCACTGATGACATCATCCAGTGACTGTGTGTTTCTGTAAAGTTTAAATATGTTTAATATATATAGGGAAAGGCGTATTGAAGAATGAGTGGGTGTATAAGTGTCTGAATGGATGATTTAGTACGTGAGTGACTGACTCTACAAGTGAGTGATTAAACGTATCTTACTGAATGCATGGGTTAGTGACTAAACTGTGTGAATGTCTGTATCCGTCTGTTTGTTGGTGTGTAAGTGGATGCATGGATTTGCGAATAGCTACATGAGTGTCTATATGGGTTATTGATTGGTTCTCTGAGTATCTGTATGGCTGCCTGAGTGTTTGTGTGGGTGGGGTGTGTTTGACTCTATACATAGATGTGTGAGTGGGTGATTCACTGGGTGCATGATTTCAAGAGTGCATCTGTGATGGACTGCTTGGGTGGGTGAGTGTGTGTATGGGTGTGTTAGTGAGTGAATGTATATCTCAGTGGTACATGTGCGAGTAACTACATATGTAAAAGGCAGTATATATGTGTGTTAGAGTATTTAAATAGCTATAAGTGAGAGTGTGTTATTGTGAGAGTGGCTGTATGGATGCGTGTGTGCTTGTATCAGTTATTGTATAAGAGCGTAAGAATGTGCTAGTATTTGTATGAGTAAGTGAGCTGGTGTGTGTATAACTGTATAGGTGAGTAAATGGGTGTGTGATTAATTTTTTGCATGACTGACTAGGTGTGTGAGTACCTCTATGGATGAGTGGCGGTGTGTGAGTGTTTATATAGGTGTATGAGTGCATATGATAGTCCTGTACTGAGTGACTGTAAGTATGAGTGACTGTACAGGTGAGTGAGTGGATGTGTGTGTAGACCTAAGAATCAGTGAGTGGGTATGTAGTTTTTGGTGTTGGAGTGTCTATGGTTTTGAGAATGGCAGTCTGTAATTTAGAGTGGGTGTATCAAAAGTTATATTAGGGTGTGAGAAGATGCATGAAATTATCACATGGATGATGTCATCAGTGATGTCATTTGAGATGTCATCAGTGATGTCATCAGTGATGTCACTGACCATGTCATGAGTGATGTAATATGTGACGTCATCAGCAGTGCATTGCGGGGGCGCGAGTTATAGTTAGCTGAACTAACTATAACAGGGGAATTTCACGGGTTTTGTACGAGTGCAATGTCCAACTAACTATAACTGTCCCTAAAACCTATGGTTTTTTCTGTGAACTTCAAAGGTTTTTTAAATGCTAATTTATAACTATAACGTGTCTGAAACCTATGGTTTTTTCAGTGAATTTCAAAGGTTTTTTAAATGCTAATTTCTAACTATAACGTGCCTGAAACCTATGGTTTTTTCAGTGAATTTCAGAGGTTTTTTAAATGCTAATTTCTAACTATAACGTGCCTGAAACCTATGATTTTTTAAGTGAATTTCAAAGGTTTTTTAAATGCTAGTTTCTAACTATGCCAACAGAGGTAGGACATGTGAAGAAAGAAGAAAAAACGCACAGAAAGAAACAAAAAGATGTGCAGAAAGAACCAACAGAGGAGCAGAAAGAGGCCTTGTTGCAAAATCATCCTGTGCCCACAACTTTTTCAGACGGGTACTGGTGGTAACTGACTCTGACTAACCAGAGCCAGTGCGGGTTTGCACAGTGGTGAAGGGAGGGGGGCCTGAGGTGACATGTATGCAAACGCGCCCCATGGCGCGTTTTAAGTTGTGGGATTAAGTTCCCTTGAATCCTGAGGGTCCCTGGGGCCCAACTAGCCCCCCAGGTACCTACAGTTAGGACCACAGAGCTGAGTTGCAGAGAGGCGTTCCGAGGCCACGCACCTTTTTCACCTCTCTGCAACGCAACTCTGTTGTGCTTACTGAAGGTACCTGGTGGGCTAGTTGGCCCCCAGGATTCAAAGGAATTATCTCCCCAACTTAAAACGCACCACAGGGCGTGTTTGCGCACATGTCACCTGAGGCCCCTCCCCTCCCTTCACCACTGTGCAAACGCGCCCCGTGGCGCGTTTTAAGTTGGGGGATTAGGTCACCTTGAATCCTGAGAGTCCCTGGGGCCCAACTAGCCCACCAGGTACTTCCAGTAAGCACCACAGGCCTGCGTTGCAACGCCTGTAACAAATTGTGCAGTTGTGTTTAGGTAGTGAAGAGGGTCGTGCTGGGGGTAGTGTTTTAGGGTTTAGGGTAGTGCAGTGGTGTTTGTGTAGTGTAGGGGGTCATGCTGGGGGTAGATTTAGGGTTTAGGGTAGTGCAGTGGTGTTTGGGTAGTGTAGGGTGTCGTGCTGGGGGTAGTGTTTTAGGGTTTAGGGTAGTGCAGTGGTGTTTGGGTAGTGTAGGGGGTCGTGCTTGTGAGAAGTTGGCCTGGCATATGCTGTCCACTAATTATAGTGGGCACCTTGCACCAGTCCAAATCGACTCTTATGGTAGGTAGGTTAAAGACAACCTTATTGAAAGCTATCCTAGTGGTAGCTGTGGAGAGCAGCCTTTAGGCTAAGTCTTGAAGGAATGTAAAGCAGCTTGTTTTACCAGTCTATAATCTCTTGAGTGACCAAATGAAAGAGCACCACACCAGGTATATATTCAAAATATATGTATTTATTACTAAACACACCCCTCTAGTCTCTTTATGAGGCTAGAGTTCGAAATACATAGGTTATAAGATCTTAAATCACAGTAATAGCACAAATACACGTTTGGGCCCTAGGGGCGTACCAAACCATATACCAATAAAGTGGTATGCGAACCACGACTGAACTAGACACTAGGCCTAGAGCCTCTAGAAGTGCTTGGACCACAAGGAACCACCCAAGGTAGTGACACAGGGGACCCACAGGAGACGCGTGCAGTGTAAATACACAACCGCGATACGCCGTTAACTTCTATGGAGAAAGTCGGGATCGGGAAAATAGAGGAAAGGGACACTTAGAAGAGGACTAGGACAAAACCCTTTGAGATCTAGGACTTTGAAGAGTCTCTACCCACGGGAGCACCGGAGTACTCGTGTTACCTCACCCAGGGAAGCCGGGTGCATAGGTGCCTTTCGGGGTCGGGTTTCGTCGTCGGTTCTTATGGCGATCTGCTGCAAAGTGCTGCTGGCGACCAGGAGAAAAGTGTCCGGGTGGATCCAAGAGTGGATCGGAGTTCTGAAGAACCTGAAAGCAGAGGGGACAGAGTCTGGGTCACTAGCCAGTGACCAGGAGGGCGATGGACAGATGCCCACCGATGTCGAGTGCTTCAAGTTCGTTGACGGTCGTCTTGACTCTTCAGCCACGAGGTCCGGGAGGCGTTGTCGGTGACCAGGAGCAGGATTCGGGCTGTTGCTCGATGTCTGTCGAGTGCAGAGGTGTCGGCGACCAGATTGGACCCAACAGGCCTTGGCAACGGCAAGTCTCGAGTAAGATGTAGATCGTCGATGATGCAGACCAGCAAGGTCTGGGGAACTCACCCAGCAAGGGTAAGTGAGGGCAGGCCTGGAGCAACCAGACTGCCAAGTAAAGAAAAGATTGGCCTTCGGTAAGGGCTACTAGCCAACGGGCTAGCGACCGCGAAGGAGCCTCGTGACGCCGCACGTGGAGCTGGCTTACAGGACACTCGTGGAGTGGGGGCCAGTGATCTTCGGTGCAGGTGGTGCTGGAGGCTAGGGCTACTCGGAGCCCAAAGCACGACTTCTTGGGAGACCCAGAAGATGGTGCACTTGCAAGTGTGCTCGGTGTCCAGGGGTCACGGTCTCAAGTCACCCACGATAGCCACGGGCCTCAGCTTTGCTGGGGACTCAGGGTAGCCTCGGGGAAGTCTGAGAATCCACCTCTGGTGATGCGATGACTTCGGCGTCCGGTGGGAGCTTCAGAAATGCGAACCGGACAGATGCTTCTTTGGTGCCTGCCAAGCAGGGGAGTCACTCCTTGACCCCAAGGGAGATTCTTCAGTCCTCTAATCTTGTCGTAGAGCGTCGAAGGTCCAGGATTCCGTGTCAGAGTTTCGTCCAGGTATAATCTAAAGTCCTAAGGACTGGGTTCCTACCTTTATTCTAAAAATAGGGGATGGACTACTCTGTGGCCCCACCTATGGGTGGGTCAGGGCAGAGGGGTGGCTACACCCCTTTCCCTTTGTCCAGTTCGCGCCAAAGCAGGGGCTGCAAGCCCCTGATCCGGTTTGAACTGGGGTATGCACAGGGACACCAAATGTGCCCCCAGTGCAGGACTTCAAAGCACCCGAAAGTGCTCCCGCCCAGCCCCAATACACATTGTCCTGTCTGGGGAGGTGGTCACACCTCCCTGGGACAGGAAACCTATTGTCCAGGCCTCCCCTGCCGGAGTTTCGTCCAGCAGCAGGAGGCCAGACTCGTGTCTGTGGCAGCAGCATCCATTTTGTGATGCCAGGGCTCTGGAAAGAAGTTACCGGACTCGTCAGAGTTAACATGCCTTTCCCTCTAGAAGGGTGGAATGCTACCCCCGCCACCAGAATTGGCGGGGGGTAGTATTCCAAGATGTTTGACACCAAACACGACATGTTTCGGTGCAGCCATTCCATAGTTAGCATTTTACCGCGAGGATATAATGCGTTTAAGAGTATATGGTCAGGCTGCACTACAAACAGCATCAGAGATGGTCTCCGAACGCTGCAGAGGGGCCCTGCTCAGGCAGGGGCACCCTCTCACATAGGAACCATGCACTCTGCCTTTAGGATTGATAAGGCCTGCCTTAGGAGTGACTTATAGGTTTATATGTGTGTATGCATTTAGTGATATAGGTAACCTATACCACAGCAAGGGGTGCATGCACCACCTTACCCAGGCTGCAGTAGCAGACCTGTGGTGTCAGTTTGGATGGCCTACCAGGGGTGGCATAATATATGCTGCAGCCCCTGGCAGGCCTCTGAGGTACCTATGCCCTTGGTACATAGTATACCATATACTAGGGACTTACAAGGGCACTCCAGATCCCAATCAGTGATGTGCCTAAGGCACATGGAGACCCTTTTAAAGAGGAAACAGCTAGGCTGGGGTTCTGAATAGCAGGGCCCCAGCCAGACTAATGTCGAAAACCAGTGAAGTATCAGCAAAAAGTGGGGGTACCCCTGTGAAGCAGATCCTACTCTCCTACACAACCCCCCCAAACGTAGGGACATTAAACTAACCTTGCCCAGTTAAGTCTTCATGTTCTAAGTGGAAATACCTAGAGAGTCCATCTGCATTCGCATGGTTACTCCCAGGCCTATGTTCCACTGTAAAGTCCATCCCCTGTAGGGAAATGGACCACCTAAGCAGTTTGGGGTTTTCACCCTTCATTTGTTTTAGCCATAAGAGGGGCTTATGGTCTGTCTGAACCAGGAAGTGTGTACCAAACAAGTATGGCCTCAACTTCTTCAGAGCCCAGACCACAGCAAAGGCCTCCCTCTCTATGGCTGACCAACGTTTCTCTCTAGGGGTCAGCCTTCTGCTAATAAAAGCTACTGGCTGATCCTGACCTTCTTCATTCAATTGTGACAGTACAGCCCCTACCCCCAATTCAGATGCATCTGTTTGAACAATGAACTTCTTGGAGTAATCAGGACTCTGCAGAATTGGAGCAGTGCACATGGCCTGCTTGAGGTCATCAAATGCCTTTTGACAGCTAACTGTCCACTGAACCTTTTTGGGCATTTTCTTAGAAGTTAAGTCATTCAAGGGTGTCACTATTGATCCATACCCCTTGACAAATCTCCTATAGTACCCAGTCAGGCCTAAGAAGGCTCTCACCTGAGTCTGGGTAGTGGGAGCAGTCCAGTCCATGATGGTCTGGATCTTGCTCTGCAAAGGTTGAACCTGGCCTCCACCCACAAGGTGGCCCAGGTACACAACCTGACTCTGCCCTATCTGGCACTTAGTGGCCTTGATAGTCAGGCCTGCCTTTTGCAGGGCCTGTAAAACATTCCTGAGGTGGACCAGGTGATCCTCCCAGGTGGAGCTAAAGACAGCAATATCATCTAGATAAGCTGCACTATAGGCTTCCAGTCCTGTGAGAACTGTGTTCACCAACCTCTGGAAAGTGGCAGGTGCATTTTTCAGACCAAAGGGCATCACCACAAATTGATAATGCCCACTAGGGGTTGAAAATGCTGTTTTGGGCTTTGCAGCATCAGCTAGTCTGATCTGCCAGTAGCCAACTGTTAGGTCAAATGTGCTGAGATATTTGGCAGAGGCCAAAGTATCTATGAGCTCATCTGCCCTTGGTATTGGATGGGCATCAGTCCTAGTGACTGCATTGAGGCCCCTGTAGTCTACACAAAACCTCATCTCTCTTTTCCCACCACTGGTGTGAGGTTTAGGTACTAGGACTACTGGACTAGCCCAAGGGCTATCTGAGGGCTCAATCACTCCCAATTCCAACATCTTCTGGACTTCAGTCCTGATACAGTCCCTGACATGGTCAGGTTGCCTATAAATCTTGTTTTTAATAGGCAGACTGTCCCCAGTGTCCACTTCATGAGTGCACCAGGTGGTCTGACTGGGTGTCAGTGAAAACATATGTCTAAACTGATTGAGGACTTGCCTGCAATCAGTTTGTTGCTGGGTAGTGAGGCTGCCTGACAAGGCTACACCATCAACTGACCCATCGTCAGGGTTCTGTGAGAGCAGGTCAGGGAGTGGGTCACTCTCTTCCTCCTGCCCTTCATCAGTAGCCATGAGCAAGCCCATGTCTGCCCTGTCCACATATGGCTTAAGTCTGTTGACATGGAGAACCCTTTGGGGACTCCTGGGTGTTCCCAGGTCTACTAAGTAAGTGACCTCACCCTTCTGCTCAACAATAGTGTGGGGTCCACTCCATTTGTCTTGGAGAGCTGCTGGGGCCACTGGCTCCAACACCCACACCTTCTGTCCTGGCTGGTAAACAGTCAGAACAGCCTTTTGGTCATGCCAGGCCTTTTGAAGTTCCTGGCTAGCCTCAAGGTTTTTGGTTGCCTTTTTCATGTACTCAGCCATCCTGGAGCGGAGACCAAGTACATAGTCCACTATATCTTGCTTTGGGGGCTTGAGAGGTAACTCCCATCCTTCCTTCACCAAGCACAGTGGACCCCTCACAGGGTGGCCAAACAGAAGTTCAAAAGGGCTGTAACCAACCCCCTTCTGAGGCACCTCCCTATATGCGAATAAAAGGCAGGGCAAGAGTATGTCCCATCTACGCCTAAGCTTTTCTGGGAGCCCTTTAATCATGCCCTTCAAGGTTTTGTTGAATCTCTCAACTAAACCATTGCATTGTGGGTGATAGGGTGTGGTGAACTTATAAGTAACTCCACACTCCTTCCACATTGCCTTTAAGTACCCAGACATGAAGTTTGCACCCCTGTCTGATACCACCTCCTTAGGAAAGCCCACTCTTGAGAAAATTCCCAGGAGGGCCCTTGCCACCACAGGTGCTGTAGTGGTCCTAAGGGGAATAGCTTCTGGGTACCTGGTGGCATGATCCACTACCACCAGGATAAACCTGTGCCCAGAGGCTGTTTGGGGATCCATGGGACCAACAATGTCAATCCCTACCCTCTCAAAGGGCACCCCCACCACAGGTAGTGGTATCAGGGGGCCTTTGTAGTGCCACCTGCTTTGCCACTGGCTTGGCAGGTTACACAGGAGCGACAAAACTCCTTACTGTCTTCAGACATGTGGGGCCAGTGAAAGTGAGGGACAATTCTGTCCCAAGTCTTGTTCTGGCCCAGGTGTCCTGCTAAGGGAATATCATGGGCTAGGGTCAATAGGAAGCCCCTGAACTTCAAAGGTATTACCAACCTCCTGGTAGCACCAGGCTTGGGGTCTCTACTCTCTGAGTACAGGAGTCCATCATCCCAATACACTGTATGGGGACCACTAGCTTTCCCAGCAGCCTCAGCAGCAGCTTGCTGTCTGAGGGGTTCAAGGGAGGGGCAGCTCTGCTGCTCCTGGCTCAGATCTGCCCTAGAAGGTCCCCCTGTCCCCAAGAACTCAACCTGTTCAGGTTCAAGTTCCTCTGGGACAGTTCCTTCTTCAGGGCTGAGATCATCCCCCTCAAGGGACTGATCTTCCTCCTGAGCCAAGGGGAAGGCACTGCCTTAACCCTACTACTCCTCCTCTTGGAAGGCACTTGGTCCATTCTTCCAGAATCCAAGGCCTGTTCAGTTTTAGACAGTTTAGCTTGTGACCTGGTCACAGCAAACACATCTGCAGGGATCCCCAGCATTTCTGCATGGGTCCTGAGCTCCACTTCTGCCCAAGCAGAAGTTTCTAAGTCATTGCCAAGCAAGCATTCGACTGGTAGGTTTGCACTTACCACAACCTTCTTAAGGCCAGTTACCCCTCCCCAGGAGAAGTTAACAACTGCCAGAGTATGGTCTGTTCTGACATTGCTAGCATTGGTCACTTGGTACATCTCACCAAGTATAACTTGCCCAGGTAGCACAAGGTCTTGTGTCACCATTGTGACACTTGCCCCTGTGTCCCTAAATGCCAAAGCCTCTCGTCCATTGATTAAAGGCTGTTGTCTGTACTTGCCCAGATTACTGGGACTCACAGTGGAGGTCACATCCATGCCTCCATCACAGACTAACACAGCCTGAGTCAGTTCCCTGACTAAGTCAGAGCCCAACTCAGTTCCCAGGGTGAACCCTACTAAACCCTTTGCTGGAGCACTTCCACCAACTGTACTAGGGGGAACAGGTGCCTTAGGGGCATTGGTGGAGGCTGGACTGGAGTCTTTGGACTTGGTGCAATCACTGGTCCAGTGGGTCTTTTGCTTACAGACCTTGCACCATGGTTTTCTTTGGCCTTTACCCTTGGTAGACTGGGAATCCCCACCAGAAGAAGATTTTTGGGGGCCTGATGAAGACTTTTGATCTTTACCCTTCTCCCCACCCTTGTCAGAGTTCTTAGCATCTTGCTTCTTGGTTTCCCCACCTTGGTTCTGTACCTTCTGCTTCACCCTGGTTCTGACCCATTTGTCTGCCTTCTTTCCCAATTCTTGGGGAGAGGTCAGATCAGAGTCAACCAGGTACTGATGCAACAGCTGGTTTTGACAGTTATTAAGAATCTGCTCCCTCATTATCAGATTATACAATCCTGAGAAGTCACACACCTTACTGCCCATCAACCAGCCTTCCAGAGCCTTGGCAGAACAATCCACATAGTCTACCCAGTCTTGAGTCTGTGCTTTTTGGGTGTCTCTGAACTTCAACCTGTACTGTTCAGTGGTTAGGCCAAACCCATCAATAAGAGCACTCTTCAAGACCTTGTAATTGTCAGCATCCTCCTCTCTAACAGTGAGGAGCTTGTCTCTACCTTTGTCAGCAAAGGAGAGCCACAAGATTGCTGCCCACTGCTCCTGAGGGACCTTCTGTACTTTACAGGCCCTCTCTAAAGCAGTTATCCATTTGTGGATATCATCCCCACTCTGGTAGGGAGGGACAATCTTGCTCAGGTTCCTATGGTCATAGGACCTTTCCCTATCTCTAGGGATATGGCTGCCACCATGGGACTCTAGTCCCAACTTTCTTCTCTCTTTAAGGAGATCTAGGGATTCTCTATCTAAAGCCAATTGCTTCTTCCTGATCTCCAGTTGAGTTTCCTCATACTGGACCAGTCTCTTTCTTCTCTCATGAGAGGATTCCCTCCTGTGAGAAGAAACAGAGCTCCCTATTGAGGTGCCAGAGTGGTTAGACTCCTGAGAAGGAGACCTAGACTTTCTGAGCACACTCATAATCCTTCCTGGGGGGACAAAGGTGTGGTTCTCTAGATCCTCATCTTCATCTTCCCCAGAAGGGATTGGGTTTTCCAGGTCAGGGTCATTGTCACCCTCCTGGTCAGTTTCAGAGGGGGGCTGGGGGTAGTGGTACCCCTGGCCCCTTCCTCATCTGCTGGCCCACCCTCTGCTCCTACCCCTTCAGTCTCTGAGGACTTACTAAGATCATAAGCCACCAACAACTCCTGGAGGTGTTGGGTGGTGGGACTTTGGCCTGTCCTTAATTTCCTCACGTTACACAAAGCTCTCAGTTCCAAGAATGGGAGTGTGTCATACTTGGAGGGGAAGCTCAATGGCTTCCTGCAGGGCATCTTTGGATCCTGCTTTTAAAGACATTACTAGTGTGGTGTGGTGTATGCACTACCTACTCTAGTGTGGCCTACTAAACTCTCTTGAGTTGTAGAAAGGGTTGTGCTATCCCTTAACACACAACTCTAAGTTCAGTAGAACTTACTGATATTCTAAGCTTAAATTATATGTACCTTAGGTACCTTTAGTGGTTTTCAGTTGATCAATTCAATTGAGATTATCTGGTAAAACAATAGCAAGCTGGAATCCCACACGCTGCACACCAATGTGAGAAGTTGGCCTGGCATATGCTGTCCACTAATTATAGTGGGCACCTTGCACCAGTCCAAATCGACTCTTATGGTAGGTAGGTTAAAGACAACCTTATTGAAAGCTATCCTAGTGGTAGCTATGGAGAGCAGCCTTCAGGCTAAGTCTTGAAGGAATGTAAAGCAGCTTGTTTTACCAGTCTATAATCTCTTGAGTGACCAAATGAAAGAGCACCACACCAGGTATATATTCAAAATATATGTATTTATTACTAAACACACCCCTCTAGTCTCTTTATGAGGCTAGAGTTCGAAATACATAGGTTATAAGATCTTAAATCACAGTAATAGCACAAATACACGTTTGGGCCCTAGGGGCGTACCAAACCATATACCAATAAAGTGGTATGCGAACCACGACTGAACTAGACACTAGGCCTAGAGCCTCTAGAAGTGCTTGGACCACAAGGAACCACCCAAGGTAGTGACACAGGGGACCCACGGGAGACGCGTGCAGTGTAAATACACAACCGCGATACGCCGTTAACTTCTATGGAGAAAGTCGGGATCGGGAAAATAGAGGAAAGGGACACTTAGAAGAGGACTAGGACAAAACCCTTTGAGATCTAGGACTTTGAAGAGTCTCTACCCACGGGAGCACCGGAGTACTCGTGTTACCTCACCCAGGGAAGCCGGGTGCATAGGTGCCTTTCGGGGTCGGGTTTCGTCGTCGGTTCTTATGGCGATCTGCTGCAAAGTGCTGCTGGCGACCAGGAGAAAAGTGTCCGGGTGGATCCAAGAGTGGATCGGAGTTCTGAAGAACCTGAAAGCAGAGGGGACAGAGTCTGGGTCACTAGCCAGTGACCAGGAGGGCGATGGACAGATGCCCACCGATGTCGAGTGCTTCAAGTTCGTTGACGGTCGTCTTGACTCTTCAGCCACGAGGTCCGGGAGGCGTTGTCGGCGACCAGGAGCAGGATTCGGGCTGTTGCTCGATGTCTGTCGAGTGCAGAGGTGTCGGCGACCAGATTGGACCCAACAGGCCTTGGCAACGGCAAGTCTCGAGTAAGATGTAGATCGTCGATGATGCAGACCAGCAAGGTCTGGGGAACTCACCCAGCAAGGGTAAGTGAGGGCAGGCCTGGAGCAACCAGACTGCCAAGTAAAGAAAAGATTGGCCTTCGGTAAGGGCTACTAGCCAACGGGCTAGCGACCGCGAAGGAGCCTCGTGACGCCGCACGTGGAGCTGGCTTACAGGACACTCGTGGAGTGGGGGCCAGTGATCTTCGGTGCAGGTGGTGCTGGAGGCTAGGGCTACTCGGAGCCCAAAGCACGACTTCTTGGGAGACCCAGAAGATGGTGCACTTGCAAGTGTGCTCGGTGTCCAGGGGTCACGGTCTCAAGTCACCCACGATAGCCACGGGCCTCAGCTTTGCTGGGGACTCAGGGTAGCCTCGGGGAAGTCTGAGAATCCACCTCTGGTGATGCGATGACTTCGGCGTCCGACGGGAGCTTCAGTAATGCGAACCGGACAGATGCTTCTTTGGTGCCTGCCAAGCAGGGGAGTCACTCCTTGACCCCAAGGGAGATTCTTCAGTCCTCTAATCTTGTCGTAGAGCGTCGAAGGTCCAGGATTCCGTGTCAGAGTTTCGTCCAGGTATAATCTAAAGTCCTAAGGACTGGGTTCCTACCTTTATTCTAAAAATAGGGGATGGACTACTCTGTGGCCCCACCTATGGGTGGGTCAGGGCAGAGGGTGGCTACACCCCTTTCCCTTTGTCCAGTTCGCGCCAAAGCAGGGGCTGCAAGCCCCTGATCCGGTTTGAACTGGGGTATGCACAGGGACACCAAATGTGCCCCCAGTGCAGGACTTCAAAGCACCCGAAAGTGCTCCCGCCCAGCCCCAATACACATTGTCCTGTCTGGGGAGGTGGTCACACCTCCCTGGGACAGAAACCTGTTGTCCAGGCCTCCCCTGCCGGAGTTTCGTCCAGCAGCAGGAGGCCAGACTCGTGTCTGTGGCAGCAGCATCCATTTTGTGATGCCAGGGCTCTGGAAAGAAGTTACCGGACTCGTCAGAGTTAACATGCCTTTCCCTCTAGAAGGGTGGAATGCTACCCCCGCCGCCAGAATTGGCGGGGGGTAGTATTCCAAGATGTTTGACACCAAACACGACATGTTTCGGTGCAGCCATTCCATAGTTAGCATTTTACCGCGAGGATATAATGCGTTTAAGAGTATATGGTCAGGCTGCACTACAAACAGCATCAGAGATGGTCTCCGAACGCTGCAGAGGGGCCCTGCTCAGGCAGGGGCACCCTCTCACATAGGAACCATGCACTCTGCCTTTAGGATTGATAAGGCCTGCCTTAGGAGTGACTTATAGGTTTATATGTGTGTATGCATTTAGTGATATAGGTAACCTATACCACAGCAAGGGGTGCATGCACCACCTTACCCAGGCTGCAGTAGCAGACCTGTGGTGTCAGTTTGGATGGCCTACCAGGGGTGGCATAATATATGCTGCAGCCCCTGGCAGGCCTCTGAGGTACCTATGCCCTTGGTACATAGTATACCATATACTAGGGACTTACAAGGGCACTCCAGATCCCAATCAGTGATGTGCCTAAGGCACATGGAGACCCTTTTAAAGAGGAAACAGCTAGGCTGGGGTTCTGAATAGCAGGGCCCCAGCCAGACTAATGTCGAAAACCAGTGAAGTATCAGCAAAAAGTGGGGGTACCCCTGTGAAGCAGATCCTACTCTCTACACAACCCCCCCAAACGTAGGGACATTAAACTAACCTTGCCCAGTTAAGTCTTCATGTTCTAAGTGGAAATACCTAGAGAGTCCATCTGCATTCGCATGGTTACTCCCAGGCCTATGTTCCACTGTAAAGTCCATCCCCTGTAGGGAAATGGACCACCTAAGCAGTTTGGGGTTTTCACCCTTCATTTGTTTTAGCCATAAGAGGGGCTTATGGTCTGTCTGAACCAGGAAGTGTGTACCAAACAAGTATGGCCTCAACTTCTTCCAGAGCCCAGACCACAGCAAAGGCCTCCCTCTCTATGGCTGACCAACGTTTCTCTCTAGGGGTCAGCCTTCTGCTAATAAAAGCTACTGGCTGATCCTGACCTTCTTCATTCAATTGTGACAGTACAGCCCCTACCCCCAATTCAGATGCATCTGTTTGAACAATGAACTTCTTGGAGTAATCAGGACTCTGCAGAATTGGAGCAGTGCACATGGCCTGCTTGAGGTCATCAAATGCCTTTTGACAGCTAACTGTCCACTGAACCTTTTTGGGCATTTTCTTAGAAGTTAAGTCATTCAAGGGTGTCACTATTGATCCATACCCCTTGACAAATCTCCTATAGTACCCAGTCAGGCCTAAGAAGGCTCTCACCTGAGTCTGGGTAGTGGGAGCAGTCCAGTCCATGATGGTCTGGATCTTGCTCTGCAAAGGTTGAACCTGGCCTCCACCCACAAGGTGGCCCAGGTACACAACCTGACTCTGCCCTATCTGGCACTTAGTGGCCTTGATAGTCAGGCCTGCCTTTTGCAGGGCCTGTAAAACATTCCTGAGGTGGACCAGGTGATCCTCCCAGGTGGAGCTAAAGACAGCAATATCATCTAGATAAGCTGCACTATAGGCTTCAGTCCTGTGAGAACTGTGTTCACCAACCTCTGGAAAGTGGCAGGTGCATTTTTAGACCAAAGGGCATCACCACAAATTGATAATGCCCACTAGGGGTTGAAAATGCTGTTTTGGGCTTTGCAGCATCAGCTAGTCTGATCTGCCAGTAGCCAGCTGTTAGGTCAAATGTGCTGAGATATTTGGCAGAGGCCAAAGTATCTATGAGCTCATCTGCCCTTGGTATTGGATGGGCATCAGTCCTAGTGACTGCATTGAGGCCCCTGTAGTCTACACAAAACCTCATCTCTCTTTTCCCACCACTGGTGTGAGGTTTAGGTACTAGGACTACTGGACTAGCCCAAGGGCTATCTGAGGGCTCAATCACTCCCAATTCCAACATCTTCTGGACTTCAGTCCTGATACAGTCCCTGACATGGTCAGGTTGCCTATAAATCTTGTTTTTAATAGGCAGACTGTCCCCAGTGTCCACTTCATGAGTGCACCAGGTGGTCTGACTGGGTGTCAGTGAAAGCATATGTCTAAACTGATTGAGGACTTGCCTGCAATCAGTTTGTTGCTGGGTAGTGAGGCTGCCTGACAAGGCTACACCATCAACTGACCCATCGTCAGGGTTCTGTGAGAGCAGGTCAGGGAGTGGGTCACTCTCTTCCTCCTGCCCTTCATCAGTAGCCATGAGCAAGCCCATGTCTGCCCTGTCCACATATGGCTTAAGTCTGTTGACATGGAGAACCCTTTGGGGACTCCTGGGTGTTCCCAGGTCTACTAAGTAAGTGACCTCACCCTTCTGCTCAACAATAGTGTGGGGTCCACTCCATTTGTCTTGGAGAGCTGCTGGGGCCACTGGCTCCAACACCCACACCTTCTGTCCTGGCTGGTAAACAGTCAGAACAGCTCTTTG
>CAWUFW010015903.1:0-335917 GCA_963921515.1 Calotriton arnoldi | reverse complement strand
GGCGGCAGCCTGCCTTTCCGCTCTGCGTTGGGCCTTGTGTGTGGATGTAATTCTTGGGCCACCTGTTGTCGGTCACCGGGCTCTTTGGTGTTCCGTTTCATGTGTCTTGTTCATATGTGCAGGGTGGTATGGGTTTTTCAGTGTGGTACTGGCGTTCCTCTTCCCGAAGGGAGCCCTGCTTCTCCTAGTTGGTGTTGCCGCCGCTGTGTGCTTCGCCATGTTTGTTACACTGGGGTGTGTCCTGCTGTTGCGTGACTTCACTGACATGTGTGCGTCGGTTGTGTGGCGTTGGGTGTTGTCCGTGAATTGGGCGTTGGGGACATGTCTGTGGCCGGCCTGTCACGTGTCATGTGCGTTCGGGGTGGGGCTGATGTGTGTGCTGCTTGGTTGTGTCCCTGTGTCTGTGTGCGACGCATGCATGGCGCTGCGGTTGGCCTCTGCGTTGTGCGCATGTGTGGCGGCGTCATCGGCGCTTTGGGGCCGTGACGGGGTGGTTGGTTCCTAGTCCCAGGTGGTGTGTACACATGTGTTCTGCGATGTTAGGATTTGGCCTGTGTGTCATATGTGGATGCAATGGTGGATGTGTAGTGTGCACGCGCTGGTGGGGGTTGTCCGCTTTTTCCGCCCTTGCACTGTGTGCGCTGTTTGCGTGCACTTGTTGTGTGTGTGCCTACCTGCGTCTCCGCGGTACATTGCGTCCTTGGTGGTGCATCAGCAGAAGCATGGGAAGGGCCTGCAGTGCTGGATTCATGCCCGGGGTGCCGCTTCTTCGTTGTCCGTGCTCTGCGTCCGTGTTTCCGCCTCTCTTTCACGTGCGGTGTCTCTTTGCCGTGGGAGCCGTTTGTTTGCGGCATCGTAATTTATGCGCCGGGCGGGACGTGTTTCGTCGGACGGTGTGTGTCAGTTGTGCTGCGCCGCTACGTGTGCGGGCGCACTTTGATGGCGGACGGTGTTGCTGGCTTGCCGGCGGTGTTTGGCCTGCTTTTCGCATCGTAATTTGGCGGGCGTGTGGGCTGCGGCATGCGGGCGGTAACTGGTGGTTTTTGCATCCGCCAGCACGGCGGTAGTGCTTCCGCCCGCCATCGTAATGGGCCCCTAAGTCAGGGAAGGTGCTGGACATTAAACATATATAAATTACTATTCCCACTCCAGTTAGTATTAACTCAAGGAAGGTGCTGGACATTAAACATATATAAATTACTATTCCCACTCCAGTAAATATTAACTCAGGGAAGGTGCTGGACATTAAACACATAAAAATTACTATTCCCACTACAGTAATTATGAAGTCAAGAACACGCTGGACACTAAATATATATGTTTTACAATATTAACAACTTTACCATTTTCCCCTAATAACCCAACATCCCAGTACTAAAAACAACTTACTATTTATATTTATAAATTACTTTATTTCTTCTAATTATTTGCAATTTTTTTAATTTCTACTTAATAAATATTTTTAAAATATTATTTAAATAACACTTTCCACCCTTATCCCCTAATAACGAAACATCCCCTCCTAAAACAAAACATATATTTTAACTTTTTAATATAAATTTCGTTTTTTAAATTATTTTTAATTTCTAACATTTTTAAATTCATATCTAAATTTACACTGATATCTTTAAAATTCTCCACACCCTTATCCCCTAATAACCCAACATCCCACTACTAAAACAAAAAATATATTTAAAATTTTTAATATAAATTTCGTTTTTAAATTATTTTCGAATTTCTAAAATTTTTAAATTAATATCTAAATTTAAACTAATATTTTTTAAATACTCCCCACCCTTATCCCCTAATAACCCAACATCCCGCTCCTAAAAGAAAACATATATTTTACATATTTAATATACATTTCGTTTTTTAAATTAATTTCGAATTTCTAATATTTTTAAATTAATATCTAAATTTACACTAATATTTTTTAAATACTCCCCACCCTTATACCCTAATAACCCAACATCCAACTACTAAAAGAAAACATACATTTTACATTTTTAATATAAATTTCGTTTTTTAAATTAATTTCTAATTTCTAAAAATTTTCAATTTAAATATAAATTTACACTAATATTTTTAAATTACTCCCCACCCTTTTCCCCTAATAACCCAACATCCCGCTCCTAAAAAAAACATATATTTTACACTTTTAATATAAATTTCATTTTTTAAATTAATTTCTAATTTCTAAAAATTTAGAATTAATATCTAAATTTACACTAATATTTTTAAAATACTCCCCACCCTTTACCCCTAATAACTAAACATCCCGCTCCTAAAACATGTTACAATTTTTTTATACATTTTCACACTAATATTAAAACATTTTTAATAATACAAAATTAATAACAATACAAAATATTTAATTATTGACTAAAAATTTATATTTTACAGTTTCTATATTTTTTGTTCGATATTTTTACAATACTAACAATTCGATATTATCTACTTACGATATTACTTATTCGATATTTTGTACTTCGATATTTTTTAAAGAAATAAAATGACGATATTTTTGATTGCGATATTCATGTATTCGATATTATCTAACATTCGATATTACAACTTCGATATTACTACAATTCGATATTTATTATTCGATATAAAGTCTATTCACCTAAATGAGGACAGGAGGGTTATTCAGGGAAAACTACTGCCCAGAGAATAGAATAGAAGGGATTAGGCTGGGGCCAAACCACACAGACCATAATATACACACATCATCTGATACCCCTAGCATAACTGAGAAGCGGTTGAGTGGGAATGACCCTTCCGGCCCCCCTACATCACTTGACCCAGGGAGGGTGGACCCAGCTCAGATTTCGCGATTGCTAGTAGTAGGGAGGACCTAGTTAGAAGGTTATGCACAACCAGACCCCTTAAACTGGTCTCCTGGAATATCACAGGTATCCGTTCTAAACTAGAGGATGAAATGTGGCTAAAGTATGTAAAGGCCTTTGATATTATTTGTACCCAGGAGACATGGTCGAGGGAGAATATTGAATTAGATTGTTATTGTTTTTTTAATGTGCATGCTATCGCCTCCCCCGCAGGGAGAGCGAAAGGAGGACTGTCGACCCTGATCTCTCTTAAATACGGGTCTATAAATGTCAAGTCTGTTTGTAATTCACCTTGATATCAATTGATCTTGATATCTAATTTGTTTCAGGTCAAGACCCTTTTAATTAATTGGTACTATAATGTTTTCGACCCAAGCAGAAGTGACATTATTGTAAACCTTAAGGAGGAAATTGATAAGATCGCGGGGAAGTGGAAGCCCCTGTGCATCTACTGGGTCGGGGATTTTAATTGCACTTTATGTAGGTATAGCACAGTTAAGATTTGCAGGATAACAGATACTGAGGGTCAACCCCTAGTACATTTTATACATACTCCCCAGGGAGACGCCATAAATGATATAATTGTTGTGAATGACTTGCTTATTGTTGATAACCAAGTCAGTAACCCAGATCACCAATATCCCACCTACATGGGTAGAGGTAGGGAAAGTATCATTGATTTTATGTTAATAACTAGAAATGTTGCCTTTTTGGTAGATAGCTCTGCGGTGGAGCCAAATAACGCCAGCGACCATAACCCCCTTACTGTGTCCCTACATGTAGCCGCCCAAGAGAATGAAGGTGATGGTCGCCCCCTGCAGTATAATATAAATCAAGGGGTGAGAATTAAATGGAATAAGATCAATCCCCCACAATTCGAGGAGAGTACAGTCAAGGCGAACTTAATTGATATTCTGAAATGCCTTGAATGTGACTCTCCTCCTGAAATAGTTATACAAGGATTCCAGAGAATTTGTAGGGACGTATCTAGAAATCTAACGAACACCTCTGCACCAAGGGAATCCAGGGGTACTAAATGGTTTAGCGCTGAGTGCACAAGGGCTCAAAAGGATCTAAAGAAGGCAGTACACACGAACCCATGAGATAAAGCCTAAATTAAGAGCGCAAGGCAGCGCTATAAGACCATAGTTGTGCAGAGGAAACAGGATCTGAGTAAGCTGGCCTGGGAGGATCTTGAGAGAGCAAGTGCACTCAAAGATTCTAAAAGCTTCTGGGAGGTAATAAACCGCCCATTGTTCTCAAAGGATTCAAGGGGTATGAATTCATTAATACCAGGGGATGTGTGGGAATCCCACTACACCAAGATATTCAACCCAAATGGTATCACTACCCAGGAAACAAGCCAGGAGGTCCCACTAAATTTAACATCCGCACTTCACTTGAGCAACTCCCTCTCAGTGAGTGAGGTGGAAGAGGCCCTTAAAAAAGGGATACACCTAAAAGCTGCAGGGCCGGATGGGGTACCTATTGACCTATTTAAAAGTAACCTCCAACTTTGGGCACCCCTTCTGACAAATGTTTTCAGAGCAGCAATTATTGGCCCCATACCAATGTCATGGAAAGAGGCCATAGTGGTCCCTGTGTATAAAAAGGGAAAGAAGGAAGATCCGGCCTGTTATAGGCCCATTTCCCTAATTGACGCTACGGTCAAGGTTCTGAGGAGGGTGATTCTAGCCCGCCTTGACACCTGGGCAGACTCTAAAAAGCTGATATCCCAAACCCAATACGGCTTTCGAAGAGGCATGGGGACAAATGAACAGTGCCTAAACCTGTCATTGATTATGGGCAAGTACATGAAGGCAAGGAAGGGGTCGTTACACCTTGCCTTCATGGACTTGTCCAGTGCTTTCGATATGGTTAATAGAGGCAAATTGTGGGCAATGATGGGGGAAATGGGCTTCGAGGAACCTCTTGTCACTCTATTGCGGAGGTTGCACGCATCCACCATGGTAGCCATACGCTTTGGCCCAGGTGGAGAAAGGACGAGGCCCATTGTGTCAACAGAAGGAGTCCGTCAGGGCTGCATACTGGCCCCCTTTCTCTTCCTCCTGTATACAAACGGTCTTGAATCCGCCCTGAAAGATCAGGAGCTAGATTTTCCAAGAATTGGGGGAAAGCCGATCCCGTTGTTGTCATATGCGGATGACACGGTTTTAATGGCTTTAACCGCTAACAGCTTACAGAAGTATTTAAATGTCTTTACTAATTTTATGTTAGCCCTGGATCTAAAGGTCAATTTCACCAAATCTTATATCATGGTTTGCGGACCCAATAACACCAAATCAAGAAAGTTTACAGTAAATGCAAAGCCAATCGACAAGGTCTCAAATTTTAACTACCTGGGGAATGTTTTTAATAATAAATTAAACTGGGAAAATCTTATCACATCCAGAGTTCAGAATACTAGTGGTGCTGTGGAAGGTCTCTTCCGCTTTGCATGCAAATTGGGCCATAAGGCAGTAGCAGAACTGTTAATCCTATACAGATCAAAATGTTTATCTATTGCCACTTATGAGGCGGGAGTATGGGGATATTATAAAAGCACGCAACTACAAACGTTAGAAAATAAATTTTTAAAAAGATTGCTAATGATCCCAAATAGCGCTCCTACAGCATTCTGTCACTCTGAGGTAGGGGTGGACTTTATCACTGATCGGATTAATATTGCCCCACTGATCCTCTGGGCCAAAGTTTGGTTGTCAGAGGACCTAAAGCTAACAAGAGAAATTCTCAAGGACTGTATGACGCTGGACAATTCTGAGGCCATCCCATGGCTAAGCTATGTAAAAAGAAAATTTAATGAAATAGGTCTTGGGCATTATTACGACAATCCAACCAGTATAGACACAAATATGAAATCAACCATACAAAATACATACTGTGGCGAGCGTGATAATTGCCGGCGGTTAGCGGGTTTGCAACCTATTATCGATCACCCATTTTTACAACCCCAATTTTATTTATCTTTTACCACGAACGTGCAGTTTAGATTTTTCCTGACTAGATTCCGGCTTTGCACATTGCACTTTTAGTGGCCTTTCCTAAACAGGCCGGATGGCGCAATAATCTCATTCCTTGCCCTTGTGATAATACAGCACAACAAAGCACTTTGCACTTTACCTTATTCTGTGCTCTGTATAAGGAACCTAGGGCCCGGTTCCTTATTCCCTTTTTAAGAAAAACTCACCCTAGTAATTACCAGGAAGGTTTTAATCGATTATTATCCCTGTCTACTGAGGCAATCTGTACGGTAGTACTAAATTTTATCAGGATTGCTTTTTAATAAGAAAACACTATGAAATGTAACTAAAACTGGCGTCTCCCTTTTAGAATTTTAGACCTTAAGAATTTTAGAATTTAAGAATCATGTATTTTAAATTTCTGAGATAAACCACGGAGTATCTGAGTCATGTAACATTTTATCGTATTGATTCGATATGATATGTAATTCTGTATATCCTGTATGAATGTTATACTTTTATGGTTATTCAAACCGAATAAAGTTATTCTTGATGATGATGAACATGAAGACTCAACTGGTCAAGGTTAGTTTAATGTCCTTTCGTTTGGGGGGGTTGTGTAGGAAAGTAGGATCTGCTTCTTATGGTTACCCCCACTTTTTGCTTGATGTCTCACTGTTATTGATTAGTCTGGCTGGGATCCTGCTAATCAGGACCCCAGCCTATCTGCTTTCTCCCTTAAATTGTCATACATGTACTTTGGTACACTCCAGATTGGATACTGGGGTACCCTTATAAGTCCCTAGTATATGGTACACCATGTACCCATGGCATGGGTACCCCAAGGCCTCCCATGGGCTGAAGCATGTATTATGCCACCCATGAGAGGCCATACAAAATGGAAATCTAGGTCTGCTACTGCAGCCTATGTAAGTTGGTGCTTGCACCACTTACTTTAGATATAGGTTCACTATATCTAATGGTCACTACACTTAAAACTTATAAGTCACTCCTATAGCAGGCCTTAACAATCCTGAAGGCAGGGTGCTGGGTTTTATGTGAGAGGGTGCCCCAGCATGAGCAGAGTCCCTCTGCAGCCTTCGGAGACCATTCTCCCGGGTTGTCTGTGACTCAGCCGTACATATAGGTAGAGGTGCATTATAACCTCGCTGTAAATGCTATCTCGAAAACGGCTGCATAGAAACATATCGTGTTTGGTATCAAACACCTTGGAATCATACCTCCACACCAGTAACTGGTGTGGGAGGTATGATTCCACCCTTCAGAAGCGAGCTTCGTGGGGTCACCGGTCTACCCGGTACCAGCCTTCTCGACCCGGACAGCACAAAATGGATGCTGCCAGCCAGAGACACATTTCTGCCCTCCTGCTGCTGAGCCAAGCTCGAGCAGAGGAAGGCAGCACAATAGGCATCCTGTCACAGGGAGGTGTGACCACCTCCCAGACAGGGTTTAGTGTATTGGGGCTGGGTGGGTGCACTCTGAGAGTGCCTGAAAGTCTGCACTGGGGGCACATTTGGTGTCCCTGTGCATAGTCCAGCTCAAATCAGTTCTGGGAGCCATTGGCTCCTGCTCTGGCGCGAAACTGGACAAAGTACATGGGTGTAGCCACCCCTCTGTCCTGCCCCTCCCCTAGGAGGGTCCCCTGAATCTGTCCAACCCTCTCCCGTGGGTATAAAATGGGTTATCTGGCTACAGGACATTGGATTTTACGTGGACAAGATTCTACAAAGAAGAAACCACTGACCTTAGACCGTCTGGACACCTGGACTTCGCTGGACCTCGACTGGGCTTGACTTCGTCCCCCTTTCCGTCCAAAGCTTAGTTTGTGCCATGACTCCATACAGGCTCCGTGCAGGACCTGTGGGGCACTTACGACAACAGAAGAATCTCCCTTGGAGTGAAGAAGTCACTCCCCTGCTTCGCAGGCACCTAAAGCACAACTGACTGGTAGCTGCTCCTGAGCTCCTGTGGACTCTGAAGATTTCAGCAACACAGGAGGTGGGTTTTTGAAGGTCCCTGAGGTCTATCTGCCCTCTCACCGAGTTTGAGGCCAGTATCCTTTGTGAGGGCTGCGTAACCCAAAACCCTGTGCACCGCATCCATTTGCAAGTGCATATGCTTGTTGGCAATTCCTTAGCTTGTGCATTGGTCCCCGTGTGGTCCTGACCCTGAGCAGTACTTGCACCAAAGAACTCCAGCCTCCTCGCACCGTGTGCTCCGTGGGCTGGTCCTTTGCAGACTTGCTCAAGGTCCCCTCGTGACTCCTGGTCCTTCGGCCTGTGGGTCCCCCTGAGGGTCATCTTGATTGTTCTTGGGCTTTCCTGGTTGCTCCAGACGTGCCCTGACTGTCCATTTCTTGGAGAGTCCCCTGGACCTTGCTGGTCCACACCGTAACCTGTTTGTCCTTCCTGCGTGGGTTGCTGTTGCCAAGGCATGTTGGTGTTCCCGCCGGACACCGACCCCTCAGCACTCGACATCCTTTATGGTACAGCTCACCTCCAGCTCCTGGTTGTCCTCGACATCTCCTGGTCCTCTTGGCTGTAGAGTCAAGCATCCCTTCTTTGCACCTGAAGCACCCGACATCGGTGGGCATTCGTCTACTGAGCCCCTGGTCACTCTGGCATGACCCAGACTCTGTCCCCTCTGCTTTCAGGTTCCTTCCATCCCGAATCCAGGCTTGGATTCCACCAGACCCTTTTCACCTTCACGGCAGCAGTACTTCTTCCTTTCCTTCATAGAGAACGAACAGGGTTTCCAACGCCACTTCAGGCCTATGCACGCGGCTTCCCTGGGATAGGTAACTCTGATACTACGGTATCCACGGGTGGGGTGGCTCTTTAAACTCTTAAGTTCTGAAGGATTGGCTCGAAGGCCTTCTAGAAGGGTCCTTAAACTTTAACTTTGCAACCGCGACTTTCCCATAGAGTTGTACAGAGCACACAGTCGTGTTTCCTCACTGCACCCGTCCTCCGTGGGTCTTCTGTGTCATCACCTTGGGTGGTTCCTTGGGGTCCCAGCGATTCTACGTGCACTAGGCACTGTGTCTAGTCAAGTCGTGATTGTTATACCACTATTTTAGTATATGGTTCGGTCTCCCCCTGGAACCTGCTGTGTATTGTGCTACTTACAACTGTTCTATTGATCCGGTATTGTGTGCTTTGTGTTCTATCCTCGTGTAGAGGGTAGTAGAGAGTGTTATATTAATAAATACATATTTTTATATAACTACTGTGTGGTTCTACTTCATTTAGTCATTCAGGAGGTGATATTCTGGTAAAACAAGCTGCTTTACATTCCTCCAAGATTAAGCCTGAAGGCTGCTCTCCATAGCTACCACTAGGATAGCTTTCATAAAGGTTATCTTTGACCTCATACATCATAAGGGTCGTGTGGATTGGTACAGGGTGCCCACTTTAACTAGTGGACAGCATATACCAAGCCACCTTCTCACAGGAGAGAGCAGTGTAGGGAGTTGCTTAATTTGGCAGAGGGGGCAGACATGCATGGTGAGGATGGTAACTCTGGTGACAGCGAGTGAACTGAAGTGGCCTAAGAAGTACCTGGATACAGCTGAAACAGTGCTCAACAAATCTTGTCTGAAACAACTACTTAAGTCTAGTGTTGTCATAGAAATCAGTAAATTGTCAGCAGTGTTATGTGTCACTGTGAGCGATAAATGGATATCTTATGTAATGATTACCTGCTGAACCTGTTTGTGCCCATCCACACTGCATCTGTTATAAAATTGAAAATAAAGTTCTTAAAAAAAATATTCTTTATTTACATTTGTAACTACTTTAACTAATTTAATTTAACATTATTTCCTATGGGGTTTTATTTTAATTTCCTAAGTCGATTATTTTTTACAGGAGAGTGTTGCAGGACACCTGGTTGGCTGTATGTGGTCGGGACTTAATACTGTTTTTTCAGTAGTAACTTACCCTCAATTTTTGTGAATAAGTAAAAGTAATAAACTTACTTAAAAGTGTAAGTTATCTTTGTAAAGCAGGCCCTGTCCCTTTTCGACATTTATAGATGTTGCCTGTGGCTCCTGAACCTACATTGGCATAAGATTTCTGCAGATTTTATAAAAAAACTTCAATTCTTTGAAGGTTATTGTGTTGTAATAGTTACTATACAAACATTTTCAAAGTAGACTAAATCTTCTCCTTTGTCCAAGTTACCAACAGGGGAAGAAATGACCCAATGATTACCTCATGCTATGGTATTTGACCTGGGCACTGAGTAACTTTCTTGTCTTTGGAGATTCTTGTATAAGTAATTGGGAGTTGAACAAGCCATTTTGTCTGTCTTTCCTCCCCAATCAAACATACAGATCCTATTTATTAGTGTCAGAATATGCTTAGATCACCACCAAAGTTTTACCATTTTTTTGTACGAAGGGTTTTTATCAGTTTTTGGAATCTCCTTATACGCAAGACTATTACTTCCCCCAATATGGCTCCTTCTAACTTTTTTATTCCAATGCTTTTTTATTAAGAAACGTTTTATTTAAACAGCGAAAGTATATAAACAGACAGAGAGCAAAAGGCAAGGTACTGTTGATTGACCAGGTAGATAATCATGATCAACATCTGAAAAAACAACAGCAGTACAAAGCTTGAGTAAACCAGTTGAAGCAGTCATCGTGTGGGAGGTGAAATAAATCAAATTATCATCAGATTGAGAAAGATGTTTGATGGAAGCATGAAACCAAGTAGGCATGACTAGGTGGATTGCGTGGAGGAGAAAGGTGGAAGGAGAGGGGAGAAGAGGAGTTGGGTAGACAGACGAGGGGAAGTAAACAGGTGTCAAATCCCAGCATGAGTGGTATGGAGGCGAGAGGGGAACAGACCTATGGCATATTTGGAGATATGGACGGCAGGGTCACTGTTGGATTCAAGTACTGTATACATTTGTCCGGGGTGCTCCATAGCTTGATAGAGCTTTTCAGGACATGAAACTGGTTAATGAAAGATGTGTGTGCAGCATGAATATATGAGAGCCAAGTTCACTGTGTATGGGGGGAGATGCCGTTGCCTAACTACCTTTGAAGTAGGACAAGTTTGGTTGCAATCATTAGTAGTAAGTCCAAGAGACCCATGCCAGTTGGCAAGAGTGAGGAGAGGATGGGGGCAGCTAACAGCCCTAATATGATAGCTGGGAAGTCTAAATGAATGTCGGTTTTAAAGATATTATTAAGTTGAGTGGATATCTTATCCCAGTATGTAAAGGTTAATATTATCTTCTATATTAGGAAGAGAAGCCGCCAAAGGTTTTATACCTCACCCCTTTAACCCCTTCGGTGCTTATGACAAGACCAGCTCATCATGAGTCACAGTGGAGCTGTGCTCATGACGAGCTGGTCTCGTCAGAACAGGTGGGCACCGCCCACGCGTGATTAATTCCCCGCCTGTGCGGGAGAATTAATGAGTGGGCGGGTTTGTGACGAGACCAGCTCGTCATGAGCACAGCTCCACTGTGACTCATGACGAGCTGGTCTCGTCACGAGCACCGCGGCGCCGCACTCACCCCCCCGCCCCCCGCACCGTGGGGGAATTACCCCCGCAGCGAAGGGGTTAATAACAACTGACTTTGGGCAACCAAAATTGTGGCATAGTCAAGCCTCCCTCTTGTATTGTATTTGTATTGTAATTGCATTTATATAGAGCTTACTGCGCCTGAGGAGGGGTCGAAGTGCTTTTTCGACGAGTAGCACGCTACTCCAGAACCTAAACAAGATTAGTGGTGAATTAGTATTGGGAAATATTAAATTAATTTGAGAGGTGGATATGTTAGTCTGTTAATTGGATTGAGAAGGATAGTGGAGGGATAGAAGAGGGAAGGGTTTGCAGTTATATAGCGCTTACTACCCCTGATGAGGTGTTGAAGAGCTTTTTGGCAGGTAGCACGCTACTCTGGAACCCAAACAGGATTATGGGGAATTAGTATAGGGAAATATGAAATTAATTTGAGCGGTGGACATGTTAGTCTGTTATTTGGATTGAAAAGGATAGTGGAGGGATAGAAGAGGGAAAGGTCTAGAATTTATTTTTTGGAGCTCACAGCAGTAGGAGGAGGTTTGGGATGAGTAAAGGTGAGGTGGAGGGGGAAGAGTCAGAGGGAAGGGTTTAGAAAGGTTTCTTTGGGAGATCTGAATAGTAAAAGAGGTATGAGATGATGCAAGGAGGGGTAGAGGAGGGAAGAGTCTAGAAAGGGTTATTTTGGGGATCATAGTAGTGGAATGGGCATTAGGTGAGAAATAGGATAATGCATTGGAAAGAGTAGTAGAATAAGGTTTGAGATGAGTCAGAGAGTGGAGGTAAAGGATATCTTGAGAGAGGTATAGGGTGCGAAATAGGGTAGGGAATTGAAGAGAGTAGTAGAATGAGGTTTGAGGTGAATCAGAGTGGAGATAGAGGATATATTGAGAGAGGAACAGGGTGAGATATAGGGTAGTGCATTGGAGATGCTGAATTTGAAGCAAAGTAATACATAGAAAGATATATAAGTACAAGGAAGGTAAATATGTATAGGAAGGTAATATGTGTAGATTTAAGTTGTAGTTAATAAACTCAGACTTTAAAGTGTTGCTGTACTTGAAGTATTTTTTTTTGTAATTCAATAGTGACGCAATTGTAGATAAATAGTTATGATAAAAGATGTAGTCACCTATATACATTTTGAACCTATATACATTTTATACAGAATAATAAATCCATAAATAATATGTACATTTGTTAAGCAGAACTAATGAATATCTATATATATTTAAAAACATAATTATTATACATGTCTATACAAAGCAATACAAATATGCAGGTACACATCTATAGTCCAAATAAATGCATATATACAGAGGGATATGCTGTACATTTATGTTTGAGTATGGTGGTTATGTGGGGAAGAGCCAACTCCTGAGTAGTCTTCTGAAGATAAGGAAGTTATCGGTGGATCTTATGTTTGGGGTAAAGAGTTCCATAATTTGGCTGCTTAAACAGAGAAGGATGTGCCACATACGTTTTTTTCTTGTATGGTGGGATTTTGAGGTGAGGTGCCAATCTAGAGCAGAGGTTCCTTTGTTGAATGTATTTGGTGATTTTATTTCTGATGAAGAGCGGTCCTGTTCCATGTACCGCTTTGTGGGTGAAACAAAGCAGCTTTAATGTGGATCTTCTGGCAACCGATAACCAATGTAGGCATTTCAAGGCAGAGGAGATGTGGGCTTGTGGCTTTATAAGAGTAGTCTGACAGCAAGTTCTGAATCTGTTGTAGTCTTTTCATAGTTGTTAAAGATGATCTGTGGTAGAGGCTATTGGCGTAATCAAGTTTAGACAGAACAAGAGATATTGTAGCCTGAACCTTGTGTGGAAATCCCAGGTGGGGGAAGATGTGTTGCAGAGTTTTTATAGTAACAAAGCTTTGTCTTGCTAGTTTGTCCACTTGGGCGTTCATTGATAGCTTGGAGTCCATGGTAATTCGGAGGTTTCTTACTTTCTTTGATACTTTAGGTGGTGTTCACAGATCGTCAGACCAAGCAGCGAGTCGGTCATAATGTTTCCCATCGGCATATGTGAGTACTTCCGTTTTGAAAGCATTCAATTTGAGATGGCTCCATGTCATCCATTGATCCACGTCTCTGAGACAACTGAATACGTGTGCGTTTCCAATGCATTTGGGGCTTTCAAGTTTAAGGAGTATTTGTGTGTCATCTGCATAGTTATAGCATGTGAGGTGAAATTGATTGATCAGTGCCGGTAGTGACTTCATGTAAATGTTGAAATGCATGAGTGAGATGATAGATCCTTGAGGATCCCCTGCTTTTGTAAAGTACAGTTTGGATGAGAAAGGGGGGTATGGATGACATTAGTTCTGTTTTGAAGGTAGGATGTGATCCAGTCAAGAGCAGTTCCCTCTATGCCGGCTTCGTAGAGTCTTTGTATTAGAGTGTCATGGTCACTCGTGTCAAAGGCAGCTGAGAGGTCCAAGACAAGTGGTGCAGCAACCCCGTTGAGTCAACTGTGTTCTTAAGGTCATCGCAGATGGCAACGATGGCAGATTCTGTGCCTCTTCCTGGACGGAATCCTGTTTTGAAGTCTGATAGTATGGAATTATCCTCAATGAATTGTGACAACTTGGCGAATGCTGCTCTTTCTCTCAGTTTGCCCAGGAAAGTCAGCAATAGGCGCCTCACACCATGTAGCCTTAGATCAGAGTGGCATGCTAATTGGCTGGAACACAGGCTCAATAGGGTTCTGCCACTTAACTGCACCAGCAATAGGATCTACAGATGGCAGCCAGAGTGTGACCCGACCAGTTCACTGCTCCCCAGCACTTTCTTCAGCTATAAATAATTGGCCCTAACACTATGCCATGGATCAGGGTCCCTAAAGAAACAAAGCCTTAGATTACAGTTTTAAGCTCCTGGAATGTTTCTGGCCTTCAGAGGGTGAAAAACATTGATACTGCACTTGAGTTCATTAAAAGGTGTGATATGTTCAGCTGTCAAGAAACGTGGTGCGTAGAACTGATCTCCATTGATGGGGTCCAGTTAATACACACTACAGCAAGAAACCTGGAAAAAGCAGGTCGCCCAACCAGGAGTCTGGCAACTTTCATATCAACATCACTAATGTTGGAAGTCATGGCAATTGCAATTGACCAGCAGTACTCACAAGCGGCCCTCATTAGGCACAGAATGCAAGCAAGTGGTATGAGTCAGTAATAATAGCAAATGCTTACGTCAATCCATGCTTAGACCACAAGAGGAAAGCACTATCTGGGATCAAACAGCAAGGCCAAATGCTAAGGAAGTGTTACCCAGAAGTGGAACTAGTAGTAACTAGGGACTTCAACATGAAATTATTAGCTGGCGGCCCTTGCAATAAAGAAATTGACCCCCAAGATTCTGTCTATGGCATACCCGAGTGATCTTTTCAAAATCAAAACTCAACAAGACATAGTAGGAATTTTGTGATGTTCCTATAGTATATACCACAGGGGTGGGTACGCAGCCTAAATGCCAGATTTCTGTCGGGTAATCATTCAAATTGCAGCAGCAGAACCGAAAACAGCGCAAAAATAATAGACTACGCTTTGCTGGCCTAAACATCTTTCATCACATAGAGGATATTCAAATAATAGAAAGCTTTTACAGCGATCACTAAGCACAAAGCATGGTAGTGGTCTTCCACATAATGTGACACGATAACGAGAAAACTGTAGGCAAATGTACTGGCTTGCAGAAACTAAAAAGGCTTAAATGAAAAGCGATGTGTCCAGTGAATGCAGAAGAAGGGGGAAATAAAACACAGATGAAAACTTGGGGGCATATTATCAAGAACGGCGTTAAAATTATCGCCGGTTTAGCGGTAGAAAACTGCCGCTAAAGCGGCGATAATGGGCTTGATAATATGCCCTTGAGAATTCCAATAGAAGTCCATGTTCTGGTGTGAACATGGGCTTCTATTGGAATTCTCCAGGGCATATTATCAAGCCCATTATCGCTGCTTTAGCGGCAGTTTTCTGCCGCTAAACCGGCGATAATTTTAACGTCGTTCTTGATAATATGCCCCTTGGTTATTCAGCATCAACTTATTGTTAGATCAGGATAAATAAACATCTAAACTGAGTATAGCAATTATGCGTCTATATGGAATGAAGTAACATCCATAACTGGATGTTCGACCAATAGGACTACAGGCAGCATGAGCCTGGCCCCCCAGCGCCTCGAGACCCTCAAGGGTGATGCAGCCGCGCTTTACTAATCTTGATTGATTGATTGATTGATTGGTATTTATTAAACTGAATGGCAACAAACCGTCTAAGGCCTCTCAAGTCGACTGTCAAAGAAAGGCAAATTCTTTCTTTTCTGAAGAATCAAAGAAAACGAAAACAGATCTAAACAAATACTGGCGGTATGTAAGGCGAAGCAATTGGATGTCAGAAACTCTAGTCTTATACTTATAAAACTAGGAAAAAAGACTAAAATACAGACATCTGGGCGGCCAAAAGAATTCATAAATAGAAAGAATTCAAGATTCAAGAAAGTTTTGGGCTGATGTAAATTCAATTGAGGCTTCTCATCCCATCAAACTGGGAAATAGTATACCATCTGCTGTATCGGAGGAACACATCACAGCACTAAACTGTGAACAGAACGATAAAATCAATGAAGAAGAATTGACATATTGCTCTTTCGGAAAAAGACCCTGTAACACCAGCTTGCTGCTCAAGAAGGGTGCGGATAACACCATTAATTTCAGAACGTGTAAGGATGAGCTTTGCAGCTGTGGTTTGATGCTCAACAAAAGCTGTGCTGATAACATCAAATCTAGCAGAGCTGATCAGGCCCAGGGCCCCAAAGGTCTTCCAGCAAACTTATTCAAATAGAACATTGACTGTTGGTCATCCTGGCCCCATCCCTTATATAATGCCTGTTACCACATAGAGCAAATTCAGTCATCTAGGCTGGGTTTCATTCCTTGCCCTCTCCTTAAAAAAGTCCCTGCCACGCAAGTAGCTAGACCTTTTGCTGCCCGTGGCGGTCCCTGCATTTGCCGCGAAGGCCGCTGGTAAGGGGGGGGTGGAGGGGGGGGAGGGGGAGTGGCTGTCCTTGTGTTTGCCACCCCACGATGGCCGCAGGTAAAAGTGGGGGGGGGAGGCCGCCACCCCCAAAATTTGTGTCGCCTCCCCCCTTGCTTCGCCACTGCTCCCACATTCCAACTAATTTTCATATGATGGCTCTTTTAGAGGTGGAGGCTATACAAAATGCTTCATTAATCCTGAATGATCTAAAGACCTGGGCTTAAGAAATGGGTCTAATCCCATGAACCCAAACAGCTGTTGGATACAATTATGGCAGTATGGAGAATACTAACCAGGAAACATCTAATGGCAGCAGCAACGATCTCCTTGCCTGTACATTGACCTGCGTACAATCCAGGTGTTGTATACTGATACGTGGTGAAGGTAAAAAAGTGCAGTGGTAAATTACCGTCCAACAAGCTTGTTACCACAAGGGGCATTAAGAAGGGTTGCATTTTATCACCATTGCTTTTTAATATTTACGTTACTGATATTACAACTCACTTGTGCAACAAAATAGCCTGTCCCCCCCCAAAATTGGAGAAAGTAAAATTCTGATATTAATGTATGTGGGCGACATCTTGGTGTTTGATCAGACAAGTGTTTGGTCTCCAACAAACACAAAAGTGCTTTGAAATTTACTGCGCCATGAACCATCGAACAGTAAACTATGACAAGTCAAATGTCCTCCATTTCAGAATCAGGAAATGCAAAGTGAGTGGGCGGTACATGAACAACCAAAAGTTCTTGTTGACAAACTCATACAAATATTTCGGTCTCTGGATTAATGATACAGGTGCATTTATGAAACAAAAAGACGAGTTAACCATCAAAGCAATCAACTTGATTTATGCATTGTTAACAATCGTAAATAATATGAGGACGCCATCTCTGAAGACACTGAAGTGAGCGATGCAAAATTCATGCCAGCTCTAAGATATGGCTATGAATTCTTTCCCCCGGCACTAATTGTGCTATTGGAACTATGGCACTGCAACCTGTTTAGACAGTTATTACTCTTGCACCATTCCTCATCTCAAGCTCAAATTCGCTTAGAATGTAACCTGCTGAACCAATCTATATATCAAGTTGGTTGCATCTTAAATGGCATAACTGCAAACTAAGGGGCCCATTACGATGGCGGGCGGAGGCACCACCGCAATGCTGGCGGAAAATGCCATTTTCCGCACGCCAGCAGCGGTTTCCACGCCCGCCATATTAGTATGTCAAACACAGCCCATTTCCCGTCCGCCGCGGTGCAACGCAAACCGCCAGAAAAATGTGCCCGCCACCGCGGGGGTGGGAGCCAAAGGAGACCCACCGCCGTGCGGAATGACGTCCTGACCGCCGTACAAATTAGGATGCCCCAAACGGCCAGTTGAACCGCAGCGGAGAAACAGGCCAACCAGAGATGGCGGAAGCACGACAGCGGAGCGCGAAACCTGATCCCCCGGTCCCAACCGCCCGGTCCCGACCGCAATGGATCCAGCTCTACACGTCTTCCCGGCGCTGTACCCGATACACCACCAGCAACTCATGCACCGTCGCGGACGTCACCGCTGGTATGCAACAACACAACTCCGCACACAACAACAACACACAATGCATGGGCAGATACAGGGTTCCTGTCCACACCAGAAACCCTGGTGGGGACAGGAACACAGCCACAATCATACCCACACATGTCCTACCTCTCACCAAATCACCCCTCCGCATCCAGCTCACCCACCAACCGCGATCGTGATGTAATGTCCCGGTCACGTCACCGCAGCGGTGAAGACGCGGGAAAACATGCGCACAATGCAGAAGGCAGGGCCAGCGACAGGCATGGGCAGTGCACAAAGATCATAGGGCCACACCTCCACCCTCCACACAACAGTCCCCCACCCCAAACATGAAGGGACATGCCATGTGCTCCTCCTGTGCTCCCCCATGCACAATAACCAGCCAGGTGAACCCACACCCTGCACCACACACAAAACAACTAGGGAGACCGCACAGCAGGTGGGGCTGCAGAGGAACACACAGCACAGAAGCACAGTGCCAGTTCAACCCACAAACCACACCACAGTCATAGCAAGAAAGCGGAGTCCAAGCACAAAATGAACACTCATACAGATAAGGAACAATCACTCAACTGGACACACAGCCTGCCAAGTCACACAGACATAGCCCACACTGACACACAGCCACATACACAGACCAGATGTCAGCAGCAATGGAGGACAACAAATAGGAAATCTAAAGTGAGGTGCACACAAATGGAAGGCCAAGGAGCAAACCCCCAACATGTGTACACCACATGCAAGAGAAGGAACATATAACAACACCCTCAGCCCATCAAATCACACATGGCTGGCACAGTGAGTGAAGTCAAACCAGTCACCTCAGTGCAACAACTCAGGGAGACAGCAAGGCAACCCATGTACAGGCACAGGGATGACAGGAAGGGTCTGAAGTCAAACAGTGAACAGCCACATATCTGCATCCAACTACCTGACAGGTGTACGTCAGCAGCACAACACACAGGGCCCATTGTAACACTCCATGACTGTCAAACACAAGTAGGAACCTTCACACATACCCCACCCCCTTCACACCTGCAGCACACAACACCAGTGTCCAACACACAGAAGGGTGCCAATAATGTCCAGTCAATATACTGTCAAACAACCACACTCCCTGGGGGCTATCCACAAACATCACACACCCAGGGATGCCTGAACCAATGCTTGCAAAAAACCAACAGCCAAACACAAAACTACATAACAACACACACATAAGTACAACCAGACCACACCTGACCTGTGCAGCAAAACTGTGGGAAGGCAATGAGAGCCCAGACAGAACAGGAGTACACAACCACATCAGTCAGGAACAATGCACAGACAACATACCACAACAGACAAGAAGTGCATCATCACAAAACAATCATGGACACAAACTTTGAGAAATGGGCCTACAATGATACACAGACAGACATACCACACCACCCATAAAGTCAACATGGTGTCATAATGTACCACATGCTTGCACATGCACAATAATGACAACTGACAGCTCAAATATAAGAGGAGAAAACACCAAGGACGCACCCAAAACAAGTCCAGGAACAAGAATAGCCCTAAGTGCATGTGACAGAAACACAAGGAATGCACAATACACTGGCAAGACACAACTGACTGAAACACAACACAACAACAAAACACACACACCAACATGCAAATAGAACAACACACACAGAGCATCTGTCAGCTGCAAGCGACAACACAGCCCAAACACTGCCCACATCCACATCAAACATACAACAGATGTACATGCCAATACATCACATTGCAAACACAGCAGGACATCAGGGGATGCACACCAGGCAAGGAGAAGGCAACATACACTCACAGCACTGCATGCATGACAAGCAGTGTGTGCACACTAAACATACCAGTTCCACACAGACATGAGCAACACACCATGAACACCCACAACACCAATCAGCACAGCACACAGACAACATCACACTCAGGAAGTGAAGCAGTACCTCAGCAAACACACATACAGCTAACCCAACACCCACAGATGCCCAAGTCTGGGACACCCAGGTGAAAACAACATGACCAGAGGACTGTGCAGCACAAACAGTTGAACTGCATATGAGCAACCATGGCTGCAAAACAGTACCAGAAAATCACATATAACCAATAGGGAAACTGTCATGAGTGGCACATTGGTCTTGTGCACAGATCAGCAACACAAACCATAGTGTAACAAATGAAGTGATGGGGAGGCACACACACTGTCAACCCAAGGGAACAGCTGACCTGAGAGTGAAGTGTTGTATACGTCAATAGTGGACATGGCAGGAGTGCACCATACACAAATAGATGGAGTGCAGACTCACAATGGGTAGGCATCAGAAGCACAGATAGGGGATGGTATGACTCCACACCCCACATGCCATACCGGAGGCAAAAAAGCACAAAGTGACAGCAATGCATGAGAAAACACACCCACAATGTCAGTGTGGCTGAGCAGGTCTGCACAGTGACCAAAAAGAGTATCAAGACACATGGCTGATCAACAAAACACAACACTGAATTGCCAGTCACACACTCTGCATACCCACAATTGCCACCAACAACAATTTGGAATCCCACAGAAGTGCAAGGACACACCAACACACTGCACAGTGCACAACCTACAACTCCCACATGTGCACACAATCACAAGCATAGGGCTGACCAATCAAAAAAACAGGCACTCAAATCCTGGCTGACACATGTGTGCAGTTTACATTGCAGGGGCACACACACATCAACACTACTGACAAAGTCACCCCCTACACACTGCACACTTCTTGACCACCCAAGTGCACACATAGAAATCAACCCATGTGACTAGGATGACTGGCCATCACAAGATGACCATACACCAACACTGCTGTGCACACATCAAGTAAGATCACACATACATGATGACCCTGGCCAGCCTGCCTGCAATCCTGTGGATAGAATCCCACCTTGTGCTGGCAGTGCATACAAACATGACATGTGTACAACATAGCCAACCTGACAAAAGAATGATTATGATAACAGTAGTCCATCACAAACCACCATCATTGCACCCCCAAGCCTCACAGTCAATAAGAACTGAAGTGCCTGTCACCCCTGTAAAACCCTTAAAAAGTGAGAAAAACCATTCACAATGTTGAAGTGGCATACAGAGCATGTGTCACAGTAAACCATACCCACACAGAAAACCCTTAATTCAGCAAGGACACGGACAATACAGACAACAGGAGTAACGGTCTTTATTCACATATTACATAGATAGGCACCAATAGTAGACAAGAGCAAGGCCAGTGGCCAGCACAAAGTGCAGATGAGTCACATGAGAAGCTGCACGGGGAAGGGGCAAACAGCAGTTAACATCAAGGCCAGTGGCCAGTCCAAGGTGCAGATGAGGTACATGAGAAGCTACACAGGGAAGGGGCAAACAGCAGTGAACATCAAGGCCAGTGGCCAGTCCCAGGTGCAGATGAGGTACATGAGAAGCTGCACAGGGAAGGGGCAAACAGCAGTGAACATCAAGGCCAGTGCCCAGCACAAAGTGCAGATGAGGTACATGAGAAGCTGCACAGGGAAGGGGCAAACAGCAGTGAACATCAAGGCCAGTGGCCAGTCCAAGGTGCAGATGAGGTACATGAGAAGCTGCACAGGGAAGGGGCAAACAGCAGTGAACATCAAGGCCAGTGGCCAGTCCAAGGTGCAGATGAGGTACATGAGAAGATGCACAGGGAAGGGGCAAACAGCAGTGAACATCAAGGCCAGTGGCCAGTCCAAGGTGCAGATGAGGTACATGAGAAGCTGCACAGGGAAGGGGCAAACAGCAGTGAACATCAAGGCCAGTGGCCAGTCCAAGGTGCAGATGAGGTACATGAGAAGCTGCACGGAAACGGTCTGCTTGTCTTTGCGAGACGCTTTTGGTACAGGACAGTCCTTGGCTGGGGATGCCTCTGAGGCATGTGAGCCCTAGGCCTGCTTCTTGGCTTTATGGCCCTGGGTGTCACCTGACGGGCTTTTGCCTTTGTGCTCTGGGGTGGCTTTCGTTTTCTGTGGGGATGGTGTCTGCGCCCTGGACCACTTGGGCTGCTGCTGCTGTGTGCTGGGTGTGCTGTATATTGCCATAGAGCTCTGTGGTGTGTGGTCACTATCGTCAGATGTAGCCACTGGCAGGGGGGTGGCCAAAGGGACTGGAGCTGGACTCTGTGACTGTGCAAGCTGAATGGCTGTCGTCACTACGGAGGACAAAGCTTGGACAGTCCGGTGTAGCCCACCCACGTCTGAATGAATGCCCTCCATGAAAGCAACGACCTGTGCCAATTTTTTGTCGTGGTCTAGGAAGGCATTGATGAGAGTTGTCTGGCCCACACACAGCTGGTGCAAAAGGTCCACAGACTCAACACTGAGAGCAGCAGGGGAGACAGGGGCAGCGGTGCCTGGGGTGAAGGACACTCTTCCCTTCTTACTGGTGCGAACACGGCCAGCACAAGTGGAAGTAGGTGGGAGGGTGGCCGCTGGACGCTGTGTGGTGGAAGAGGAGGCAGAGTTCCCGCTCCCTGTGCCCGCCAACAGAGATGTGTCACCGCTGGCGTCAGATGACGTTGAGGTTGGTGTCTCTGGCTGTGATTCCTCAAGCAGACTCCTGTCCCCCTCCGAGGCGGTGGTTACATCAGTGTCACTGTGCTCGTGTGTAGCAGTCGTGCTTGATGCCTCACCACTGGTGTCCGTCCCCTGTCCTTCCGTGCCCACGGGAGATGCTGCATGAGAGAGAGAGATGTAGGGTCAGTTCATTGGCATCAACACACCCATCATATGTAAGCAAAGCACTAAACAAGATAATGGTGTCTCCATGTTGCACACCACCTGGTGCAGTAACATTGTGCAACCTCAATTCTGAATTTGAATTTAGCGTGTTATCAAGCAAACGTGGCATAAGTGAGCCATGTGATGACCACACAGACAAATTGCCTGCCGGAGGCTCCGTTTAACCAGACACACAGATACCTCTGAGCGCACCTAGGGCCCTGAGGGGGGCAAAGATGTACCTCCCAACATTTTGCCACTCTCACATCTGGAGGGAGCAGAAGGGGACAACACAGATACAGATTACAACATAACAGGCCACAATGGCCATGAGCACATGCCATCCACCATGTCGTACTTCGGGGCCCAAATACAGTTGCACATTGGTGTCAGATTTTTTGTCCTCAAAATTCTGAGGTCAGGCAATGCACACATTGATGAAAGCACACTCAGATGATGCACACTGCCGTTCCCTTCCATGGGATTTTCCTGACTACCCCAATGCAGATGATGCCAGAAGGCCACGACTCAGAATGCAATGTCAAGGGCCATTACCCCAATGACAAGAGAAAGTCCAGGTAGGGAAAATGCATGACAGCTGCACCCAACACAGAGGCCACTTACAAGCCACTGCATCACACTACCAACATCGCCGGGCACAACGCTGGCCCAGTCTGTGGACACATGAAGCCACTCACAGCCAAAGTCACCCTTCCCAGAATACTCACCCCTAGCTTGCTGCTGATGCTGCTTCAAACGTGCATCCAGCTCAGGCTGTGTCACAGCTAAGATGCGGGCCATCAGTGGTGTCATGCTCCTGCGCACCAACCTGCCAGTCCGAGGGATCAGCCCCAGCGACATCTCCGCCACGTTCTTGCTCAGCCGGCAGATGTCATCCCACCTCTTGTGACAGTGCGTGCGCCGTCGGATGGAGACACCCAGAGCCCGCACCTTGCATGCAATGGCCCTCCACACGGCCTTACGCTGGTGGACTTTGAGCTGCAGGCATGGGAGACAAGAGGGGGAAAAAATCAGTGCCACTGTGTCATGTACCACTATCTCACAGTACAGGAGCATGATACTAACTCATCCCAACTTCACAGATATGTCTAGCAGAGACGATAATGCATCTCACATGGTACATTAGCATGGGAGACTCATACGCTAATGCATGCAGGTATGAGGGTGGACACAGTACCTGCCCATATCATACACATGCAGGATGCCAACACAGAAAGCCATGTGTAGGCTGCCCACATCTACTGTCCATTTTGAGGGTGAGCAAGACATACATGACATTTCAGTATATGTTCAGGAGAAGACTCACTGTGTCCAACACTGCGCAGCCCTCAATGTCCTTGCCCTGAGAATGGCTCACTGAGTCATGGAGGTCACATTGAGGGACATGATCCTACAAACCCACACCCTTCTCACAAGGCCTGTCGTGTGCAATCTACAGGGCTGAGATGGCTCATTGATGGAGTCCTGGAAAAAAAACACACATGTGACACTCTGTACATTCAGTGATGTGTCCTTGTCTGCTTGGGCAGTGACTGTGCAGGCCAGGTGTGATCACACTGAGGTCCAACGTGGGGCATCAGAAATGTCACATGAAGGGACAATTTGAGAGCGTAAACAGTGCCTACCCATGCCAGTCTGTACACATGCTGGTGGAAATGGAAGGGGCTGTGCACAATAGTACAACAATCTGCTGTGTCATAGGTGAATGACCACCAAGAGTGTCACCCTCGGGTATTGACATCCTGAGCATAGTGCTGAACTATAGATGATGCCAATTTTGAGTCAGACACAATTCCATCACTACCCTCTGGACGAAAAGCCTTGCTAATGCCACAGATGAGCCTCTGAAGGACATCAGGGACCCACACAGCCATTCACACAAGCAAATACTGTCCTGACTCCTGCATTACCAACGTGCTGCGTCACTGTATGGCTGACAAGACAATACATGTCCCTCCAATTCTGATGTTCAGGCAGGGAAACGTCTGAAATAGGCTACACACCCCTTTCCCCTGGTGACAGCATGCTAGGCAGTGCATGACACAACCCCACACTCTCAGGCACATACTGCATCACATCAATGTCATGTGTGCACCCCCTGCACTCTCACTTCTACTCTGAAACACTTACCACGACATTTGGAGCACCATATAGCCTCCCATACTGTGTGAGCACCTCGTCCACCAGGACCTCCAGCTCCTCTGTGGTGAAGGGACTGGCACGGATCTTCTCAGTCCTCGCCATCACTGTGTCCAGGAGACAGGTGCATCAGCAGTTGGTGGTGAGGGGTGGCAGGCAGCAGGCTCTGGAGACAGGAGCAGCAGCAGTTGGTGGTGAGGGGTGGCAGGCAGCAGGCTCTGAAAGCTGTGGAAATGTGAGGCTCTCGCCCACACATACATAGCCCCCTGGGGTAGTTTCAGTGGTTCTAAGCTGCTGCAATTGGTGTTTCAGATCAGCCTTTTTCAAATACATCCAATGACCGCCTACGCGGTGGCGGAGCACGTCTACCGCGATTTTCAAAATAGCATTAGGCTACCGCGATTGCGGTTCCCATTGGCTGTAAGGGCATGGTCCATGGCATTGACACACCGCAGGGGCCAGGCTGGCGCTACCGCGGTCGTGCATCTTTCTATTGCATCCAATGATTGCCTCCGCGGTGGCGGAGCACGCCTACTGCGAATTTCAAAATAGCATTAGGCTACCGCGATTGCGGCTCCCATTGGCTGGAAGGGCATGGTCCATGGCAGTGACACACCGCTGGGGACAGGCGGTAGCTGCCACAATATGTGTGCCATGCCTTGCTGAGAATGACCGGGATTTGGGTGGCGGAGCATGCCAACCACCATTTGGCCATGTGTATATGCCAGACACCACCGCGATTGTGGCTGGGGCATTGGCGGTGACACCGCAGGGGACAGGCGGTAGCCACCGCGATATGTGTGCCATGCCTTGCTGAGAATGACCGAGATTTGGGTGGCGGAGCATGCCAACCACCATTTGGCCATGTGTATATGCCAGACACTACCGCGATTGTGGCTGGGGCATTGGCGGTGACACACCGCAGGTGACAGGTGGTAGCCACCGCGATATGTGTGCCATGCCTTGCTGAGAATGATTGGGATTTGGGTGGCGGAGCATGCCAACCGCCATTTGGCCATGTGTATATGCCAGACACCACCGCGATTGTGGCTGGGGCATTGGCGGTGACACACCGCATGGGACAGGCGGTAGCCACCGCAATATGTGTGCCATGCCTTGCTGAAAATGACCGGGATTTGGGTGGCGGAGCATGCCAACCGCCATTTGGCCATGTGTATATGCCAGACACTACCGCGATTGTGGCTGGGGCACTGGCGGTGACACACCGCAGGGGACAGGCGGTAGCCACCGCAATAGGTGTGCCATGCCTTGCTGAGAATGACCGGGATTTGGGTGGCGGAGCATGCCAACCGCCATTTGGCCATGTGTATATGCCAGACACTACCGCGATTGTGGCTGGGGCATTGGCGGTGACACACCGCAGGGGACAGGCGGTAGCTACCGCGATATGTGTGCCATGCATTTGAGCCAGTGACCGTGATTTGGGTGTCAGATCACCTTGACAGCACTGATGGACACGTCATGCAGTGTGAATGGCCAAAGGCAAGTCCTCCACGGTGCACAGTAGACACATGATTCATGGCACAAGATTGTGCACTCAATGCCAATTTGACCTTTACCCCACTGCTGACTGCACATGCCATGTTGTTGTATATGATTCGGAACATTGGCATGTACTCACTCACATGTCACTTGTGATTTTCTGGGCATGTACACAGAACAGTATTGTGATGGACTCTACAATCGGTACACATGTCAATGTGTGAAAGGTCTGAGCAACTTACAGTGATGAATGTCTAACTACAGAATGTTCAGATTTGACTGTCTACTTTTCCTGGCTCATGCACATACTTGTCAATAAACGCACAGTGTTGGGCCATTGTGTGGTTGATGTGTGCCCTGTGTGACTTACACAAGAAGGTGTGGCAGTTACAGCAGCTATGTAGGAGACAGTAGTGTTGCAGTTTCACACATATACTTTTGGTACTACTCTCTGGGCTGCCCATGCAAGATGTGGCCATGTCCCTTTGTGCATTCACATAGTCGGATATTGTTTGTGAGATGCTAGCTGTGTGAAAAGTGGACAGGTGTACGGATGGTGTATCTGAAGGTGTCCCCACAAGTAAGTTGTTTTGTAAGGTGTACTGTGATGCTAGTCATTGTTTCCGTTGTGTCAGTCAAAACGTAAGATGTCAGACACATCTCCTGGTGTATTGCGTTGACATGTGTCCTCTTTCATCTCACCTAGGAGGAGACCAAATCTGCATCGTCCCTTCACAGTGCTGGCAGACATGGAGGATGAGGAGGTCATACGGAAATACGGCTGGATGTGCTATGTTGGAGCCCCACCTGCAGCCTCGCAGGACATATTCGGGTGCTTTCACACCAACGTCTAAGGTGATGGCGGCCCTGCATTTTTTTGCTACTGGATCTTTCCAGCACACAGTGCCCAGCGCAGGTGGGATGTCACAACCTATGTTCAGTATGGTGCTACGGGATGTCCTGTCCGCTATGATGATCTACAAGGACAGATATATCCATGTGCCCAGGAGGCATGAATTGGCGGCTGTGAAGAGCGATTTTTATGCACTTGGGCACATCCCCAATGTTGTTGGTGCCATTGACTGCACACATGTTCGCCTGGTTCCACCACAGGCACGGGAGCACATCTACAGGAATAGGAAACATTTCCATTGCATCAATGTGCAAGTGGTGTGCCAGGCCGATATGATCATCTCACACGTCTGTGCCAAATTTCCTGGCTCCGCCCATGACTCCTACATCATGCGTAACAGCATTGTGCCACAGTTGATGGCTAATCTGCTTCCGGAGCGTGCATGGATTGTGGGTGAGTACGCAGTGTCAAGTAACGTGCTGTGTGTGTGACATGCTGTCCTCTGCCACAGTTGTATTACAAAGTTGGTCTGTGTATCTCCCACCTAGGTGATTCTGCATATCCCAACCGTCCTTGGTTGCTGAGCCCACTGCGAAATCCCAGGACCCCAAGTGAAGTCCGCTACAATGATGCCCATGGGAGGACACGTCGTGTGGTGGAACGTACTTTTGGTCTCCTGAAGTCACGGTTTCGCTGCCTGGACAGGAAAGGAGGTGCATTGATGTACTTGCCCAAAAAGGTGTGTCAGATTGTAGTTGCATGCTGACTGCTCCACAACCTGGCCTTGCGCAAGGAGATCCCCCTGCTCCTGGACGCTGATGATCAGCCGAGGCCCCTGCCTGCAAACCAACCCATGTCCAGTGACTAGGATAGTGGAGAGGAGGAAGGTGTCGACCTGCGTCAACAGCTCATCAACCGCTACTTCACTTGAAGGTGAGTGACAATGTACAACAGACCCATTGTCTGCTGATGTTGTTGGTGAAAAGGTCTGTGTGAGCTTTGTGACTGCAGCCTGTTGTTGACTCAGTTCTGGCTGCCAACGTTTCTTGGACAGGGTAGTTTGGCACAGTTCCAGGATGTCTATGTCGGTACTGTTGCTCATTGTGATATGTGCATATTGGAGTACCTTGATGACAGGTGTTGTGTGATGGCTGTGATGTCACCGCATGACTAGTGAATATTGTTATGTTGTGTTTTTCCAGGTCGCATCAGCCTCTCCTTGCCTACAAACAATCCGTGCTCCTGGTACATTGTACTCATGGTGAACATTGCACATCCTGTGATTAAAACACGGAGCACACACAACAACATTGGTGTGTAAGGAGTGTTTATTTACAATGGGTGCATGTGACAGTGGAGTGCATATTTACCAAAAGGTGAATGGTGAAGCAATGAGTTGTCAGTGATGGAAGATGAGACAATCAAGTAGTCAGCACATAGATGTGGTGACCCAGTCCAACAGACGGATGCCATTCACATGGCAGTGTGGGGAAGGACAGTCTACAAAGTCTATGGCAGGGTGAAGAGGGGTGCCATCATGGCTGGCTCCTTGACTGGTGTTTGGCAGGTGCTTTGCCACGGGATACTCCCAGGGATTTCTTAGGACGGCCCCTTGATCGTTTGGCTGGGGGGGCCTCTGCTGCAGTGCCAGTGGGGTCTGAGGAGTCCCCCCTCTCCGTGGCGGCAGGGGAGGATGTGGAACTGTCATCCTGCGGGCCACCGGGGGGAGGTGGAGGTGGTGTTTGTGCCGCAGGCCTGGCCCTCAGTACCACCACTAGCTGGCCCAAAAGGTCCACGATTTGGCCCATGCAGGTGTCTATGGACCTCAGCAGCAGGCGGAGCTTACGGGAATCTTCCTGAGCCTGGCCCGTTTGTCCCTGGGCCCGTTCATAGGCCCCAATGACTCTGGTGATGTTGTCCAGGGCTTTGGTCCCAGTGTCCGTTTGGCTCAGACTCCTCCTTGCCCTCCCATCTGCCCTGCTATGATGGACCTTTTGCCTCACCACTGCACGCACCCGCATACTCTCCCTGCACTCCTCTGTTGTTGGGGTGGGGTGGTCATCCTCTGGGGCAGGGCGAGTGTTGCAGGCAGCACTGGTGGTTGTGGTGGTGGTGGTGGAGGCCGCAAAGGTCGTTCCAGCAGGGGTCAGCGTGGTTGTTGTTGTTGCTGATGTGGTGGTGGGGGGGGACAGTGGGGTCCTGGGACCTGTTGCCACCTGGCATGCCAGATGGGCCGGCTTCAAGCACCGCATCCTCAAAATCCAGGGAGTCTTCATCACTGAGTCCATGTTCCGGGGGTGGAGGCTGGCTCTGCAGGTTGGTGTTGTCATCCTCTGCAGTCAGTTCTTGGTCACCTGTGGGACAGAGGGGAAATGGTCACTGACGGGCACCCCTCATGCTTGTTGTTCAATGTATCTTATTTACAGTTCATGCAACACACAGTTTACTAGTTAGCACATTGCATGTCTGCACAGTAAGGTGCATCTTGACATGATGTGGAGGTATATACATTAATATTCAACAGTGTGACATGTCAATGGATACCATGCCCCACGTGCAAATTTTGTGATTACGAGGACATGTCATCTGTCAACTGGCGGCTATACGACTTGATGGGCGGCATCTTTGCTGATTACTCTGCCTGGCATGCGTTACATCTGCGCATGAACTAGCCATTGTCATCTCATGCATACCTTTGTCATGTCCTGTGCTTTGATTTATTTGTTCTACAGACCATGCTTGCTTTGTTTTCATATGGTCCTTCAAGCTCAGCCCAAATGGATCTTACAGGTAGCATTCAGTGCTGTACATGTCTGGGCCCTGATTCACTTCAACATGGTATTTGGCGAGTCAAACTTTTGTTTCTGTGACAGTTACATACGCTTAGCTGTCTGCACACTGTAATTTGATATTGTATCTGTGTCAATTTGTTGGGATGTGAGGGCTGGTGTTGTCATATGGCTCCATGCTTTTGGGAAGGAATGGTGGTGTGCATGCACTGTCTACTTACCTGTTCTGTTGTCACATTGGGGTGGACTTTCTAACACATCTCTCTGGCTGTGTGTTTAAGTGCTACTTCCTGCTCAGGGGTGGGACAGGGGTGCCTGGTGGGAGTTGTAGTGCAGGCCTCCCAACCCCAAACACCCCTTCCTGTGAAGATGGCTACCTACCTGTAACTTTGGTTGTTGTTATACGATGGCTGCCACATGCTTCTGGGTGTGGTGGAGTGCTACATCCTGCTGAGGTGTGGGACAGGGGGGCCTTGTGGGAGTTGTGGTGCAGGACTCACACCCCCAAACAGCCCTCCCTGGGAAGAGGCTACCTACCTGTTATGTGAGGGGAACATTACAATGGCTGCCACATGCTTCTGGGTATGGGGGAGTGCTACATCCTGCTCAGGGGTGGGAGAGTGGGCCTAGTGGGAGTTGTTGTGCAAGCCTCCCAACCCCAAACAGCCCTCCCTGGGAAGATGGCTACCTACCTGTTAGGTCAAGGTGAACAATATAATGGCTGCCACATGCTTCTGGGTGTGGGGGGAGTGCTACAACCTGCTCAGGGGTGGTATAGGGGTGCCTGGTGGGAGTTGTAGTATAGGCCTCCCACCCCCAAACAGCCCTCCCTGGGAAGATGGCTACCTACCTGTTAGGTCAAGGTGAACAATGCAATGGCTGCCACATGCTTCTGGGTGTGGGGGGAGTGCTACATTCTGCTCAGGGGTGGGACAGGGGGCCTGGTGGGAGTTGTTGTGCAGTTCTCCCAACCCCAAACAGCCCTCCCTGGGAAGATGGCTACCTACCTGTTAGGTCAAGGTGAACAATGCAATGGCTGCCACATGCTTCTGGGTGTGGGGGGAGTGCTACATCCTGCTCAGGGGTGGGACAGGGGTGCCTGGTGGGAGTTGTAGTGCAGGCCCCCCCCCCCAAACAGCCCTTCCTGGGAAGATGGCTACCTACCTGTTAGATGAAGGTGAACAATGCAAAGGCTGCCACATGCTTCTGGGTGTGGGGGGAGTGCTACATCCTGCTCAGGGGGGGACAGGGGGCCTGGTGGGAGTTGTTGTGCAGGCCTCCCAACCCAAACAGCCCTCCCTGGGAAGATGGCTACCTACCCGTTAGGTCAAGGTGAACAATGCAATGGCTGCCACATGCTTCTGGGTGTGGGGGAGTGCTACATCCTGCTCAGGGGTGGGACAGGGGTGCCTGGTGGGAGTTGTTGTGCAGGTCTCCCACTCCTAAACAGCAGCAGCAGTCCCTGGGAAGATGGCTACCTACCTGTTAGGTGAGGGGGAACCTTACAATGGCTGCCACATATTTCTGGGTGGGTGTGGAGTGCTCCATCCTGCTCAGGGGTGGGACAGGGGGCCTGGTGGGAGTTGTTGTGCAGGTCTCCCACCCCTAAACAGCCCTCCCTGGGAAGATGGCTAACTACCTGTTAGGTGAGGGGGAACCATACAATGGCTGACACATGCTTCAAGGGGGGGCGGGGGGGAGTGCTACATCCTGCTCAGGGGTGGGTAAGGGAGACCTTGTGGGAGTTGTTGTGCTGGTTGCCTGGTCACATACAACCCTGTTAATGTTGGCTGCCTTTGGGGTGATTAAGATGGTGTGCATGTTACATCTGTGAGAGCTGTGTTGGGTATTGTGGTGCACATGAATGCATTTGGGCCTGGGAGGTGTCGCTTTGTAGTTGTGCAAGACAGTACATAGCAGTGTAATGTGAGACATTTGTTGGTACTTACCAGCCTACACTCCCCCGGCTATTCCTGTGAGACTCTCTGGATGCAGTATGGCAAGCACCTTCTCCTCCCATGCAGTGAATGTTCTTGGTGGAATGGGAGGGCAACCGCCAGTCCTCTGAGCCAGCTGATGGTTCTTGTTCCTCTTCTTTTTGATGACACTCTTCAGGTCATGCCACTGCTTCATGATTTCCTGTTTGTTGCGTGGGGTGGTCCCTACTGCATTGATCTTGTCAATTATCCTTACCCACATTTGCGTTCTGGTGGCTAATGGTGTCTGTTGGACGAGGTTACCAAACAATTGTGGTTCTACTCGGATTATCTTATCTACCATGACTGTCAACTCACGGTCTGTGAATTTGGACATTTTCTGTGGTGACATGGTGTGTGATGTGCAAAGGGGTTAGAGGTGCAGGTGTGTAAGTGGTGGTGGTGGTGGTGGTGATGTTGATGGTGTGTGATGTGCAAAGGGGTTGGAGGTGCAGGTGTGGAAGTGGCCGTGGTGATGTGTGTGGTGTGTGTGTGTAGTGATGTTGTGTTGATTTGCCTCTCCTTTCAGCTGTGGTGTTTGGCCCTTCACTTCTGGAGTATTGCAAAGGATTGTTGTCAGGGAAGGGGCTGGTTTTATACTCAGCTATGTGGGTGTGTCAGAATGGGGTATTGCTGTCAGGTGTGTTGTGTAGGTTGTCCTGGGATTTGTAGTTTAGGAGTTGCCATGGAGGTGGGTCATTGGGGTGTGTTATGTGTTTTTGGGGGCAGGGCTAGTTTCCTGTGTGCACTTGCTGGCCTTGTTGTTGTTTTTTCTGTCGACCGCCGTTTTTGTCACGGAGCGTCTGCAGCGGTGGCTATGCTACAGCCCTTCCGCCGGCTCTCCCATTCATCACTGTTTGTGACCGCGGCGGTCGGGAACTGCGGAACGTACCGCTGTCACATCGGGGGAATCCTAATTTCACGGGCGGTTACTCCGCGTGCCTGGCAGTGGTTTTGGACGTTTTCGCTGCGAATCCGACCGTCGCGGACGGTTTTTCACCAGCTCTGCCCGCTGCGGGTGGGTTTTCGTTGTATCTTTCCGCCACGGTCGGGAATTTTTGGCGGTTGATCCTAATCTGACCGCCGGTTTTGCCGCGGTACCAGCGGGCGGTTGATTTCCGCTACCATGGCGGTTGGGGTGGTTTTCCGACCGCCATCCTAATAGACCCCTAAGCTTCAGTGAGAAGACAGCAATGCCTATATTCCTTTGCCCTGGACCAACCATTGCTCACTTTAAGAAAGCACACAGTTCCTTTATTATTGCTGTATGGCCTAAATGAAATACCACCCTATTTGCTTACCACAATACCACTTAAAATAACAAGGAGAGATGCTAGAACAGAGGCTATATATAACCCGGGACCCAACACTAGTAAAGAGCCAACAAATCAGCTCAGCGCTTGTCATTCCATCCCTATCAACATTCGTAACCCGTTAAAGCACCCAGGGCTGCTAAGCACCCCACATACAATGAACAGAAAAATAACAGACACACGTGGGAGGAGGGTGTGGTAAGAGGGAGGATTTTTGACATAATGGAAAGCGGGGTGGGTTTTGACACAACAGAGGGCAGGAGGAGGATGTAAATAGAAAAGGAGTACCCGCAACAAAAGAAGCAGCGGATGAAGCCTTCAAAAGGAAGAGGTACTTGGTCCAAGCTCCACAGAAAACAGAAATACACCAGACAAGGCTAGAAATTGCACACAATAAGCAATAGAAAGCCAAGAAATGAGTGACAAGCAAGCAAACAAATGGTAATTAATGGGCAGGCTTTAAGACCCTTTTAAGATTTTATTTTTATTTACAAGAGATTTTGCGGAACCCAAAAAAAGGAATTAGCAAAACTCAATCTGGCCTGTTTGAAGTAGGAGAGATTAGACAACATTGGAAGAGCATTCGTCAGTCATCAAATAGTTGCTTCTACCAATACTGAAAAGAGTCCTTGGCTCATATAATTTGATGCTCCCAGGAGTTCTCATTAGAGAGATCAAAATGTCTTGTGCCATTATTCAGTCACTTGAATATATAAGATCCTTTACATTGGTGGTGAAGGAATGTTTTAACCCAACAGATATGCAATTAGCAGGTAGATTTTAAACAAAAATTAAGGTGGGTCTCGATAAACATAGAGCAACTGTATAGTGCGAAGTGACAATTAAATTCAAACAAGCACATCATCGATTTGCTTGTCTGAAACATAAACCCTGTTTATTGTTTTTACAGTGAATCATTATTTTGGTGAATCAATCGACTTTACCTTGCTGTGACGTTTAGAGAGGCAATTGGTAAAGAGAAACTGCAGAATATCAAAACACTCCTAGCAACTGAGAAAACTACATAAAATATCTCAGCGTGCATCTGACAAGAGACAATTCGTGCGCAGTCTCTTTACTCTGCACAAAGCATTGACTACTGAGTATTATTTTACACATAATTTGCACACTTCGAAATGTCTTACATTTTGTAATGGTTTTTATTAAGTAAATAATAAAGCATTACTTACCTCTTATTACTGATCCTGGATTCAACGTGTGCAATTCTGATGCCGAGGTTTTTTAAGTCTTTTCAGATTCCAGCCATTTCCGCATAGTATAGTATCTCTGTGGTCACCTGTTGTGTAATTGTGACAGTGTCAGCCCTACTGAAATATAGTGTAGCGAGCATGTTGGAAGCAGGTGTTCTTGTTGGAAATTATTTTTTCAAGCAAATGCTGAGGCCCTCTCAATCTATCTGTCTGCCACTTCCTTATAAACAATTACTGAAAGTGTGAAGAAAAGAACTTACAACAGTAATAGGGACTCTACTTTAGCATATAACTAGGGAAGAACCGACCCAATTGATCTGTTTTATCACATATTGCAATGTTTCCAATGAGGTAAAAAAAAGTGATAAACAGACATTGATGAATACTAAATTCCAATGAGTTATAATTTGCAAAACTCATATTGTCCTTAAAGCGTAATAGGAATTTAAAAGACATGCTAGCCCAGACCATGCAATATAACTTCTGTAGGACACAACACCTTATGAGGCTTACCTCACGATCGGGGCATTTTCTCTGCGGACATTGTTCAGTGTGTAGCTTTACTTAATTCACCAGCATATGCTTGATCTAAGCCTCCCTACCCCATGGAGATTAAAAAATTCACATGAACTGCAGGTCCACCAATGTGGTTTATATGTTTACGTTTCCAGGTGGCCTTCGATACATCGGTATAACATCTTGGAAGATCTGGGTCGCATCTCTGAGGATTGCAGTAACATCAGATCTTGACGCAAAACAATGTTTTTTGGATCACAGCAACTCTCAAGGTGATTATGAGTGGTTATAGATAAGGTATTATCACAGTATGTATTGCCTTAAACCCAATACTATAGGACTCGGTTCATTAGCCCTGATTCACAAAGAGCCTCCGCACTTGGGGCGTGATCTCTGCAGTTGTGTCTCTGCACTGCAGTTTCCCATTGCGGAGATCCCGCTTCAACGCTGGAGCCTCCTCCCCGAGTGTGGGGGCTCTTTGTGAATCAGGGCTTATGAGTTTGTAACTCGGTTAATGATATCTGATCACCTAGACCAGTGATACTCAAAGTACGGCCAGGGAGCCGCCTGCTGCCCTCCTGACCTTCACATGCGGCCCCCAGCTGAAAAACCGTACTGGGCTGCTAAGAGGAATAACATGCATAAAGACTGACATGCGGTTTTTTTACACTATCTGAAATCAAAGAAAAGAAGCAAAAAAAGTGTCCTGAACCATTTAACTTTCAAACCACATTCATTTTCAAGACATCTTTCAACAAACATGTAAAAATAAAGTATTTTCAAAATTAAAAAAGTGTATTTCATCAACATGCATTTCACCTTAATGAGCATAGAAACAGTCATGCCTCCTCCCAACAAAGCCAATGCTGAACTGAGGCAAGTCAGTATCATGAGGCACCCTCTGGGTGGTCTGGGTTGTTGTTATTGATGGATAACATTATATTTTATTAAATCAAACACAAGAGAAAGTTTTATACAGCATATATCTTACCCATGTGTATTTCAAGGTGCTCTTATATGTCAAAATGAAGAAAAAGGAGGTAAATTTAAATTAGACAATTACCTAGGATTTGGTTAAGTCATGATTAATCCCTGGTTTTACTGTTTGACATTGTGCAGTTATATTAATTATAATTCATTAATTAAGTTACTTCCTTTTTACACTTGACTATCCCAAGGTAGTGAAGGCAAGCAGAGAAGGACTACTCCAAGGTGTGGTAGAGGGATTGTGACTCAGAGCATAACAAAAAGCCCCACTGCACTGTGCTGGAATCAGTGTGGCCCTCAGGCACACCACAAACTTTACTTTGTGGCCCCTGGGAAAATGTTTGCGAGTACCTTTGACCTAGACTATGATTGTTTATTATTGATGGCTCTGAACATACATGTATATTCTTTTCTTGGTTAATAGATGTCCTTGCTAACCAATACCAATTCTGTCAATTACGATATCACGTCACAATTAAATATAAATATTTGACAACAGAGCTGGTTCTTAACATACATGTATATATCACAAGTAGTTAATGTGTGACTGTACTAACCAATAGCAGTTGTCTCATAATAAACGGTCTCATTACTTCTGAATACAAGTGTTTGTCAATCTAGTTAAGCCTGTGATCCAGCGCTCAGGGATCAAGAAATTTACAATAAACAAGGCCCAATTACATTACCCTACAAAGTCCGTTCACGCTGGGTTCAGTGTAATGCAAAGTTCGTACCTAACTTACTAATCTCCAACCAAACGTGCATTTCTCATAGAAAAATATTGTGGCGATGACATCTTTTTATAGTTGAATAGTTATAGGCAATAATATATAAACACACCCTGAATAAAGATGGACACAGTGTGTATATTTATAATGTTTCTCTAAATAATGTGAAATAAATGCTCATCAAGTAACAATACACAGTACAAATCATGAACATCACCGAATAAACAATTAGCAAAGAGAAATGTCAAAATTCTTATCACATTGACAGTGCATTGAAGGAGTGGAAAGGAGAAGAGAGAAAAGTTTCAGAGACAAAATACATTTGCAGAATAATTATGCAAATTCAGGTTTCTATCTATACTAACCCAGAAGGAAACAGGAAAACTACTCCCTGGCCACGGGAGCAGCAAGGCCCCTCAAGAAGACTTGAAAAGGCAAAGTCTAAGTCAGGAATCAGGAACAGGAAGGAAACAGGTAGGCCTCTACAGCAAACCGACAACAGCGACGATCACACCTCATGCCATCAGCATCGCAAGAAGACACCTTCTAACCCCTCCCACCAAGGCACCTCAATTATACTCTAAAACCTAAATGTCCAACCCACACTTGTTTCGATTCAGAGAAAATTCTACATTTTGATTGGTTAAGGAAGGGGATGTACTGTCACACCACACTCGGCATGTCCATCTCTCTCAATGTTCTATTGTCTTGTTTTTTTTAACATCACAACTACATCATCCCAGGAAATACAAGTATACAAATATCAGACTTCAGCTTCCTTCACTCTCCGCTAATGTTTCCAATTCTGTTACTTCTTGTGCCACTCGTGCGCTTCCAGAGGAAACGTTCATCACTTGTCGATTGTTATTCGTCTCCACGTTTAACTTTTGGCAGGCACACAAATTCGAAGGTCACTCGCCTTTACCTTCCCTCCACATTCTCTTTTGCTTTTTCAGTTAATAAATCTTTTGCTTAACCCATGCTTCTATGAAAAATAAAACAAATATAATTACTCATTTAAAAATGCTTTTTCTTTACGCACCCTCCCAAATGCTGCATCTAACCATGCGCAACACATGTTAATATTTTCCTGGCAAACGTTAATAACATGCACAAAAGCAGCATTAGTCTCTTTATTTTCATTAGTCAAGCATTTGCGGCCTAGTTCAGTGCTTTAGTACGCGCTTGCGCAGTATTATTTTCCCCATGTTAGTTTTTAAAACCACGTGTTTTTCACTGCACACTGTTAGAAAAATTAGAAAATGTTACTAATGGTTTCAATCCGAGCAGGTTTCATTTTTACGAAAACCCTGCTTCATCAATCCCCCCTTTGATGGCGTCTTTGAGCCATCACCAAAATACCCACCAATACAATTTGTCACTTAAAAAGCTGTTGTTCTCTCTCGTTTTATCATTATTTCATCTAAATCCCTCATCATTTCATAATAGTTTCCTCTTCTATCTTCTAGTTCTATTTCTTCTCTCTTTCTTTTCCTTGCTCTTCGTTTGTTATCAGATGTCTCTTTCTTGCATTTGCAACACATATAAATCAAGAAAATCATTAATATCACTGTAGCCACTGCAATATTAAGGGTTAATATTCTCCCTAATAGACTATTCCCAAATGTAGAAAACCAATTTCCCACAGAGGAAAAACTCTTACCAAGTTTCTCCCAAGCACCATCAACCTTCAATTCGGATCAATCTTGATGAAGATGTGTAATATTCTTAATATACCCCTCAAGATTTTTACTCGTCAGGGATATAAGTACAACATTGTTGTATTTTCAACATATTGCAGACTCCACCCTCTTTAGCCAATAATACATCAAGGGGAAGTCGATTCTGCAAAACCATAGATCTATTTGCAACCATCTCAGTATCAACCATTAAAAACCCACCAGCAGTGTCTGTTGATAAACGATCAACCACTGTGGACAATTTTCTAATTTTGTGCAAATTTATAATAACTCCAACTGAAGGTATCAATGCTCCAAAAACATCCCCTATAATTTCTGAAAAACTCGCTCTTTTGTTACGTATTAGTCCATTCTTAACTTCATTGATTCTATGATTCTTATCCATGTGGTATCTTTGGAAATACTATTGCTAAATAACAACACCCATACCAATGTGCAGGCAACCTATAGTAAGCATTCTTACCACACACATAATGGATTCCCGGAAAGACAGGATCAGTTCCTCCTTTTAATCCCCATCCTCCCGTAACTAGGAAGGTATGATCACATTCACTAGAACCAATGAAATAATTATTATAGTCAGTCTTTTGTCTAAGTAAACAAAGCTTCCCTCTATGATACCAGTCTAGGGTCATGGCACCGTAAGTCTCGCCCTTCCTGTAATCTCCTTCTCTGAAAGCCTATGGAGGTACATGAGACTTTTGCTCAGCAGCCTTTCTCTGAAACTCTTGTCTTCTATCTTCAACCATGTTGATAAATTCTATTTCTTCAAATTGTAATCTACAAGTTAGATTATGTCTATGTGCATAGACTGTATCTATTGTTTGTGTTGAATGAAAAAAATTCGCCCATATATTCCGCATTTCTAGCACTATTTATTTTATTCATTTTCCTTCTAATAGGAATTTCTGAGAATACTAAATCTATGTTAGAATAAAAATATTGGAGACTTCCTCTCTCATAAAATAAACTAGCTAAGACAATACAAGACACACCACATGTTAAAGGTAGGTGATGATATGTCACCCCCTCTGAGACAGACAATGGTAATTGCATGCACACATAACAAGCTCTCGCATACATTACATCAACATACTCATACAATAATTTGGTAAAGACATTTAATGAAAAATCATTAATTGACTTATCATGATGATAGTCATCTTTCATCTTTTCTATTTTAGTATGTGAGTCTTCCTCTAAACCTTAAGTATCTACTTTTTCATTCATCACACCATTAGTATTAGTGTTATTCTTTTGATTAGTTACCATTAAGACAGGCACAATGACAATTAATGTTAACCATACTATCATTAGTAGAAATATACTAAATAAGCAAGCATTAATACATTTACGTTTAAAACTACGATTTTGGTGTCCAGTCTCAGCTGTATTTGCCATTTCTAGTTAAATTTGTACCAATTCTAAAAAACTAAAAAAACTCAAAAATCTAATTTAGTATCAAAAATACCTAAAAAAAATCTAATCTATAAAAATATCTATCCAAAAATAATATCTATCCAAAGTAGTGTATCCTCACACTAATGGCTTTTCTTTTTTACAAATCTAATCTATAAAAATACCTAACCAAAAATAATATCTACCCAAAGTAGTGTATCCTCACACTAATGGCTTTTCTTCTTTACCCCCACTTTTTCTTTTTTTTTATATCTTCTTTTTCTTCTTCTTCAAGTCTTTTGAATATTTTTTTTTTTCAAAATTCTTGCACCTTAATTTTCACTGTCCTTTTAAGGTGGTTCAAAATTGTCTCCTTCACCCTGCTCTGTACCAGTGTTTTCTTTGATCTGATCTGTGTTTTCAATTTCCTCCAACACCACATATGTCCATTCTGGTGCTATGTATTTCTTATTTGGAACCCTCACTCTTTTTGTTTTACTGAACTTGTTCTTCTTCAGACTCACTTTGCTCAGTCTGATCTGAAACTTCAATTATCGTGTCAGGTGATCTTTGTTTCAGAGTGTATTTCAGTCTTTTCACTCCTTCTGGCCACACATCACCTTTTCTTGCTTTCTTAGCTTGCACATCTTCCGTTGCTTCGTTGTCAAGTTCGCAAGTTCTTTTATTTAGTCCTTTTCTCTGTTGTACTTGCTCTTGATTCTCAATATTCACTTTCTTTCTCAACAGCAGTCTTTTGAGACCCAGTAGCTGGGGCCCACTCTATTCAACTTGTTCCTTGTTCAACTTCAGAATCTGTAACTTCAGACTCTACAATTTCATTTTCTCCACTTTCTGCTTCTTCTGGTCTTTCAAGTGGACTTGGGACTTTTCTTGTGTGACTTGCATGTATCCAATTTGGTAAGCCACCACACTTTACTGCTGTCGTTGTCACCAGTATCACCTGGTAAGGGCCATGCCATCTAGGTTCCAAACACAATTTTTTCATGTGTTTCTTCACCAGGACCCACTCTCCTGGACTTAGATCATGTGCTTGTTCTTGCTGAGTTGTAGTTGCAATGTCTCCAGCCTGATGAGATACAGAATGCACTACATCAGCCAATCCTTTGCAATAATCAAGCACCAGATCATCAGTAATATTCATCAGTTGGTTTGCTGGTACAATCGGCTGTCTCATTGCTCTCCCCATAAAAATTCCGTGTGGGGATAATCCAGTTTTTTTATCAGGAATACTTCTCAGACTCATCAATACCAAGGGTAAAGCATCTGACCATTTCAGTGCTGTGAATGCACAGACTTTTGATAGTCTTGTTTTGATAGTGCCATTAATTTGCTCGACCACTCCTGATGCTTTTGGTCGATAGGCAAAATGCAACTTTTGTTCAATTTGTAACGCTGCACAAATCATCCGAATTATTTCATTATTAAAATGAGTTCCTCTATCTGTTTCTAGACTGGAAATCCAAATCTAGGAATTATCTCTCTTAAAAGCAATTTAGCAACAGTCAAGCTATCATTCCTTCTTGTTGGATATGCTTCCACCCAACGAGAAAACAGACAAACAACAACCAACACATATTTTAGGCCATTACAAGGAGGGAATTCTATAAAATTGGCCTGCAACCTAATTAAAGGTCCTGCAGCTTTCCCAATTCTGCCCCAACTAACAACTGTCTTTCTACCTGGATTTTGCTGCTGGCACACTGCAATGTCTCTGCAATCTCTCTGCAATGACCCTAAACTTTGGATTATACCATGACTGTTTGAAGAGTCTAATCATAGCATCTCTCCCAACATGTGTTAAACCATGATACATTCTTGCCATCTGTGAAAGTAAACAATCTGGCATTACTGGCCTCTCGTCTACATACACCCATACTTCATCATCAGATCTCTTTTTACATCCTGATTTGATCCAAATTTCTTTTTCCTCATCACTAGCTTCTTCCTGCAACTGTTTAATTTCATCCCATGTTTCTATTGCAGAGAACATCAAGTGACAATTTGTATTGTTTTTCTCTTTTCCTCTGTTTATTGAAATTGAATTTTGTGCACAGAAACGAGCCACTTGGTCTGCGTATCTGTTCCCACTGGTCACATAATCATTTCCTGACTTATGTGCTGAACATTTAACCACTGCAATCTTTTTAGGCAATCGTAGTGCATTCAGTAAATCTTTTACATGTTTACTGTTTCTGATTGGTGATCCTGAAGAAGTCAGAAATCCACGTTGCATCCACAATTGACCAAAGTTGTGCACCACCCCGAAACCATATTGACTATCAGTGAATATGGTTACTCTCAAATTTCTGCCAATTATGCACACCCTAGTCAATGCAATTAACTCAGAAATTTGTGCTGAATTTATCCCTCTTAGACAGGATGCTTCAAGAACCATAGCCACTGTGCACACAGCATACGAAGCACTAAATACACCTTTTTCATCTCTAAGGCAAGATCCATCCACAAACATCACACAATCTGATTCTTCCAGTGGTGTATCTTTTATGTCAGGTCTTGGTTTTGTACACAACTCTGTCACATCCAAACAATCATGTTCTGCTTCGTCTTTCACTTCTTCACAACTTGAACTTGGCACAAAGTTGCTGGAGTCAATGTTGTACATCTTGTTACTGTCACATTCTCAGCACCCAGAATCACTCTCTCGTATTTATTCAAATGACTATACGCCATGTACTGTGTTCACGTACGAGTTAATAGGATCTCAACAGAATGTGGCACATATACTTTCACTGGATGTCCCATAGCAATTGACTCACTCTGCTCAAGACTCACACAAGTAGCAGCCACTGCTTTCAAACAACCTGGTAATGCTGCAGCCACTGAGTCCACAGTAGCAGAAAAATATGCCACTGGTCGACGTGCCATTCCGTGTGTTTGTGTCAGAACTGAAAGCGCACACCCATCCCTTTCACAACAGAACAATGCAAAATCTTTCGTATAGTCTGGCCTTCCAAACGCAGGTGCTCGACAAAGACTATCTCACAGCTCAATGAATGCTTTCATGCTCTCTTCATCCAATTCAATCGGATCAGTCACATCTTTGTGAGTCAACCTCTGTAGAGGTTTGGCAATCAGTGAGAATCCACTGATCCATTGACTGCAATATCCTACAATGCCCAAAAACATTCGAACTTCTTTCTGTGTTTTGAGAGGTTCCATTTGCAAAATCACATTGATTCGATCCTGTAACACTCTCCTAACTCCTTTTTCAATTTTGTGTCCCAAATATTGAACTTCTTTCTGACAAAATTGTAATTTCGCTGGTGATACTTTATGCCCACCTTCTGCCAAAAGATTCAGTAGAGCAATTGTATCTGTCACACATGCCTCTCGTGTTTTTGATGCCACCAATAGGTCATCAATATACTGCACTATGTGTAATCAGTGTGACGAAAATGAATCACATTTGCTATTTTTCTGTCCGGAGTATTCCTCCCCTCGTAGGAGGTGGATTATTCCAATTTGCCTTGAACTGGGGATTGCACAATACCAAATAGCATTAAGGATTTTAAAAACTGACCTCTCCCCTAAAACTGTTGTAGCTGTTAGTAAATTTTTAGAGGCAGTTTGGTACAAGCGCAATGCAATTAAAAAAAATTAGACCAGTGTAAAGATCAAGAGTTGCATTTTATCGTTTACCTATATTAATGAACTGTTTTATTTTGTACTGTTTTATTTGGTGTGATTTTATGGTACTGTTTGCAGCCTAGTTTTATGTACAGTTTTAAAGCACCCGGCACTTTACATCAGGGTCTTTCACCGACGAGAGTAGATATTATACATTGCTGCTATTAATTGTAAAAATAATTCTGAAGCATTTTGCACTTTAAACATGGACATATTGCTGTTATTACTGTATATATATATATATATATATATGTGTATTGCTATTGTTATTTTAATGTTTGGGCTGTTGGTTGATACTTTGATGGTTGTAATAACCGAATAAAGTTATTTATATATATACTGCACTAATACTGCATTTCCTGGCATAACCAATGACTCTAGACATTTTTTCAAAATCTGATTAAAAAATGAAGGACTCTCTGTATACCCTTGAGGAACTCGGCACCATGCCAAAACACAGTCCCCGAACAGGAAAGCAAATAAATATTGGCTATCCGGATATAAAGGTATCGAGAAAAATGCTTGACACAAATCAATCACTGTATACCATTCCGCATCACAAGGAATTTGGTAAAGAATCACTGCTGGGTTTGGCACTATTAGACAACAAGGTACCACAATTTTATTGATTTTTCGTAAATCCTGCACTATTCTGTATTTTCCACTTGGTTTCTTAATTCCCATAATAGGTGAATTGCAAAGACTTCCCAATATTTCTTTTAGAATGCCCTGTTCAATCAGTTGTTCTATTACAGGAATAACTCCTGCTATAGTCTCAGGACTCATCTTATACGGTGGCGTTTTTGGAAACTCTGCACCTTGTTTCACTGTAATTTGAATAGGGTCAACACCCTTGATCAATCCAATTTCTTTTCCTGTAAAATCCCACACATCTGTTCTTACTGTGTCTCTCAACTCACCAGGCAAATCCTCAAATGTAAGCAATGAATATAGATCATTCACTTCTGTCCCTTGCTTTGCTAACATCATTTTAAAAGCAACATCTTCATCTGGTGTCTGAAAAGCAATACCATACGGTATACAATAGATGGTACAATTCATCTTGCAAAGTAAGTCCCTGCCTAAAAGATTCACTGGACTCGTGTCACATACCACAAAACGATGCATATCTCTGAATTCTCCATATGAACCTCCATTGGTTTGGTCACTGGAGTTCTAATATACTTATTTGAAACTCCTACGACTTGGATAGTTTCTCCCGAGAGGGGTAGGTTTGGAATTTCTGCTGCTCTTACAGTATAACGGGTAGCACCAGTGTCCACAAGGAATGTAATATTATTACCTTCCACTTTCCCATCAACAAAAGGACCTGATTGATCTACCACTAGAGATGCGCCAAGTACGCACTCTTTCTCCCCTCTCAGGCACCGTCATTGAGATGAATCTGAATCACTCTCAGGACACTGCAACCAATATTGTTGTACATTTTGATTCTTACCAACTTGTTCACTTGGGTGAAATCCAGCATTCGCACTGTATCTCTGTACCTGAGCATTCACATTATTTGGCATAGGAGCTTGAGGTACTTGTATTTGTTGAACCTGTGGTGTAACTACCTGTTGCTGTTGCAGCTGTTGTTGATTCACAACCACTTCATTCTGCACCTGCGGATTGAAATTTTGAAACATTCCATTATTTAATAGCAAGGACTTACACTCGTTCTTCCAATGTCCTAACTTTCCGCACGCATGAAAAGGATATTTCTTTTTAATTTCTTCTCCATTATTCTTACCTCTACCTTTTCCGCAATTTAATACACCATTCATTTTAGGTACCTGACGATTTTGAAAATTCAGATTCTGTACTTTCATTTGAAAAATCTGTTTGAGAACCATTGCCATAATTCCCATCTTTCTGTTGTGCTACTTTCACTTGTGCCCACATCATCTTCTCTTTTAATTTCTTATGCCTCGACTCAATATCATCACTACAATACTTAGCATATCTCTAAATCTCATCCACTGTCTTACTCTGCCAACAAATCAAATGTTGCTGAATCATATTACTAATCTCAGGCTTCAATCCAAATACAAACCTATAGACAAAATGTCCCATATCTTTGTCAGTTATACTTTCAAAGCCACTATACTGTTTAAACACCTGTAAAAGCCTCTCATAATATGCATGTACTGATTCTTTTGACTCCTGTGTTGTCCTATCAATTGTAACCCAATCTGTTTCTTTTGGAGAAATTTTACCCTTCAAGTAAGTAATTACCTGATAATATTTTTTCATCACCTAGGTGCTCCTGTTTTAACATCTCTAGGATATTCCTCTTTTGGCCAATCAACTGCAATTTTACACTCAGTCCATAAATCAGCTGGAACTACAATGTCAAATAAACCATCCAAGTCTTTCAACAAAACCTTTGAAACTTTTACAAACCTCTCTACCTGTTTGTACCACTCGACAGGCTTTTCTCTCAATCTGGGGAAATCATTAGTAAAAGACAATATATCCTGTCTTGACCAAGGAATGTGAACATATCCACCACCTGGAACTTCTCTCATCGGATATATCATTTCGACTTGCTCTGCTTCTCTTAATGGAAGTAAAGAAGATGCATTCACATTTTTACTAGCAATCATTTCTTCCTTCTTTTTCGCCATCTACCTTTCCATCGTTCCACATCACCCCATCTCTTCAAGGTATTAATCAACTCTTTTATTGGCAATCGTTTACCAGATGTATTCAAACTCTCTAAATCCTTTTCAGTAAAGTCCAATCTATATGTTTTCTGCCAAGCTTTAGATTTCCCAATATCCACTCCATATTCTTGTGCAACCTCTACCAATTTCTCATGTAAACTCTTCGCTCTCCATGTAATATTTTTACACAAAAATAGCAACTCTTCATCCTGATATTTACTCAATCTCTCTGGACTTATTGTGCCATTAATCATTTCTTCCAGATCTACTCTCAATTTACCTATATCTATACTCAATTTAGAATTATTAGTTTCTATTCCTCTTATCCAATCATCTAACTCCTCTGGCAAAGGTCCCACTGATCCCCCTGATACTGGAGTCATTTCTCTCACATTCTGCACTAGTTTCCTAGGATCTATCTGCACACTTCTTTTTGGTGTTTTAGTCACTTTTTCATTTGTTGGAAGATCAATTAATGAGGCACTCCTCTCAACTTGTTCCGATCCACTAGCATTCCTGACATTATTCATAGGAATTGTCAATATATGCACTCTCGAAATATTTTGACCCGCACTATACAATGGAACTATAGGACCAATTGTTACTGGTACGGACAATGCTTCTGCATTTAAACTCAACTGACTAATTTTCTGAGTCAACTCCTTTCTTGTTCTGTTTAACATGTCAATCTCTTTTCCCTGTAACTCTTGAGTACCTAATCAAGACTGTGAAGCTGCCGGAACATGTGTAACTTGTAGAATTTGTGAAGCTTCTATTTCAATTAACGGTGCACTCTGAGAAATCCCATCTGGGCTCTCCTGATATGGTGGAGGTCTCTTTAATAGCATCTCATCTAATAATTCATCATCAATTTCATTTGGATCAATATCTAATTCTGAAATCTCTACATTATTCTTTTTCTCTTTACATTTTCCTCCAGCCTGATCCTCAGCAACTATTACTGGATATAACCCATCCGCAATCACTTCTCTTCTCCATCTCTTCATCAGATCATCCCACCTAGCTTCTGAATATCTCCTCGATGTGTTCCTATACCTTATCCCATTCCTGTCTCTCTCCCTTTTATACGCTTCATGTTCCCATTCTTCAAGTGTCTCATACTGCATAGGTCTGGGATTTGGTTTTAATGAATTCATTTGCCTCCTAAATTTTTCCAATATCCTCACGTTAAAAGTACCATGCTTTGGAAAAGCTAAAACTCCATCATCTTCCGTGTAACCCATCCAATTCTCTAACCATGTACACGTATGATATCCAAGCTCTAACATCATGAAAGAAGCAGGTGATCTTGGAGGAGGTACAGGAAGCCCCTCTCTAGTAACTATCGGCTTATCCTTTTTAAAGAAATCTTGAATTCTTTTTACCATCTTCATTTTAAACTCTTTTTCTCGCTAAATAAACCAGTAGCAAACAAGGAAAACCTTCCATAAATTCTCTCTCTATTCGCTGAATTTCAACCAATACCAGCGCAACTCACACCAACTAACCAATCACGACTCACTACACACCCACTATCTCGACCAATGCCAGCGTGGCTCACACCAACTAACCAATCACGGCTCTCTACGCGCCCACTGTCTCAACCAATGCCAGGGTGGCTTTTTGTGATGTCAGTATAACTCCTGCTACTGACCGTCCCTTTTCAAAATAATACGGCAATGTACTACAAGGCTTTTCTTAACTAGATTCTTGGTAGAAACAACACAAAACAATGCTACTTTGTCTGCTCCACTAAATAAAGAGATAGTTCGATCATTCGAAGAGATTCTTTTACTTCTAGTAAAATAACGACCAGCGCTACTCTACTCCCAATCAAGTGAAAAGAGGTCTTGGTACTCTTCTGGAGATACTAGCCAAAGTTTCGGAAGAGAATTTTCGAGTGAAAAAAGTCTTGGTACTCCTTTGGGGATGTAAAGCCAAAATTTCGGAAGCGGACTTTTCACTATTCCATACAATCTTTTCTCAACAGAATAAATCCTTAAAATAACATCAACAGCATCTCACTGTTTGATATTACAACAACAGACAAAGTACTTCTGCACTGTGATACTTTTCCACACTATTCCTCTGCCCCCTTAAGGCTAAAATAACATCATCCCGGTATCTTAGGCAACTCCGTATCCGTATTTCCAGACTACATGAAACAAAACAAACACTAACTTTTCATATTAATAACCAAAAATTAATAATCAATAATTATTGCCAAACTAATCAATATTAACCATTAACCATCCTCTGCTACCAAAACTGATCCAGCGCTCAGGGATCAATAAAATGTACAATAAACAAGGCCCAAATACATTACCCAACAAAGTCCCTTCACGCTGGGTTCAGTGTAATGCAAAGTTCGTACCTAACTTACCAATCTCCAACCGAACCTGCATTTCTCTTAGAAAAATAATGTGGCAATGACATCTTTTTATAGTTGAATAGTTATAGGCAATAATCTATAAACACACCCTGAATAAAGACGGACACAGTGTGTATATTTAAAATGTTTATCTAAATAATGTGAAATAAATGCTCATCAGGTACCAATACACAGTACAAATCATGAACATCACCGAATAAACAATTAGCAAAGAGAAATGTCAAAATTCATATCACATTGACAGTGCATTGAAGGAGTGGAAAGGCGAAGAGAGAAAAGTTTCAGAGACAAAATACATTTGCAGAATGATTATGCAAATTCAGGTTTCTATCTATACTAACCCAGAAGGAAACAGGAAATCTACTCCATGGCCAAGGGAGCAGCAAGGCCCCTCAAGAAGATTTGAAAAGGCAAAGTCTAAGTCAGGAATCAGGAACAGGAAGGAAACAGGTAGGCCTCTACAGCAAACCGACGACAGCGACGATCACACCCAACGCCATCAGCATCGGAAGAAGACGCCTTCTAACCCCTCCCACCAAGGCACCTCAATTATACCCTAAAACCTAAATGTCCAACCCACACTTGTTTCGATTCAGAGACAATTCTACATTTTGATTGGTTAAGGAAGGGGGTGTACTGTCACACCACACTCAGCATGTCCATCTCTCTCAATGTTCTATTGTCTTGTTTTTTTAACATCACGACTACATCATCCCAGGAAATACAAGTATACAAATATCAGACTTCAGCTTCCTTCTCTCTCCGCTAATGTTTCCAATTCTGTTACTTCTTGTGCCACTCATGCGCTTCCAGAGGAAACGTTCATCACTTGTCGATTGTTTTTCGTATCCACATTTAACTTTTGGCAGGCACACATAAATTCGAAGGTCGCTCGCCTTTGCCTTCCCTCCACCTTGTCTTTTGCTTTTTCAGCTAATAAATCTTTTGCTTAACCCATGCTTCTACGAAAAATAAAACAAATATAATTACTCCTTTAAAAATGCTTTTTCTTTACGCACCCTCCCAAATGCTGCATCTAACCATGCGCAACACATGTTAATATTTTCCTGACAAACGTTAATAACATGCACAAAAGCAGCATTAGTCTCTTTATTTTCATTAGTCAAGCATTTGCGGCCTAGATCAGTGCTTTAGTACGCGCTTGCGCAGTATTATTTTCCCCCATGTTAGTTATTAAAACCATGCATTTTTCACTGCACACTGTTAGAAAAATTAGAAAATGTTACTAGGGGTTATAATTCGAGAAGGTTTCATTTTTACGAAAACCCTGCTCCATCACCTGTATACTAATATTCTCATCACTTTTCTTAATTCATCAAGAATTTTCAAATATGCATTGACTAATGAATTGACATTGATCTCCATAACATCTATATTGTATTCCCAGCATACGAAATGTGGCTGTGTTCAAAGAGGATGCACTTGGACATCCCACTACATTTCCCAGCAACACCAGGATATGCTTGACACATGCACACTAATGCAATGGCACATACAAGACACTAGGGGCGCATGCCTAGAAACACACTCAACCACATTGGATGCCAGAAATACATTAGGAAGCTGGTCTTGAGCCATTGCCATCCATTCAGGAAAAGAAGAGAGTAGTAATTTTCTGGTGACAATTCACCCTCACGTCATACGGTGGCATGATTGTATGAACGTGCGCTGGCAATGGTGTGTTAGACAGTTACCCTGATGACTTAAAATAACAGACTTGTAATGTATTGACTACATATATTTGTCACTTTTGGTCTTATACTACAGCAGCATGTCATTTCGATGCTCCAAGGAGACCTATCATATATAGGCTTCGGGTGAGAGTCAGCAGGCTTGAGACTATCATGCTTTATCGCTCATGTTGGCAGTGCTGTGAGCCCACTTTCAAATTGCATGGTCTGTGTGGTGCCTCAGTGTGTTGTTGCTTGTTATATTCAATTATGTTTCCTTATTCAAAATGGGCAGAATTAAGGAATTAAAGAATTAAGGAAAGATTGTTGTTAATTGTATGTGTTCTGTATAATTTTCTATTTTAAAGGCACTAGCAGGTGCTTATTTTGCTCCGGTTAAGGAAGCCCACGTTATAATTTTCCCATAAACTATATATACACACACCTGACTGGTAGGGAAAGAACAAACAATTAAATAACAATAGGGGTTATCCATGAGTACTGACAAAATCCAAGGTCCCTGAGCAGCCCTAAACAGACGGCTGAAACATGTTGACACAAAGGATGCGAGGAGAATCATATCCGTAGGCATCCATTACTTTTCTCCTTTTAATCTTACGGGGGTCACCAAAAATAAATAGTTATTGATGTTTTGTAAGTCCTATCGCTCCTTTGTTACCATATACTCTTTAACATCAGGCTCCAGATGAACGCTTCTTGAAGTCTTTTCATTCACACACCTAACTGTTTTTCCAGACTTCACTATCATACCATGGATTAAAGTTTTTTACTTATTACAAAATTCACCAAGATAGAGACCAATCTTCCTTCAGCTCATATGGACCCTGATCTTGTTCAGTATTTCGTGCATAAGACTGTACACTTGATTTTTGGAGTCAAATTCTACATGTCTACAACAATCTTTTGAACACAGTGATTACTCTCTAAACATTTAATTACAGTTACCTCTTGAAAGCACAAAACATTCACAACTTACAAATATCTATTATTGAATAGCTGATGCTCTGCCTTTTGTGGGCCTACCCTTAAAGCTAGATTTTGGCCTGCCAATTAAAAATGCTCCAATGTAACTTTGATCAGGGTCTAACCTGAAGCCCCCTCTTCTGTCTATCCTACAGACAGCAAATTCAGAATTGTGAATTTTGCAGAGCATGTTGTATTGACGGGACTCATCCTCCTCCCTTCATTGAGTGGTTTGTCTTGAAAGTGCTGCTAATACACAGTTCATCTAAACCAATATCCTGCGCAGTGTTACATAAGCATTCAAGCACTTCCTAATCTTGTTGTATGATTTCAGGTCAAGGGAATAGCAACTTACAAGTCCAAGATGAGCCATCGATGCCCTTAGTGGGAATGTGGACTGAGACTACAAAAATGTATGAATACGTTAAAAGAAATATCTATACGCCTCACACCAGTTTGTTGTCAATCACAGTCTGTAACCCGTCCATTGGGCATTCCAGGTAGGAAAAGAATAGAGGGCAAATAATATAATAATATAATAATTATATAATCCTCTATTGCCAAGATTTCCTGCACTCGTTCTTCTAGAACATCGGATACAACTGTTGTAAGAAGTTACCTCATTTTTGTTGTGGTCCCACCATATTGATCTGTCTGATTTTACTGGCTTTAGGACTCTGTGCATTGTACCACCGCTAAACATGTGTGTCCCACTCCCTCCAACATGTGCTGCACATTGGAGCTCCCTGTTTGGCCTATTTAACTTCTCCATGTATCCATTGTATATGGTGCCTAAAATGCACATATGTCATGGAAGGTTAAATGTCATATGTGGGCTGTAGGATTTATGTAACAAATGTGACAAAATAATATGTCTTCCATGAGCTCTACTGTGCTGTGGCTGGGCTGCAGTGTATATTCTCTGCAGTAAGAAATGGCAAGAAAATTTGCCTTTGACATGTAGGAAAATCTTATTTAATATGTTGATAAGTTACCTCCAGAGGGTAAACCCACAGTGCAAAGTACTGATATATAAATAAGAGGCAAAATACATATTGGGGTTAGTGTATTCTCATCATAAAAGAAAATGTACAAGCTATTTTACTGTGCAGGCTTTTCTAAGCTTTTCCCTGAATAGGTTTAGATGGGGCTCAACATTTTTTTTTCCTATTTCCGCCAGTGGGTATGTCAAACATTTCTACAAAAAATGCTTCAAAGTTTTTTCCCACTTCATTTTCAAAGCCTGCTTTAATGGTGGAATCGGAATTTTGATAACTGTAATGGAAAATGTACTTTTAAAATATGCTTTGTTGTGCCTGAGCCAAAACTGGCCTACAACCCCTTTGCCACACAGCCCCTTCAGGCCTGGAATACAAATCATTGTTTGGGGAGTTAACAATTCTGGACAAAACTGAACTCTGAGCCTAAAAAGTACAGATGGATGTTAACTGTTGACCAATTAGCAGGGATTAGCTACCTAAGAGTTAAGAGGAACAGTTGGCAGAAGAGAGGGCAACTTTAGCACTATCTGTTTTGTCTTGGATATGCCAAAGAGGGGTTCTCCTATTAATTCCCAGGACCCTCCCAGACATCCAGGCTGCAATCACAGCCGGAAAGAGGGAGAACTGATTTTGAGTTTTGATCCTATCAGGTGGGATGAGTGCTCATCTAAACAGGGGGTGGCTCTGGAGCTGATTACAGGCTTGACTGCCATATTGAAGCAGGGACTCCTGGTTAATTTTACAGAAAGGCAAAGAGGTAGTTCTGGTGGGGGACTACAAGAAAATAGTTTGGATTGGTGGCAGAATTACTCAAATTACTGGCTAGTGCTTAGCATACATCTGGCACCTTAACCTCCACCACCGCCTGAGAATAGTCCTTGACTTAGGAAAACTCCCCTTGAAGAAGATGACCCTGCGGGAAGAAAAGGATTCAAAAACGTTTAACTCCAGCCAACAAGGACAGAAATTGCTCTCCAATGATCAAGTCGCTCACCTCTTGTTTGCTTGTTCCAGGACACAAAATGCAGAAGGCCTCCTGTCTCCAAGAGGGCCAAGTGTCACAAGTCACTCACCTGAATTCTAGGTAGTTCCGATAGAGTGACGACTGGACCCTATGCCCTTCGAGAACTAACCTCAGTAGCAGTGACTAACAACTGCTCCAGAGGAGGTTCATGAAGGGAAGGCGGATTAGGATAAAGATAGAACACAAACCGCTCGGGCCAGACACATCTTCTCTTGTGATATGAAGGGCTGGAATCTCAGGAAGATGCAGGGAACAACCAGTTCCAGAAATGGTCACACTACTATGTTGCAAAGCTGATGACAATTGGTGTTGGGTGTGGACTCCCTGATCGGCTGTACACCTGTGGGGATAGGTAGAACTAGTGCTTTCTCAAGAAATGTAATAACAATATGTTAACACTGAACTACTGCACATAAATTATCCAACAACATAAATATGTACATACCCCGAACATACAGAATGCAAACATGAAGCCTAAATATGGCTTCGGTAAATGGCTTCTCCTTCTAGCCTGGATTGATACAAAGTTAGCCTTGCGGATACTTAAAACAAGCAATCCTTAAACAGTTTTCCTAGAATATTACAAGTGATAGTCTCTGAATGAGCTCACAGTGTTGCAGCACACGGTAGCCCTTTAATAGTACGAAAGTTCACCAGGTCTCAAGATGACTTGTCCATGAGTCCAAACAATGTTATGTGTTCACAACAAAATAATCTCAGTCTTTTTCGAAATTGCATGTTTCTAGAGCCAAACAGTACTGTTCACAGATAAACATAAAACAGTCCTAATTCTTCCAGTAGTAGCTGAGAAGTCCAATTCCATTACAACTGAATGACGCAGTAGTTTCAGCACCTAAACAGCTCTCGGTGCGAAATGCGGCCTGAATTAAACATAAGTACATTATGCTGCGTGGATCCGGCTGAAAATACTGGAACTGTTAATCTCGTTTTGTCTTTTTCTGTCCCTAGGGCGCGCTGCGGCCAACTGCTGAGAATGACATCGCAGTGCTGCAGAAGGTAGTCGGGGATCGCTGCAGCTCAGAACCAGAGTCTGGAAAGCAGGTGAGAGGTCAAAGCCTTAAGGAGTGCAGGCGTGGGTTAAATAACACTGCGTTTTCCTGCCGCTGGTGCACACGCGACTCTAGGCTGCACGTGAGGGGCGTGGCCACAAGCAGATGGTGCGGTAGTTGTTAAGGAGACACGTGCGTTACCACTGGAGTGACAAAGGATCAACGTCTACCAAGCACAACCAAGTGTAATCATAAGCACAAATACACTAAAGCAGGGGAAAAAGGGCCACCTAAGAATATAAACATGCTGCTGCACATGGGGATGTAGTGGTCATGACACCAAGCTGTCCAAAGAGGACTGAACCCTGCAGGGGCCCTGGCTGGAGAGTGATCTACTGCTGAGAAGACAGCTCTGAGGAGCAGGGGGCTGCAGGACTGACTAGAAAGAACTTTCCCAGCGTTGTAGGAACGTAGGACTTAGTCATTGCAGGTCTCGAAAAATCCTAAAATGTTATTAGACCTGCAGGTCTAGTGACTTAAATAATCTACTGGACCTAATTATAATGCTCTTGACCCATAACATGGTTTAAAATTATGTGATCTGGGCAAGTATTTTAATTAACTGAGACGCCATTTTCTTCTTGATCACATATGAGAGCACCTTCAAATACGCGAGTTTAGCATGTCTGCTTTACAGAAAACTCTTTTGTTTGAATTAATAGACTAAACTTTTGCTCCATATATAATACAAATCTAGCCACATATAGGATACACATGACCGCTGACTTGATTCAGTTCATTAACCGCATGGTCATCAGCCCGGGGGCAGGAATGTTTCTCAAATCATGTTTAAAAACTGTCACTTTTCTTAAATACATAACTAAAGCATAAAGTAGCAGCACACTGTCATTTTCAATCAGCAGATTTTACATTAAAATGGCAACAGAATTTCCCACTGACATGTGGTTTTAAAACTGTATAGTGTACAATGTCTGGAAATCGAGTTTTCTTTTTCTCATAGTTTTATATAGGGTGAACTTGACCCTGAAGGTATCAGAGCTCTTTACATTAGCATCAGTTGCATTACACAAGGACACACTCATTTTTGTAAGACACAGGGAGATTAAGTGATTTGCCCAGAATCACAGGATGTTGAGCGTTATTGCTGAGATTCGAAACTGGCTCCCCAGATTTGAGATCAACCGCCCTAGCCATTAGGCTACATCCTCTCCTCAGTTTCTGCAAATATTTGTCATTTGCACATCACCAAGTAAAGTGTGCTGATTTGTTTTGCTCCTATGTAAGTTTTGTTTGCATCACACTTCTGAATTAAAAAAAACAGTTCTTTCATAATTCCTGATATATTTAGAAATACTTGTACTATTCATTTACAAGCTGTTTAAATGTTGTGTTAGAAAAAAACCCCGACATGTTGCAGCCTTTTTTTTTTTTTTTAACAATTATTGTCAGATAACTCACTTGACAAAAATCACTAACTATAATAGGAAAAAAGAAAATTAAACACCATTTTCCAGGAACACATAAGCAACAATTAGTAAAGACAAACTGACATTTGACCTCTGTCCTTGAACAGACTGCAAATGTGTCAAGACAAAAACAAGACTTAAAGTTGTCTTTATTGCTCATTCACTTTCTGAAAGAACAGAACACCTGTTCCTTTCAGCTTAGAGGAGTAAATTCTAAAAATAGCTCGACCTGTTCCAGGCCTGCAGTGTTTCCCCCTCTATAGCATTGGCCAAGGTGCTGAGGCTTACTCGGAATGTCTCACCTTAAGAGGCCAAGAAAAGAAGGCTCATCCTGCCGAGAGCTTCTGGCTGAAAATTGATTCAACAGGACTCATGGAGCCCTGTCTGGCTACAGCTTCCAGCCCTGTCCCACTGGAGGATATTGTCTTCCAAAAAAGTAACTAAGTCTGAAACGTTGGACCTGGGCAGTGCGGCAAATCTATCCAAACCTCTCAGGGATTTTGGCACCAAAACCAACGACTTCAGAAGGTGCTTTTTGCATTAAAACTTTAAAAATCCTACCTCTGTCTGTTGTTTGGTCATTAAAAATTTCCCTATTTTTATAAATTGGTTTGGGAATTTTATTGTGCTGTTCTCTTACTTTTAAATAGTTGATACTACTTAAAGTTAACACACACTTCTATAAGGAACACCTGTTCCTTGTGGCATAGCTACCAGGGGCTGAACAGAGATTGTTTCAGAACCGTGTTTTGTCCTGGACAAGTTGTGCTTATTGAGTTGATAGGGTTCATCCCCTCCCAAATTAATAACCACAGTCCTGACAGTCTAACAGCTTATCAGGTGTTGTGAATACCAAGCAACATTCAATGACAAAAAATAATAGTGGGACTGTCATGCTGTTGCAGATAACATAATGTGTGCGTGGTTCCCAAATTGTTTCTGTTTGTTTTAGGACTCTGTGCCCTATGACATTCCCATTCAATGTCACTAACGTCTACTTTTCTCCTAAACAAGTACTGTGAAATTTGTTACACCTAATTGACTTATTTACATTTCCAATAAGAACATGCTAAATTGATGCAGCGACTGCTTCAGTTGCATTGAAGTTAAATGTTATATGTGAGCTATCGTCTGTATTTGATCACACTGATAAAGGAATACACTGTATAGTTCCAAACTACACCATTGTATCCTTGCTAGGCTGCAGTTTTAAGACCACTTTTATAACACATGCTAAGGAAAAGTACTTTGCCATGTAGGGAACCTACCTTACTACATTTACAAGCCACCCTAAATGTGCCTATGAAAATCTCAAGGGCTAGGTGCTTAATGTATAAAGTAGTAAATACTAAATATTAAATAAAAGTATATGCCTCAAATGAACAGTTGTCAAAACCTGTCTGTCACTGTGTAGGTCAACTTAATTTTTCCAGGAACAGACCTAAATGTGAACAAATTGATTATTTAAATTTCAGTCTAGGACAATTTTCGAAACTTGCTGGCAGGTTGTTTTTCACTTTTTGTCATATATGTGAGTGAATGTTAAAAGCAGATTTTTGATACATGTAGTGGAAAAGTAACTTTTAAAAGAGTTATTTGTGCTGTTTGGAGTAACACTGGAATTAAATCAGTTTTGCTTGCTGCCTTCCCTCTAGTGGCTATAATAGCACCCTGAAGGATAGGGCAGCCACCTCTAGGAACAGGAAGACTGATTTGGTGCAACCACTTAGCAGGAATGGTTGATCTGACTCGGGACGGGAACAAATGATGACACAAAGGACTATCACAGCTTTCTGTATCAAGTGGAGTTCTCATTGGTAATCCAATTCAGCCCGAGAGGCAAAGATGGCGTGTGATTGACTGCTGCGATCCTACCGTCGCCCCTGAATGGATCGATGCTGTGGTCAGCGGCTAGTTGGCCTGCAGATTCAGAGGACGGACGTGGCGAGCTGGGTGGTGGATGCGCTGCTTCTGCTGCTGGTAATTGTTTTGCGGCTCACGATAACGGACTCCCGCTGTGAGGCAGCGAAAGGTAAATGTTGTAACCGGTGCCAACGGACACTCGGAAGGTTCATGGTGGCGAGGGGCGGTAAAACGGTGAAGACGTGAGCATCGGGCTCCATAGGTGGCGGTCCGGCTCCGCCGGTGATCTTCAACGGGAGCGGAGCTAATGGGAGCTCTACTGAAATAAAACAACGCACTGGTATGGGGAGAAGAAGGAGAGAGCCTGGGACTAAAAAGCCAGCAGCAAAAATGGGGAAACAGGTGGAGGAAGACCCAGCACAGCCTACGTTAACGGCAATGTTCTTGAATCTTACCGCAGCAGAACCCGCAAGTATGAATCAAACACTTTCACAAATAGTTTCCTCATGCATGCCAGAGGAGAGTCTGTCCTGCGAGGGGATAGGGATCAAAGAGTCCGGTGAGGCTCCCGTAAATACTCCTGTAAATACTGGTACCTTCCCAGAAATATTGCCACCAGTCCCAGAGAGGCAAGAGGGAGAGGGGAAGGAGAATGAAATAGGGGACCAGAAGGTATTGGAGGCAGAAAGAGCCAAAGAGGCTACACAGAGCGAAACACTGACCCAAAGCAGGGAGATGACAGTGTATGAAAAATTGGAGAGCCTGGCACGAGATGGCCCCTAAGCTGTGGGGCGACAAGGAAGAGGGGAAATGTCGCCTGATGGTATAGGGGAGCGTTTTTTCTCATTGACTGATGAGTCAGACCCCTCAGGGAAAGAGGATACATCCAGTAGTAGCGAGGGGTTTCTGGAGTCAGACAGCTCCTCTTCGGGAGATCAGCCGCAAACAATCCAGAGGAAGAAGTTCGCCGGGGGAAGGAAAAAGAGGGACAGTCAGAAATGGCATGGAGGTAAACAGTTAAAGTGGGACTATTCAGATACGCAGCCCATGCCCATGCAACAGGTAGAAGGACCAGAAGTGGGCCCAGACGAGGTGATAGAGACGGACTCTCATGAGAAAGAACCTTCGCTGATGTTTCGCTCTATTCAACAAATGCAAGAAGAAGTGAGGGCGGATGGACGCAGAGCTAGAGTGGCAAATAAAAAAGTGCAGGCTGGGATTCGGAAGATAAATAAGAAATGCTGGGACATCGTGGAAAGGTTGTCGTCGGTCGAGACGCGGACAGAGACTCTCGAGGTGGAAATAGAGACACTAAAGGAGCAGAATACCGGCCAAGGGGAGCTCTGTCGGATGTCATGCTCAAGCTTGAAGAACAGGAAAATAGACAACGGAGAAACAACCTGCATTTCTTAGGGGTACCGGAGGGGTGGAAGGCAGTAATCTTAGGTTATATATCATCAATCTGCTGAAAAACACCTTCCCCGAACAAGTAAAGCTAGACTGGGACAGTGAGATTCAACGCGCCCACCGGGTACCCTAATGATGAAGAAACAACCTCAAGAACGACCAAGGGCCTTTTTGGTATTTTTGGGGAACTTCCTGTTGCGACAACTTGTGTATGACCAAGCCCGACCTAACGCTCCTAAAATGTATGATGGGGTCTCTTTTTGTTAAACCGGACTTTGCCCACACAACCGTTGAACGACGATGGAGACTATGACAGTTAATAACGCCATTCCAAAAAGCAGGGGCAGAAGTATTTTTGCAAAACCCGGCCAGACTGAAGGTTAAATATAAAGGAAATTCTCGGATGTTTGTTTCTGAGGTTTTGGCGCAGGGTTTTCTGAAGGAAATAACAAAGAAGGAAAAAGGAGAGGAAACATTGAAGCTCTGAAGGGGATTATCCTGTGAGGTTAAAGTGGTAAATAATGATAAGGCCACTAAAGACATAGTCTGTGATATCTCAGGGGGGGACGGTGGTGCAGTTTATTAGACGCACATCATTCAGGCTAAGCCTGATTGCCTAGGTATTTGGGTGGGGTGGGGGTAAGGGGTGGAGCAGGGGGGGCACTTTGGGAAGGGGGAGGGGTAGACAGGGGTGGGATGGAGTGGGTTTTGGATATGGGAGTCTACACTGGGATGGTAGGGCGGCCATGGGTGAAACAAACAATTTTCTAATGTGGGGCAAAGAGGGGGAAAAAATTGAAACTCAAAATGAGTACGATAAGGATTGCAACAGTTAATATATGTGGTCTGAATGACATAAAAAAAAGGCAAACTGTATCCCAAGGGCTAAGATTGCTGCAAGCCGATGGAGTGTGCCTTCAAGAAACTCATATAGAGGGGAACCAAAAGAGTTGTTAAAATACTTGTGATATAATATAATAGGAGCAACAACTCAAGGCACACGTACTCGGGGGGTAGCAATCTTGGCCCGTAATAAAGCTATCCATTTTTCCTCAGTTAAAGTCGATACATCTGGGCGATGGATTATAGTTAACTGTAGTGCCCCTGGCTCTCTTAAGTTTACGCTATGTTCCCTTTATGGAAGTAATGTAGATGATCCCGCCCTAATTGGATGGTTGTCAAACGAGTTCTCATTGGCAATTGCCTATAGATGTGTGCAGGGAATTTAATATTAATCTCTGCAGTGGATGGAATCCGGAAGAACTATATATAGGCAAGAAACCTAAAGTTTATTATGCTTTGTGTAATATGTGTCAAGAGCATGGATTATGGGATGTCTGGGCAAAATTAAGGCCTAAGGATCAAGGCTTTACATACTACTCAGCACCTCATCAGAAGCATGCAAGGCTAGATAATTTTTTTGCCTCGCACACGATTAGTCAGAAAAGTACAGTTGAGAAGGCCCCTAGATACCTGTCAGACCATCATCCATTGATACAAGAGGTACAGGGAGGGAGTGGTCAGGAGAAATCCTTTTCTTCATGGACATTTGAAAGAGCATTATTGGTGGATGAAAACTATGTGGAGCACATGAAGAAATGGATTCCGGAGTTTCTAAGTAGAAATCTTGGATCTGCCTCTCTTGGCACAGTTTGGGATACACTAAAAGCAGGGATACGCGGGGAAACTATGCAATACGCAATACAGAAAAATAAAAATGAAAGGGTGGAAATTCACGCTTTGCAAATCAGTTTGGCACATGCGGAAGGCGAATTGATTAAAGCTATTCAACAGAAGGGAAACATAGAGGAGGCTTGCCTTGGGGTCGCAATAAGTAAAGCGGCAATAGGTGAGAAACTATTAAAAAAAAGCTGTTGACAAAGCTACCATGCATAGGGAAGAGATGTACGAGTGCAGTGAAAGGGTGGGTCACCTATTGGCAGTTAGGACAAGACAAGAAATGACTCGAAATGAAATTAAGACAATAAGAGATCCTTTGGCAGGACTGAGGACAGAAGTAAGTGATATACGAACCGCGTTCTGTAAATTTTATCGGGCTTTGTATACAGAAGAGCGGGGGGAGGCAGAAGGAAGAATGTATAGAGGAGTATCTGGAACTGCCCGCTGAGGTGTTATTATCAAGACAAGAGAGTGACTTTCTAGATCAACCATTAGTATGGGAGGAGATTGAAACTGCCCTTGCTAGTCTACCAAGAGTGAAAGCTACGGGACAAGATTTGATTCCCACCGAATTTTATAAAGTCTTTCAAGAGCAGTTGAAAGAAATCATGGAGATCTTGTTTTTACAAATTGCAGAGGGGTTGAATCCACCGGTTTCTTGGACTATGGCTAAGATTATTATTTTTCCAAAGAAAAACAAACCTTGTGAGGAGATAGGGTCTTACCGGCCAAAAACTCTTATTAATGGGTATGTGAAGATCTACTCCAAAACTCTAGCCTCTCGTCTGTCACGAGTGATCGATAAAATTGTTTCCCAGAAGCAACATGGTTTTATTCCCGGGAGAGGTACCATAGAGCACATTAGAAAAATCATCACTCTGTTTGGTGTGAAGCAAGTGGCAGGAGACCCTATGGCCACAATTTTTTTAGACGCCGAAAAGGCTTTTGATAGGGTCTCCTGGCCGTTCCTGTGGGCATCTATGCAATGGAAAGGGATAGGGGTAGAGTTGATTCGTGCAGTGAAAGCTTTGTATAAAGATCCTGAGGCTAGAGTTTTGGTGAATGGGGGCCTGACAGATGCATTCAAAATAAGGAGAGGTACATGCCAAGGGTGCCCTTGCTCCCCGTTATTGTTCTCTATTTACCTAGATCAGTTTTTGAACTATTTGGAGAAGTCAGGGGATATCCCCCTCTATTTGAAACGGAGCATGCAGACAAGGTATTGGCTTATGCCGATGACAATGCATTAGTCACTTCACAACCTGAGAGGGCGATAATAGCAATTGAAAAGGAAGCTCAAAGATTTGGGGCAGTGTCTGGATATGCCCTGAATAGGTAGAAAACTCAAATTGTCACTAACAAATTTGCCCCTAGTGGGGATATTAGAGTTGTCAAAAAGACCACATATTTGGGGGTGGTGTTAACTGCAGATATTGATGAGGTAGTTAAAGAAAATTTGGAACCTTGTGCCGGAGATATGAAAAAGGCACTCAAAAGAATTGATAATTTGCACCTTACATTGATCGGGAGAGAAAATATAATCAAGATGGTATGTTTCCCTAAGGTTTTATACTTTTTAAGAGCAATTCCCTTGATTTTTAAGAATTTTTGGTTTAAAAAATTCGAAAGCGTTTTTGCACAGTTTATATGGGCTTATTCAAGACCGAGAAGAGCGATTAAATATTTATTTTTACCTATAGAGCGTGGCGGTTTGGCGCTACCTAATCTTAAATTATACTGGTGGGCATCCTCCATTAAATATTATAAAGCATGCCTGAATGCGAGTCCCGGGATGGAGATATCTAGTGACAGTTACCCGTATTTATACGGGAATGGCCATGATGTAAGAGGGTGCTTATGGTGCCAGCTTAATTTTGGATATTACAAAAGAGTACGCTTTAAGACTTTACATACGGCTTTTAGGGTATGGTCATCTGTGCGACACTTGGTAGGTCTAGGGAAATTAAACTACTATACGCCCTTTGTTCAGAATAAAGACCTCTCTGATATTTTTAATGATCATTATTTTTAGAAGTGGATAAACTCTGGCATAACTCAGGTAGGGTGCCTGTTCACAGCGGAGGGTCTAATGTCATTTGAGGAGGTGAGAGGAAAGTATGACCTAACCAATAGAGAATTCTTTAAATATTTGCAAGTCAGGGACTTTTTGTTATAAAAGGGAGGTGGCAAAGAGATATTTGAGAATTGTGAATTAATGGACAGATTAAATCGACCTGAGGCACCTAGGATTGGAGTACTATCTGTATTATTGATTAGCTATGTGAAGGACGACGTGGATAAATGCTCAGCAAAATGGCAAGAGCTGCTGGGAATATCAGATGTAGAGTTTCAAGAGGCCTTTTTGAGCAATTTAGGGTTTTTAATGCCTGCGAATCTTCAAGCACAATTTTATAAAACATGCTTTGAATTAAATTATACCCCACATCGGATCGCCAAATGGGGAGAGGGGAAAGGAGTGTTTTGCCCACGGTGTGCGCTTTATAAGGCAGACTTATTGCATATGTTTGCCACTTGCAGGGTGCTTGCACCGCTTATAGGCGAAATAGAGGTGTTCTTACAAGAAAAATTGCGGTTGCAGGTGAAAGTCACCCCCCAAGTAGTTATGCTTGGCATAAACAACTTGAGCAGATATGAAGGTGGGGCTTTTATTTGCATAGCAATGGCAGTATATAGAATCTGTATAGCATCAGCATGGCTGGATGCTAACCCACCAATATTTCATAAGTGATTTGCGTGCTTGCTAAGAACATACAGCCTCGAGAAAGCTATCTATGAGCAGAAGGGGACATAAGGTCAAAAGAAAGGAGGTAAAATATGGCAATGTTTTGCCAGTTAGAAGGATAAAGTGGATGGGTAAGCCAGATATGTTTTACAAAGCAAGGGCAAATATGTCGTATAGTTTGAGTCTTATAGCGAGGGCACTGTGATGAGTAGAAACGGCCATGGTAGATTATATAGGTAGGTGGGTGTACCAGCGAAAGAAGATTATTGGCAAATTGACCCTGGATATTGTTATGCTAAACCCAATAATGTTGGGCAAACACGAGTGTAGAAACATGGGTAAGACGTTCAAATGCTTTCAGAGATCGCACTTATGCACTTTTTTTGAAAAGTTTGCACTGTAATATTTAGGCTACTATTAGGGTTTACAACGTATGCACATGCACTTTAGGTCGGACATAAGTTTTGTACTTATCAGAAAAAGGGTAATATTTATGCTGCTATTAGGGTTTACAATGTATGCACATGCACTTTAGGTCGGATATAGGTCGTGTACTTATTAGAAAAGGGGGTGATGAGATCGTGAAGGTGTTGTGGCAAAAAGTACCTTAAACTAAGTGTATTAGCAAAATTGATTTGTCCTGTTTAAAAAGGTTGATATGGTTCATGTATATTAACCCATAGGTTAAGAAGACTTGGTACTTTTTGATATGATGCACTTTATTTTGCAGGCTGCTAATATTGTAAATAATGTATGCACACGCACTCTCTTCAGCTTGACAAAGTCAGGTCTGGTATGCACTTTTTTTTCCTTTTGCACATTAGTAGAACGATGTGGAAACCGTTGATATGATATGCATAAGCACCTTATGGAGGCCCTGTGACGGTGTGGGATAAGCTTTTTAAGAAAATCTATAAAGGGAATTGGGAATCAAAAGTCATGTGTAGAAGATGTAATTAGATAATTGAATTTTCATCTGATTTATGAAATATTTTGTTTTGATCTAGTATGTATAAGGTACCTAGAAATGTAACAAATAAAAAAAAACAGATGGAAATTGATAAGATTGGAGTGTAGGGAGGGGGGAGGGATGAGCAAGGGGAGATATGTAAAAAGGAAAAGTGTGAGATAGTTTGAAGATGAATGTATTGGTTATTTCTATGTTCTCTCACTCAATAAAAAAAAAAAAAAAGGTAATCCAATTCAGCCCAGAGGCCTCTCAGGCTTTTGTCTCAGTCAACAGCGAGGTGAAAGGGAGAGGGGATGTACCTTCATTTTCATGGGTATAGGTCTGAAAGTGGGTACCAAGCTCTTGGAAGGGAAAGGTGCTAAGGCCATTTTGAGTGAGGGACTGTAGGAAGGTTTTCAGTAAAGTGAAAGAGGAAGTGCTAAAAAAGGGGCTTACACATTGGTGGGAATTCTGCCAGAATTGGGTGGAGGAGCTCTCCAATCTCTGACTAGTGCACAGGATACTGATGGCACCCCACCAACACCCGCTCCGAACATTCTTGGACCGACAAAAATGCCTGAAGAAAGAAAGAGGCTTTTTCCTGAATACTTGGGAAAGAAGACTGAAGGACTCTTGATTCGCACTTCCACCCAGGGACTGGAACTGCCCTCCCAAAGGTCAATTAGTTGGCCTCCTGCTCACTGCTACAGGGACAGATACAGAGGAAGGGCTTCCTTCTTTGAAGACAATTCAGCTGACCAGTTGCGAGTGAACTGTAGTGGCCCGCAAGAGAGCCTTGGCTGGGGCGAGACCTGGTGCCTGCCTAGAAGCCAGCTCTGAGGACCTAGAGATCCTTCCACCAATATGCAGTCTTGCTAAAAAGATGACCTTAACACACCAATCCTGCCATGAGAAGAGTTTAGAGTCAATGCTCACTGCAGCATTGTGACATAACGGGGCTTTGGGGTGGGTAAATTAATCTTATCTGAGGAGCTCGTGTGTCATCGCCCAGACCTTTTGCATTTTCAGTAGAATAGGACTGTGTGGTTCTGATGATTGATTAGGATTAGCATACATGAGCGATGGCTCTCCACCCCTCTGTAAAGACAATGTTGAATTCTGCTCTGCCTGCAAAGTTGACACAAAGTTCCAGCCAATTTCGGCTAGCCACCGCGTGGCGGAGTTTTTTCTCACATGCAGCTCGCCAACAGTAAGCAGCCGAGCGAGAATTGGTATCCTCTAGTGTGATTTTCGGTCAATAGGAGGTCACCCGGAGAGATTTTCCGAACGTGGGTGGTCACAACCGTTCGTGGTTAGAAGGCTGCCAGTCGAGTAGAACCTCAAGGGCAGCAAAACCAACTTGAGAGACAGCGCTCTCTGACACTCTCTGGCACGCCGTGTGATGCCATTCGTGCTGATTTTTCAGTGCGGCACAATATCCTGGTGCTAAAATTCAGCACAAGCAATGCAACATGCAAATTTTTGCCCGTTCGTGGAACTCCACAGAATCTTGCTGAGTTTTCATGTAACTCCGCTGATTTCCACGGAGCGAAACTCCACGAGTACCGTCCACCCCTGATTCCAACCCATAACAGGAGTTCCATTTGAGGGTTCACTTTGTAAGCCATCTGGGAGATGTGTTAAGCTCTGTAATAGGATCAAAGGTGTGGGAGATGGAGGCTTCTGGAAGTCATAGCCACATGCAGTTTGGCAGCCACCAACCTAGGTGGGGCGGAGTCCCAGAAATACCATTGGATAGTCACATCGATCTGTTTCAAGAGACTTGCAAGTATTTGAACAGGAGCATGCCAAAGACATAGTTGAAACTAGGGATCACCACCCTATTGATCGTCTCGATCCTGCCCCACAATGAGAGCTGGAGGGATCTCCAGGCGTTAAAATCTGTTTTTACTTTCTCCAGAGGGGGAAGTACATCATCTTTGACCATGGTGGGAAAGACAGTGCCAATCCATATCCCTCGATATTTCAGCCCCCTGGGGATCCATTTTGCCAACAGTTATTGAAGTGAAAGCCATGTGGTGGCGGTCATGGGCATCACTTCTGTTTGGTCCCATTGTCCTGTACTCTGAGAAACTAGAGAAATCATCTATATCGCCGTCAGCATTGGCACAGAGGTTGCAGGGTTGCTTAACATCAAGAGCACATCGTCCACGTATAACTACAATTTGAGGTCATCAGCTGGAGTGTTCACCCTGTATATCGAGGTGGAGGATTACATGGAAACGGGCCATTGGCCCTAAGGCCAGGAGAAAAGGCAGGGGCTGCAGGGCACATGCCTGCCTTGTGCCTCATGGGATGGGTATATGGTCAGAAAGGAAGCCGTTGCAAAGGACCTGAGTGGCTGGAGAGTATAGATCCATTGGACCCGGGCCACAAAACATGGACCAACACCGAAATGCTGCAAAATTAAACAGGCATTTGCAATGCAATCGGTCTCGCCTTTGGGACCTTATAAGTATTTAGCGATGCAGCACATTATCGCACATTACTGCAACATAGCTTCGCTCACATGTATTTTTAGCACAAAGACATCCCCAGGTGTTCCGGTGATTATTATATATATATATATATATATATATATATATATATATATATATATATATATATATATATATATATATATATTTTTTAAATAACAGAAGCACGAGTAAAAGCAGTAAAGTAATTAATAATGGCATCAGCCACTAAACTGGAATGCACCTTCATAAAATACTTGGGATAATCACGAGCCTGAAATAAGGGAGGTGGGAAAAGATTACTGGGTAAGATGGCTCAGCAAGTTACACAAATATAGACCTAGCCAATAAGCGTTTAATAAGCACCACAACTGATGCATTCAATAGTTGTTGCTGATTGTGTGATGGCCAGTAACATTGCAACTTCTCAAAATTGCTAAGTACATCAACCTTTGCAAAATCTTAATGAGCGTAAAGCTTGCCCGCAAAAACAATTTTGTGGGAGATTTCGCCAGCAAACATCTTTGGGGGCATATTTTTCATGCAAAAAGATATGTTTTCAGTGCCTGCCTAGAAAAGAATGCTTTTTGTGGTGTTTTTCACGTTCTGTGTTTTTTAACCACACGCCCTAGACTAACTTGACTAGCGCGAGTGAAGGAACAGAAGGAAACTCGAGCAGACCTGCAAATTGTCTTGCGAACATAAGAATGTCAAAACAGCCACCATCCACCACAATTCTAACCCTGCATGCAGAAAGAACGCGAAGAAGGTTAGGTCGACTATGGAATGAATGGATAGATTGAATGAAAGTAGCTGGAAGGCAGAGGTGAAGGATGGGTCACTCCTGGCTTGACTGATGGGCAAATGCATGGATAGGTGGGTGAGTAGATGAATCAAAGAATGTATGAGTGCAGTGGGGCATGAATGGGTCAGTTGTTGGATTAATAGTGTATATGAAAATGTGTAAATGTATCAGTAAATGCACGTGTGAATGGGTGGATGAATAGGTAGGTGGATTGATGGATGAGTAAGTAATGGGTAAGTTTGTAGGTGGTTGTGTAGGTGAACTGATTAGGTGTTTTGGGCTGTTTATGAGCCTGTTTATGGTCTGGTTTCCCGGTTTTTACTGTTCATTTCTCTGATCAAATATAGCCTATAGCAAGCATGAATGCATGCTTTCTCACATGTGTTTTGACAACTTCTGACAGCTCCTAAGTGAACCACATCAGTGTCTGTGATTTAAATGGCATATTTGTATGTCAAAGTGTACCCCCTGGAAAACCAGCGACACAGAGTTCAGCCACTGTTTCGTGATTTCAAATGCACCATATTCACGCACAACTTCGAATGTCCCACAATGCGGACTGTGCTGTAAACGACATTGTGGAACTTAAGAGTGCACGGCCTGCTTTAGAGAGCCAGCGGCACAGCGTGTTATTTAAAGCGCTCCATTCCAAAGAACAGCCTTGCTACAGCATGCAGCGCTATGGCGCTTCAGATATAAGTAAATAAAGAAGCATGAGGCCACTAAAAGGAAACATATGCAGGAAGCCCAACTCAAATGTACTCATTTTGTCCACTGGGGTGTACGGAAAGGCACAGACTGCCCGTCCTTGACCAAAATGTGGGGCCCACCGGTATTCATACAAGAAGATGGCATGTTCAGTGATAAGTAGCTTGTTGACTGCATGCTTAAACATGTTATTTCGGGCACATAAGCACACACAGGGGCATATTCACAAGGACCGGCGATACCCATCGCAAACGCCAGTTAGCAGCAGTTTTTTTATCGCCGCCTAACCCTGAAAACTATCGCCATGTTAGCGGCGTATTAACAAGCCGGCGCTACATGGCGATAGTATCAGAACGGCGGTGAAAACTGCCGCTAACATGAGCGCGATGGCGATAGGAAATCCGGCGTTAGCGGGCGATACCTAGCCATTAGCCCATCAGCGGCAGAAAGGTGCCGCTAATGCAGCGATAACTACTTGTGAATATGCCCCATGAAGTGTTATTCTTGGAAGTGATGACGTGCATTGCTCTATTTGCGCGCGGCTGCCCTGTTTTAGAAGTGAATGGAGGTTGCTCTACGCGTTTGCTCAACAATACATATGAGTTTGAAATGTACAAAACTCATTTCGATTGAGCCCTGAGGATAGATGAAGAGAATAACACCACTGGTTCCATTTATTTGCCAAGATCTTATGCTTATGAGTTGCCATTTAATGGATCGAGATATATCACGTCTGCCACACGTGAAGTGCTCGGTTTCACTTCTCTTTTCTACGGAGCAACGTGAATGTGTAGTTATTTCCTATATGTATAAAACAAGCTAAGACCGATCTGAGAGCTCGTTGTTTAGAATGATTCATCTTATCGCGAGGACTGACTCAGCCTCCCAATAGTTGTAAAAGTGCTACAGAAGTAGATCTGTAGGGACCATTACTGCCTCTACTCTAGCAAGCACCTCTACCTGAATGACGATGGTGGGGCCATTTAAAGGCTGATGACGTGCCTGCTTGGAAATTGTTTTGCGAACGCGATCATAATCAAGAGTTTGTGTCTCCCATTAAGCAATGATGAATAGATGAATGCATAGTTGGGGCTGCTCGCGTGTGTATTAAACAGAGCAGTGTTGTTTCCGGTTCCAAGAAACACACGTGCGCATGTCTCCAGCAAACGATAATTCCCACTGAGGGGACCACTCTTCCGGGAGCTAGCAAGTAGAATTTGTTATACTCTTGTCTCATTTCACCACCTCCATAATGAAACTCCTTTTTCACATCCTGTGTTGCTTTCTTTCCTGTCTATTGGCTGCACAAACACAATTTAAATTTTAAAAAAAAAGTCCCTACACTCCCTGGTACAGAAACTGAAGGATTGAAGTTATTGGTGAGATATGAAGACCAGAGGGGGCGTGGTGGGGTACATACCCTATGCCTCTGAAGCACCTAGAGTGATTCTAAAAATAGTACTGTGCTCTCATACAGACAGCTCCTGAGACACTGGGGGGCATATTCACAAGGACCGGCGATACCCATCGCAAACGGCAGTTAGCAGCAGTTTTTTTATCGCCGCCTAACCCTGAAAACTATTGCCATGTTAGTGGTGTATTAACAAGCCGTCGCTACATGGCGATAGTATCAGGGAACGGCGGTGAAAACTGCCGCTAACATCAGCGCGATGGCGTTAGGAAATCCGATGTTAGTGGGCGATACCTAGCGATAGGCCCATTAGCGGCAGAAAGGTGCCGCTAACGCGGCGATAACTCCTTGTGAATATGCCCCTATGACTTAGCAGTCAGTGCACTTGCACACCAGGGAACACCACTGGGAATTAGGGACCTGCGCCGGTCGAAGGAGGGACACCCCTGTGTTTTGGAAGAGGTGAAACGCGTTCAATAATTCATGATTGGCATGAAATTGTATTGCTTGTTGGGGGATGGGCACTGCAGCGACCGGTGCATAGCGTGGGCGTGTGAATGTCCATTGTTGCCTCTAGTGTGCGTGGGCCACACCAATACAAGCATACACAAACATCCACAACACGCACCCGTATGCACACATACGGCACAAGAGCACACGCACATAACCGCACACACACATGCACTCATACAAGACAGAAGCATGCCTACTCGCACATGCGCAGCACAAGAGCACACACACATAAACACACACATATTCAAGACAGAAGCATGCATACTCGTACACGTGCAGCACAAGAGCACACACACACATAAACACACACTGACACACACATACAAGACAGAAGTATGCATACTCGCAAAACCAAAGTACAATACCATACACACACCTAAACAAAACACACACACACACACACTCATAGAAGACATAAGCACGTAATAATACACAGCACAGGAACACACAAACCCTAACATTGACAGAAACATGGTAAACACACAGAGGCAATTATATAAAAATTAGCATGTACATACAAAAACGTGCACAGGTACGTGCAGTCATTCCCTCACTCTAACATCCAGGCCAGATAGATATGCATACACACAATACATGCATTCGCACCGGCACTGCACCACAAGGTCTCACAAAAAGCACAGGTGCACACACCAGCACAGACTAAGGCGCATACCGAAGGTGGGAACACGCACTCAAACACTAGCCCGCATGTGCAGTTTATACAGTCACAGAGGTAAATACACACATGCACCGAACATGTACAAGCAAACCAGAGAGGTACCCTGCGTGCCATCCTTGGGGCTACCTTTGGTGCATTGCATTCTCATGTGGTCCTTGTCACACCCACGCCCCAGGAAGCTCGGCTCGTTCACTACACTAATTTACAGTGGAAAAAGAAACCACCCCAGGGCTGATGTTCGTGTGGTATTTTTTTGTTTGTTGATTTTATCCCTTTGGAGAAGGTGAAGAGAAGCTGCGCGCCGCTTCCTGTGTGGGGAAGGAACGAGGGTGTATTCTCCGGTAGTTGGTGCCGTTCCTCGGTTTCTGACGTGGACATAGTACACTGCGCCGTTGCACATACCTGCCTCTCGGCGCGAGCTGCAGGGGATGGATGCATTATTCATGCCCTACGCCAGCCAGAGATAGCCATGGGAACGGCAGGCCTCTGAGAGCGGGCACCTCTAACCTCGCCCACCTCAGAGGGCTGACCTGTGCGCCTACCCACGGGGCCCACCAACGGATGGGGTAGGGAGCGCCCCCGGCCAGTCCACTGACGGCCATGCAGCACCGACACCCCTATCAGGGCCAGATCGTTTCAGTTCTAACAAGAACAGATCATGTTAAAAAACTGTCCCATCATTTAGAACCTGCAGCCCGGGGCAGCTGTGGCAACGGAGGCAGTCGTTTCATTTCAGGGCTGCCTGTCCTGATAAAATATCTACATTTTGAGGCTGTGGCTGCGAAAATTCTGAAGAGAGGGCGGGCGCTGGCCCTTGCATGGGCATGATTCACGCTCTCGACGGCCTAAGCTTGCACTTAACACGTTTAGGGGTATGTCTCGGTGGCACTCCAGAGTGCCTGGGGCAGGCTCGTTGGCGCCCCTCTCCTGGTCTACCCTCCCAGGCTGGCCAGTGCCACCTCAAAGACTACAGTGCAGGCTCTCTGGTGCCCCCCACCACGGCTGCCTATCCAGACTACCATGTGCCCCATCATGAACTACACACCTAGGTTCACTTGCACCTCCCACCTCGCCTTCCCCCCAGGCCCACAGAGGGGCATCAAGCACAGTGCACCCTCCCAGGCTGCACGATGCCCCCTCATGGGATACCTACCCAGGTTGATCTGTGCCCCCTGGAGGACTGCACACAGAGGCTCTGCAGTGCCCTTCTTGGGGGTTCCTTTCCCTGCCAGGCCAGGGCCGGCCTCAAAATCTGCACCTCCCCAGGTGCTCCTCTCTTGGGCCGGCCACCCAGGCTTCAAAGTGTGCCCCTTGTGGGCTTCAGGATGCCCAGTTCTACCCTCGTGTGATGCCCTTCATGCACCCAGGTGCCACCCATAAAGGCTGTCCCCCAGGGTGCCCTCCTCATGGACGGACCTCCCAGGTTTCTAGGTGCTCTGTGAAGGCCTGCCCTCCTCATGGCACCAGAGTTCTAGGTGCTCAGCGAAGAGCTGCCAGCGCCCTCCTCATGGGCACCAGGTTTGCAGGTGCTCCCTGAAGGGCTGCCCTCCCTGGATGCCTAGTGCCTGCCTCATGGGCTGACCTCTCAGGATGCCCTCGTCATGGGCTGCCTTCCCAGGTTTCCGGGTGCCCTGTGAAGGGCCGGCCTTGTAGGATGCCCGGTGGTCTCTCATGGGCTCACCACCCAGGTGCTCAGATGGGCTGACCTCCAGGCTTTCCATGTACCCTCCCAGGTTGCCCGGTGCTCTCTCACGGACCTCCTTTCCAGAGTGCTCTGCCCCCTCAAGGACAACACTGCAAGGCACCTGTTCCCCTCCCCACCCACGATTGCCCCTCCACCCCTGAAGGGCCCCCCAGCCTAGGCTCCCAGATGGCCCTTATGAGCTCCCTTCCCTGGATGCCTGGTGTTGCTTCCGCCCCCCCCTTCTAGGGGTTTCCTTCCAGGCTGCACTGTGCACATGCTCTTACTGCCTGCCTCTGTACCCCTCGGGGCAGGCTTGCCCCTTTCATGCTGGCTGGTGCTTCCTCATAAGGGCACTCTATGCCCCACCCATAAGGGCACTCTATGCCCCTCCCATAGGGGCACTCTATGCCCCTCCACGCTCAAGGTTGCCTGACATCAAGCCGTTCTCCCACGCCACTCCCCTGCCTTCCCTTATCAAAGCTTTCTGTCTCTCCCCCTCATGGTTAGCCCTGAAGGACCGCCCAGTGGCACACACCCTTCATGGATGGGCGACCCAACACAGGGGGACACTCACCGACACCTGTCCCCATCACCCAGATTAACATCCGAGTCACCCGATGCCCTACCTCCTGGTTACCCTCACAGCTGTCCAGCCTCCCCCCCAGCACTTCTCAATGGCAGACTGTGCCCCCATGCACAGTGGGCGTACCACTCGTGTGCCAAAGGCACATACGTAGTTGCGACGCATGCCATAACATCGCATTCCATTCCAATGCATACTAATACTAGGCACATTGCAACAGTAGAGTAGGTAGAGTAGGTGTTGCATCGCGGAAACATAAATAGCACTATTCCCACTTCAGTGAGTGCAACCCAAAACTAACCTTTGCACCCCAAACCTGACCGTGAACCCTGGAATTCCTTTTTGAGCCCCCAAAACACACCCCAATATTCAAATTTTACCCCAAAACACACCCCAATATTCATATTTTACCCCAGGGCACACCCCAATATTCATATTTTACCCCAAAGCACACCCCAATTTCCTGATCAGACATCCAAAACCCATACCCACCCGAAAAACCTTTAATTACCCCATTACTGACCTCACAATGCGTTGTAATCAAATGCGATGTAACAGCACCTGCATTGTCAGAGTTGCGTTGTTGACGATGTACTACCTGCATTGTAATGGTTGTCTCCCGTGCCAAAGGCAACCCATAGGCTACGCCGTTTGCATCCGTCTGCCCCTGGACCGCGCTCAGCACCAAGGAGCCTTCCTCTTGGACACTCCACCGCTACGACGCCAGCACCTTCCTCGCCATCAACACTGGACGCCACCTCGCCTGCCAGGACCAACCTCTGCTCCGGACCGGACATCGCCATCGCCATCACTGACAGCTGCAGTATCACCCGCAAGGAGCACCCCAACCATCAAGGAGGAGGCATTGCCATTACCTACAGAAGCACACTCCGACTGACCACGCACTGTAATGACCCAAGGGTGAACATGGACCAACTCAACTCCTAGATCCGGACCAAGCCCAAGTACATCCTCTGCGGCAACCTCATGTGCAGGCCCCCCGGGCCATGGCCCCCCATTCTCCAATACCAATGTAGACCTCATTGCACCCCAGGGTCTCCCATCCACCGACGACATCCTACTCGGTGAACTCAAGTTCCACCTGGACAACCCCAGTGACCAGAACACCACCCCCTCCTGGGGAAGGTCCGCTACATCAGACGCAAGCAGCAAGTCACCTCAACAAGCCACATAGCAGGACACACGGTCGAGCACGTCACCTCCGCCAGCGGGAACTTCAATTACAGCCACAACACCGGACTCTCCTGGACCGACCATCATTGGTAACACCACGTCTTCACCTAGCCCACGGATGCCACCACCATCATCGCACCCCCTCGCAGCTGGATCAAGGCCTCCGAAGAACGTCTCATCAACTCCCTCCGCACCAACACTCCACCTATGCTTCCAAACGATGACACCGCAGCGCGCAACCACCACCGATGGATCTCCAACAGCTCCGACATTCGGGCACCCTTCATGAACGGCACTGCGTCAGTACCTTCCGCCTGCCTGATGGCAGGCGTGAGGGTGACGCAGTGCCACAGGGATAGGCTGGCCCCATGCATGGAGTTGCGTCATGGTTGTGACACAACTGCAGCAATGCGTGACTGTAGCGCAGACAGATACGTCAGGATTCCTGACATATCTGTCATTACTTGCGTCATGGAACGCTGTCCAGTGTATACAGCGCATCCATGCTGTCGCAAGAAGGGCGTAGTGAGAAGTGTTGCAACGCTGTCTTGTCGCAGCGCTGCAACACTTTTCATGACTGGGGCCCAGGAATGCGCACTATCTTATTGATGGTGCGCATTCCTGCACTGTAGTTTTGTCATAGGGCAGCGCTGCAACATTGCTTGCAGCGCTGTCCAGCACCAAGACCTGCTGAGATGAGGCCCCAAGTGTTATCCCCATTTTTAAGACCAGCTATTTTCTGGTCTTAAGTAACTGGATCTAACTGCAGTTAGAGACAGTTTTTTTGGTCTTCAGAACTTCAAGAATCCCCTTGTGAATATGGAGAAGTGGTGTTTGCGGCCATTTTTGCACGGGAACGCCTCTCCTGCATATAATTATCGCTAACAGAAGTGGCGATCTTTACAACGGACGTTTTCGCCTAAAAACTGTTGCTAACGGCTGCTAGCGACAGCTTGGTAATAGGGCGATAAAATTATCGCCGCATTAGCAGCAGAAAAGTGCCGCTAACGCGGCGATAACTCCTTGAGAATATGCCCCACAGTGCTAAAAGAGGAAATGTCATGCCTCAGTGTAAACGTTGCAACTTGTTTGAAAAATGGCTGTCACTATACCTTGTCAGCAAGTATTGCTTAAAGGCGATTTCAGATGTGCGTTTTACAGAACAAGTCTTTTTTTGTGTGTTGTCCTTCCATTTTATAATCTTTACACAGAGGTTCCTGCTTGGTAAAGTGATGGAAGGCAGCTGTAAAGGGCGCCATCACATTAATTAGATCGTTATCTTCCTCAAGAGCTAATATTACCATTCTCTGCTTGTTTCTAAAGCACGCACTTAAGTTCTGTGCCGCCAAGAAACCATCCTCCTCAAGGTCTGTTCTTTCCTGGGGGAGAAGGTATTGTCTGTGGGATTAACCAAACCATTGAGAAGTAGTGTCACTTACCAGATATCACCTAACACGTCGGTGTTGCGGCATTGGAGCTGCAGGTGACTTCCTGGACCCCTGCTGCCGTCACTGTGGCTCATGCATTTATCCTTCCAGAGGTGCTATGTTTGGCCGTGTGTATTCGTCTACTCAAATATAGCTATCTACGGGGTTTCACCGCAGAATGCAATCAACATTTAACATGTGAGCTCATGCTGAAAATGGGAAAGCAAGTGTTTATTTTATTGTTAAAGAACTAAAATATATATTACAAAATAATGATAAGTGGCGCAACCGGTGCGAGAGACCATCCATCAGCTTGAAGAAAAAGCTTAGGTATTAGGCAGCTTCACATGTGCGTGTGTACACGTGTGTGCGTGTACATCGCATGGGGGCTCGTATGTAGGTGCAGGAGAGTGAAATTATTTGAACATTGCAGAAGCATATGCTGTGAATGAAGTGTCAAGAAAATCACGGACCCTGAAATTAAAACCAGTGTAGAAGCAACACGGAGGGGGAAAAGCAAAACAAAACGGGGTGCAGAGGAAGAAGCGAAATGGACAGGCAGGTGGGAGGGGAATAAGTCACAAGGACGGCGGGTAGAAGAAGAAGAAGCACCATTGACCGGGGGTTGTAGAAGAATGGTTAAACAAGGAAAGAAAAGTGATCAATGGAAGGAACGCACAATCGGTACTAATACTGTGACGCAATGAGGTGAAAATAACTCCCCAGCGGATAATCCCACAGAGGAGACTCTCCGGTTACAGACGCAGGGGGGTGATCTGCAAAATAAATAAAAAAAGAGAAAAATATGAACTCTGTGACTCAGTTTACACGAAATGCCTATCCTCTCAGTCAAGCACTGCAATCATCCTTGCCAAGGAGGGGACAGTGCAGAGTATTAACGCTCCGTTAGTTACAAGGCAAACATGGGGTCTTCTGTGCAGCATACCCAGCGTTCTTCCTTCCCCAGGGAATCCTTTCCCTAGGTGTGAACAACACATCAAGCCAACAATGCCTGCCATATGCACTTGATGACTACCGCAAAAGCTTCTAGATTTCACTTTAAGGCACTATCAGACTGCATGCAAATAGACTGGGGCCCGTTATTCAAGAGGGTGCAATAGCAATTCTGCAAAATGACAGAGCTGTTTGGGGGTTCTGGCCTCCTTGGGTGCAGAGTATATCCACCCTTAATTTGTGTTCTCTATTAGGGTTCTTCACATCCCCAGCCATTCTAGGCTGTGATACTGTCGCATTGACGGACAGTGGCTTAATGACCCTTGCCTGACACTGAGGCTCTCACACGGATAGTCTTGCGCAAAAAAAGAAATGTGGGGTCGCACCTCCAGCCAGTTCTAGGACTGCGGCTCGCAGCCTTTGAATGGCCAGCATTGCCCGTAAGAAGTCTTGCGAAAATCACAGAAAGATGTGTAGCGAAACAACTTTCCCTACATATTAAGGATAATAATCTTCTTGACAATTTCCAGTCTGGTTTCATTCAAAACTGCAGCACCGAAACAGCCCTGCTGCAAGTGATCAACGATGCGCTGCGTGTACTCGATGTGGGGGAGTCTTCTGATTCTTCTAGACCTTTCTGCAGCCTTTGACACTGTTAATCACAACACTCTCCTTAACACTCTTCAACAGAGAATGGGCTTGGAAGGCACAGTGCTTAAATGGTTTGCCTCATTCATCTTGGACAGATCTCAAACGATCAAAATAGCAAACAGTCTTTCGTCTTCATTGGCGGTAGGTCAAGGCGTCCCTCAAGGTTCTATCCTTGCACCCACTTTGTTCAATCTTTATTTGGAACCATTGGGAAATCTAAGTAAATCTGGGATCCTTTACCATCTCTATGCGGATGACACTGAAATCTACCTTAAGGTGTCTTCCACACACGATATCTCAATCCTCAACTCTACTCTATTCAAAACTGGATGTTAGCTCATCAACTCATTCTGAATCCTTCCAAAACTGAATTCCTCCTCCTCTCTACCTCATTCTCTCCTGTTCAATCTTGGATGGATCAGCTTAATTTACTCAACAATAAACCTATCGTTGTCGACAGCACAAAATCCCTTGGTGTCATACTTGACAAAAGGCTCAATCTACTCTCCCACATAAATTCCATTGCAAAGAATGCACGATACCAACTGCGCCTTCTCTGGGGGATTTGATGTTTCTTTCCGAAGCAAGACCTAAAAACTTTGGTCCAATCTCTGGTTCTCTCTAGATTGGACTGCAATTCTCTTCTCACTGGCCTCCCCAAATCCCACCTTTCCCCTCTTAAATCCATCCTCCATTCAGCAGCTCATTTTGTCTTTGGGGCCAAAAGAAGTGACCACATCACACTCATTTTGTCTTCTCTTCGATGGCTTCCTATCGAGGCAAGATCAATCTACAAGACTGCATGTATCACCCACAAAGCTTTGCACACTTCCTCCCCTCGATACCTGGCCTTACGAGACCTTCTCGTAATGCGGAAAATTTACTGCTTGAGCCCCCAACCTTCAAAAGGGAAAGATCGATGGCTCAATCCTTCTCAGGCAATGCGGTTAGAATCTGGAACTCACTTCCTCCACTACTCCGTACCACCACCTCTACCCGGACCTTCAAAACTGACCTCAAATCTCTTCTCAAGACACTTCCAGAACTAATACATCCCTTTTCATGTCCCTCAAGGAAGTTCTTTCAATATTGTAAATTTGTAATCTATGCCTGCACGATCCTAATGTGTTTTTTTTGTTTTTTGTGTGACTGCCATCTATTGTTTTATTTTACTTTTTCTTCTTTCTCGTTTGTATCTGTAACGTGTAAATATGTAAAATTCTCCTCATGTAACGTACCTGGTTCTATTGTGAAGCGCTCTGACACCTTTGGGTAAAGTCAGCGCTATATAAAAATGCATTAAGTAAATAAATAAATAAATTAACCGAGCACAAGCTGCAGGGGTAGTCTTCATTGTGAGTGGGGAGATAGCTTGTCCGATATGTTCGATGTGTGTGGAGGGCGGGGTGGGGTTGTCTGTAGGTGGTACTGAGAGCGTTCGAGGTTTGGCTGTTCTTGAGGCTTTTTAACAGTTTTCAAACTTAAAGACCAAGTGTTAAAGTTATGCAAATACATATGAATATATTTTTCAGACACAAAAAGATAACCGGCTAAATTCTCACAATCAGGAAATAACTCAATTACTATTAGACAAGAAAAAAAAAAATCGGCAGAGCGCATGGGGGCCTAAAAAAAAGAAAAGAAACATGGGGTCGCACCTCCAGCCAGCTCTACGCCTTCGGCTCCCAGTTTGCCATGGAATTGCCTTTGAAGGAGCAGCATGGCCTGTAAGAGCTCTGTGAAGTGAGCCGGAGCTGCCCCCCGCATTGTGAGTGGGGAGATAGCTTGTGACTCAGTGTAAGGTTCCAGAAAAAAGGAGTTCATAAACTCCATTGCACTTCAGTAGTTTCAGAAAGAAAGGTTCTGAAACGATCACCCGCTCGAAAAACATCGCGGGTGATCACAGCGCGAAATAAGGGCACCTGTCTTGTACTCCCAACAGGGAGGAATGCGCTGACTGTTGCCAGTCTAGTTTCTCGCGCCTGGGTCCGGGCGCGAGGTAGGGACCAGCTGTGAAGTGCATCGGTTGAATTCCAAACCGCGCACTTCACCTACGGAGTTTCCTGAGAGAACATGTTTAGAGATAGCGTTTAGTCAGTCAGAGATTTAGAGTAGATATTTTGCAAGGCGTAGCGTAGAATGTTTCGCAGCGTCGGATAGTTAGATAGTTTTGAGGAATTCAAGAATAGGAATTTAAAAATACTTAATTAGGTTTTGTAGTAGAATCTTGGAAATATTCACCTACCGGTCTTCCGCTGATCCTGGTCTTCCGGTGGACAGCCTTCAGGGAGCAGCAACCAATTTTCATGAGGAAGAAAAATATTAAAAGGTTATCTAGACTACAAGTAAGAGCGTGAGTGAGAGAGAGAGTTGAATACAAATGTAACTGTTACCTTTATAGAAAATATTTAAGCTTGTTTGTAATAACAGGGCATTTGATGTTAAAAAACCTTGTAGAAGAAAAGAAGAGGAGCGCAAGCCTAAAGCTAGTTGGGTAAGGAAGATAGAGGGGAGATATCAAAGAGAGGGAGTCAGGGAGGAATTTTGGAGAAGTAATAACAGTGTGTTTTATGTTGCAGTTATTCCACTAAAAGAAGTAGAGAGGAGAGCAAGCAGAAAGAAAAGTGAAAGGCTGAAGGAAGAATAGCGCAAGAGTGGAAATAACCAAAGAAAGCCAGGCAGTCTCTTCTCTGTCCCATACCCCTTCCTCCAGCAGGGTTCTCGCGACCGCCAGTTGTGTTTGGTGTTCGTGGGAAGGCCTGAGGTGGGAATTGGGAAAATATCAACATTCTGCTCCTGGGAGTATCGGCAAATTGTGAGTACAAATTGAGCCTTGACACTCAGCTACGGCCGGTGTGTGTGCAGGGCGGGCAGGGGTGTCTGTAGGCGGCGCTGAGAGCGTCCGAGGCTTTGGCTGTCCTTGAGCCTTTTTAGCAATTTTCAAACTTAAAGAGCAAGAGTTAAAGTTATGCCAGAAACAGAAAAATAACCGGCTAAATTCTCACAATCAGCAAATAACTCAATCACTATTACAATAAGAAACAAAAAAATCGGCAGAGCGCATAAGGACCTTCAGCTCAGCAGCAGACCACAAGGAAATGAATGAGCTAGGAAGGTTTGGAGGGCGGGGCCTGCGGCACGGAAAGGAACCGAGCACAGCATGCTGTACTCTGTGATGGCCGACCAAAATGCTCTCTGAGTGAAATCGCCGAAAAGAGAGCTAAATACACAAAGGAGGGACTTTTACAGAAATGCACCAATAAGAAGCCAGCATTTCTGAATGCCACAGATAGTAACCAATGGCAATCGGTGGGTTTGCCAAACCCCACAGAAGAGATATAACAGGTCGATCAAGCTCGACCTAAAAAAGGTAGGCCCACTCGATCCAGTCAAATGCCTTTTCGGCATCCAAGGAGCCGCCGACACCATCGCACCCATACTTCGCCACACCATCAACCGCTCCCTAGCAAACGCCTCCTTCCCCGATGACTGGAAGCACGCCGAGATCAACCCCCTCTTGAAGAAGCCCTCAGCGGACCCCACCGACCTCAAAAACTACAGACCCATCTCCATGCATCAGTTCCCAGCGAAAGTCATCGAGAAAGCTATCAACAGCCAACTCACCACCTTCGTCGAAGAGCACAACATCCTCGACTCATCCCAATCCGGCTTCAGAAGAAACCACAGCACAGAAACCGCCCTCCTTGCCACAACAGATGACATCCGCTCCCTCCTGGACAGAGAAGAGACAGTAGCCCTCATCCTCCTTAACCTCTCAGCGGCCTTCGACACAGTCTCTCACCGCACCCTAACACGCAGACTTCACGACGCAGGGATCCAGGACAAGGCCCTCAACTGGATCCACTCTTTCCTCTCCGGCAGAACGCAGTGGGTCAGACTCCCTCCTTTCCTCTCGGACCCTACACCAACCACCTGCGGAGTCCCCCAGGGATCCTCCCTCAGCCCCACGCTGTTCAACGTATAGATGGCTCCGCTCGCCCCCATCGTCAGAACCCACGGACTCAACATTGTTTCATACGCAGACGACACCCAACTCATCCTCTCCCTATCCAACAAAGCCAACGCAGTTAAATACAACTTTCAAGAAGGCATGAAAGTAGTCGCCAAATGGATGAAAAGCAGCTGCCTACAACTCAACACTGACAAAACAGAAGTACTCATCATGGGTCCACACCCCGACACCTGGAACGACACCTGGTGGCCCCCCGCCCTCGGAAGCCCGCCCACCCCCACGGACCACGCACGCAACCTCGGAATCATCCTGGACTGCGAGCTCAAAATGGACCGCCTCGAACACAGAAAGACCGTCACTCATGCCCTATTCACCAGCAGACTTGACTACGGCAACGCACTCTATGCCGGAATAAACAAAAACCTCACCCGCAAGCTACAAAACATCCAGAACGCCGCCGCAAGACTGGTCCTCAACCTGCCAAGACACTGCCACATCTCCCAGCGCACACTCCACTGGCTCCCCATCGAGGCTAGAATCACCTTCAAGATTCTCACCCACGCACACAAGCCCTCCACAACACCGGACCAGCATACCTGAACAGCCAACTCGAATTCCACGCACCCCAAAGGACCCTACGATCAGCCCAGCTCTCCTACGCCATGGTCCCCTGCACCAGGAAGTCCAGATCGGGAGGCCGCTCCTTCTCCTGCCTCTCGGCCAGAGCCTGGAACGCCCTACCACTCCACCTCAGACAGAGGACATCACTCCCCATCTTCACGAGAAACCTCAAAACATGGCTCTTCGATAGACCTCCTCCTTGATGGACTGGATCCTGCACCTTCCCCCCTCCCCAGCGCCTTGAGACCCTTACGGGTGAGTAGTCGTGCTCAACAAACCCATGATTGATTGATTAAAGGAGAGTAACAATTTATCGTCCGCATCCGATCTGGTTTACCAAAGAACATGTAGCAGAGTACGTAGATGGTTACAGGAGGAGCAACCTGGTACAAACCCCACTTGTTTTTTTTGGACTAGGATATGAATAACTCCGCCCAACCTGTTGGCCAGAAACGTAGCCAGGATCATCATATCACAGTTTAAAAGAGAGGTTGGGCGATAGCTTGCACAAATAAGTGGATCCCTCTTCAGTTTAGGAATGAGTGTAATATGGGCTCAGTTAAAGCCATCCAGTAGGGAACCTGAGGCTTTGGCCTCCTGAAACATTTCCGTAAGGAGGGGTACTAATAAAAGTCAGTATCCAGAGTCTTCCAAGTTAGGCTTTATTCAAATGCAACCACCGACTAAATACAGGTCTCAACTGCAGCACCTCCAAAGCCAGAATGTCACATGACACTCCATGAGGTAACAAGATTCCAATTCTATTACCAAGACATGCAAGTGTTCTACATATTCTATGACTAAGCATGCAAGTAAATTACAACACATCCCCCTTACAAGATCATAAAGATAACAGAAAAGTAAAAATCTCATTGCAATGGCCCAAGCATAAGAAAAATAAAGAGCAAGAGAACAATGAGAAAATTCCAACATAGCAGTATATAAAAATAAATAACATAAGGAAAAATGGAAGACACTAAATTCTAATATAAAACATAATCCTTGAATTTCACAGGTACATGCCTGAGTCTAGTTGAACTATTATTGTTTGCATCTCTATCCATAGAAACACAACTATGGTCACTGGTTGTACGATGAGTTGTCTCAGTGAATTTAACCAGTCTAGACATACTCCAGGTACAACCATTGTCCAAAGTTACAACGTTTTTCTTAATTGCGGTGATGACAAAAGGGCCAAGAAAATTAGACAAACCTTTGTGACCATGCTTGTTTTTTTTTACCAAAACACGATCACCCAGATTCCATTTCTTCTCCCTCACTGACATCTGGTCATCATACCGCAGTTTGTATTTTTGCTGGTACTCAGCCAGTTTATTTCTCCTTAACTCTTCAGTCGCAACATTGTTCTTCCATACTGGATTTAACTTAGAATTCGCTATCCTCCCTCTCAAAGCTTCAAAAGGCGATTTTTGAGAAATAGCATTAGGAACGGTGCGGTGTGCCCACCAAGTTTCTCTTAACACATTACCAAAGGAAACTCCAGAATCCTGTGCCCGTTGAGCACAACTCTTGACGACCCTATTCATCCTTTCTGTGAGGCCATTGGCCTGTGGAGAATATAAAGCCGTCTTCTGATGAATTATGCCTAGATCTTCAAGAAAAGTATGCATTTCATGGGAGGTGAACTGCACCCCATTGTCAGTGACTAAATATTTGGGAACACCTTCTGAAGCAAAGACATCTTTTAAAAACTCAATCACTGACCTCGAATTAACAGTACTCATGCACTTGGAAACCACCCACTTTGAGGTGTAGTCCACTAAAAGAACAACAAACTTCTCATGAGAAGGCATTAATTCAAAAGGACCCATTATATCCAATCCCAACTTGGTCCACACCGCATCTGGTACTTCTACAGGAGAAAGAGGAGCATGACTAGTCACATGAGACTTATCATTAATGGCACAAAAATGACAGTCTTTGACAAAATTTTCTATCATTCAATCCATTCCTGACCACCAATATCTTTCTCTGACCCGTGCTTTCGTAAGACTCTTTCCCAAATGTCCCTCATGAGCCAAGTTGATTACCTTATCCTTAAGCTCATCAGGTGGAACCAACCTATCACCTCATCAGATTTCCCTGGCAAAAGGTTAAATCATTCCTTACAGTCCAGAAGGGTTTCAAATCAGAGTCAAGGTCTTTGTAACTTGGCCAACCCCTTGAAATAACCTCCTTAAGAGAGGTGAATACTTTATCACTAGCAGTGCAAGATGACCATTCTTCTTTTGACAATGAATGCTCCATCAACCAATTTACACACTCAAACTCCTCTCCTACATGTTCAGAGTCCAGTGGCAAGCGTGACAAGCAGTCAGCAGATTTATTACTCAGGCCTGATATGTACTGTACACGGAAATTAAATTCTTGCAGACCCTCACTCCATCTCTTAAGTCTAGGAGTCATGTGGTCACTGGGATGACACGAGAAAATCTGAACAAGAGGACGATGGTCAGATTTCACTGTAAACGGAATCCCCCATAAGTAAAACTTGAAGTGTTGTATTGCCCAAAACACACTCAGCGCTTCTCTTTCAATACAAGAGTAGTTGACTTCAGCTTCTCTAAGGGCTCTGGAGGCAAAGGCTACTACTTTCTCTTCTCCATCTACAACTTGGGAGAGTACTGCCCCAAGTCCCTTAAGACTGGCATCAGTTGTAAGGATAGTTCTCAGTTTGGTATCGAAGTGCCCCAATGTTGGCATCTTCCCAATTTCTGATTTGACCAAATCAAAAGCTACCTCACATTCTGGTGTCCAGACAAAACGTGCCCCCTTTTATAACAAGACTCTGATGGGCTCAACAACACTAGCAAAACCTTTCACAAACTTGGAATAGAACTCTGCCATCCCCAGAAAGGACCTAACTTGCTCTTTGTCTTCAGGTGCTGGGGCCTTGACAATGCTCTCTGCAAGTTGTAGCTTAGGCTGTATACCTTCTCCAGAAATAACGTGACCGAGATAAGTGACAGACTTCAGTCCAATACGGCATTTATCCTTCTTGACTGTGAGTCCCTTTTCCTTCAACTTACTCAATACAGATCTCAGCACCTTCTCATGTTCACACTCATCCTTACCGTAAGCTAGAATATCGTCTTGAAAAAACAGTACATTAGGTAAACTTCCCAGAATCATTTTCATTATTCTCTGAAAGCAGGCTGCCGCTGAGGCTAACCCGAAAGGCATTCTTAAAAATTGATACGCCCCCAAGGGAGTGACAAATGATGTTAAATGCCTGGAATCTTTATGAAGCACGATCTGATGATAAGCGGACGAAAGGTCCAAAACACTAAAAATGTTAGCTCCCTTCAACAAACTAATAGACTGAGATATTTAGAAGGGGCTGGCGGTCTACCCAGATCCATTCGTTCAATCCACGTAAGTCCACACACATTCTCACAGCAGAACCACCATCTTTAGGTGCTAAAACCACCGGACTTAACCATTCCGAGGCTTCAATCTCTTCGATCACTCCCAACCGTAACAATTTTTCAAGTTCAAGTCTTAACGGTTCAACCATCAAATTTGGCACTCTCCTTACTGGCGACGAGGAGCTCTTGATTGGGGACAAGCCTGAGCAACCACCGATTCCCCTGTGAACCCACTACCATTTTTTTTTTCACTTCGAGATTGTGGAGAAAGGATTTGGACTTTAAACGCACTCAAATGCGATCTACACAACACGATGTCCTGGGCACTGGAATCATCGCTGGAGCGCAATCTTTAAATATCAACTTTATCGTTTTTTTTAATCTGGATCTGCACGAAAGGAAAAAAAGTAAGTGTCAGTTACTAGCTTACTTTTTAACTCTGCCATCGCATGCCGCTGCGTGCCCTGCATGTTCCTGCGGTCTGTATTCCAGCTTCATTCTGCCCCCGAGTGCCTGCATTCTCACGTTCTGCTGACCCTGACGTCTGACGCACGCGTCAGGTCACGCAACGTGACGGCCATTTTGACTTGGGTTTGCGCTCACTTTTATCAAGTGATTCATCTAGTACGAGTTACTTTTACACTGGATTTGGATTTGAAACAGCGCGATTTAACAGCGCGATTCAACACGTCTTCAACACAGCACGATTCGGACTATGAGGGAAAGGTTGATAATCTTCATTATCGCACTAGTGATTTTCTGGAAGTTTATTCACGGTGAGAAATTTATTTTTGTAACTGAGAATTCTTATTTTAGACAATTGTTTGAAAGAGAAATATGGCCACATCTACCAGCATGTCTCAGCCTCCAGCGTTTTTAATCAGAAAAAGGAGAACCAATTCTTCCTTGGAAGAGATGGAGAAATGTATTTGATTCGTATATAGTGGCAATTGGGGGAGAAAAATTTTCAGCCTTCAGGAAGCAAGCCATCTTACTACATAATTTAGGTGTAGAAGCCAGAAATATTTACGACAGCATGGACCTTATAACTATTGGTAATGATGGAGAGCCTACAGATGTTTATGAGATGTCCATGACTATGTTAGAACGTTATTTTGGACCTCGAATCAATGTGGTTTTGGAGCGTCATAGGTTTTTCACAAGAATCCAAGGTTCCACTGAACATGTGGGAACACCTATGTTGCTTCTCTCAAAACTCTGGCACGTACATGTGAGTTCGGTGATCTTTCAGATTCCCTTGTGAGAGATCAACTGGTAAGATGCACAAACAGCTCGAGAGTGCAAGAAAAACTCTTATCCAAAAATCCCACATTGTCTGAGGCCATTGCGATTGTGGAAGGTGTTGAAAATACTTCCTCTTGGGTGAAAGAAATAAGGAAAAATCGTGAGGATAGTAACCAAGTTCAAAGTGATGGCACAAAGAAAAGTCAAGATGCTGTCACACACTCTGTCGGAATGTGACATGGGTGATGAGCTTTCTGACAGCATTGCCAAAGTGTCTTTGGGTACGAAGAATAAGAGTGTTTTGAAGGACACTCAACCTCACACTACCTTGAACAGAGATATTCAACCACGTAATGAACTTGATCTACGCCAACAACGTTCTTTTGATCGTCAGAGAAATAGTGGTGACAATCAAAGAATGCAGTGTTACAGATGTGGCAGTTTTTCTCACTCTTCTAGTTTTCCTAATTGTTATGCAAGGGAGTCTGTATGTTTTAACTGTGGGATCAAAGGACATTATGCCCGTGTTTGTAAATCCTCAAAGAAAGGTCGTGCAATGGAGAACAATTCTGACATTATCCGCACTGTGGTTATTTCAAGTATTTCTGAGGGTGGTGGCAATGTTGACTCTGAGAGAATTGTTATGCCGTTTTGCAACATTTCTGTAGATGGTAATGAATTCAGCGTTATGGCCGATTCAGGTTCCCCGTTTACTTTAATAGGGAACAAAATATGGGATGAGGTTGTAGGACTTGAATATGTGAAGCTTTTGCCTCCAGACATTTCTCCACTTAGTTATGGTGGATCCCGTGTGGATATTGTTGGGTATGTAGTAGCGAAGATTGTGTTCAAAGGGAGGGAGACTGTGGGCAAAGTTTATGTGGCTGTGAGAGGAGATAATCTTCTGGGTTGGAGACATCAACGTGACTTGGGCATAATCCTAAATCCCAATGCCAAGAATCCAGAAGATCAAGTCATGTTAATGGACAGTGTGTGTGAGAATCCACATAGACAAGTTATGTCCATTGAGGTGGTGGATGTTGGAAGTAAATATTTTAAAGATTTTCCTGAGGTATTTTCTGATGCCCTTGGCTGTCTCAAAGGGTTTGAGCATCGAATTATTTTAAAGAGTTCAGCCAAACCCTGTGTACATAAGGTAAGGAGAGTGCCAAATTTGATGGTTGAACCGTTAAGACTTGAACTTGAAAAATTGTTAAGGTTGGGAGTGATCGAAGAGATTGAAGTCTCGGAATGGTTAAGTCCGGTGGTTTTAGCACCTAAAGATGGTGGTTCTGCTGTGAGAATGTGTGTGGACTTACGTGGATTGAACGAATGGATCTGGGTAGACCGCCAGCCCCTTCCAAATATCTCAGAGTCTATTAGTTTGTTGAAGGGAGCTAACATTTTTAGTGTTTTGGACCTTTTGTCCGCTTATCATCAGATCGTGCTTCATAAAGATTCCAGGCATTTAACATCGTTTGTCACTCCCTTGGGGGCGTATCAATTTTTAAGAATGCCTTTCGGGTTAGCCTCAGTGGCAGCCTGCTTTCAGAGAATAATGAAAATTATTCTGGGAAGTTTACCTAATGTCCTGTTTTTTCAAGACGATATTCTAGCTTACGGTAAGGATGAGTGTGAACATGAGAAGGTGCTGAGATCTGTATTGAGTAAGTTGAAGGAAAAGGGACTCACAGTCAAGAAGGATAAATGCCGTATTGGACTGAAGTCTGTCACTTATCTCAGTCACGTTATTTCTGGAGAAGGTATACAGCCTAAGCTACAACTTGCAGAGAGCATTGTCAAGGCCCCAGCACCTGAAGACAAAGAGGAAGTTAGGTCCTTTCTGGGGATGGCAGAGTTCTATTCCAAGTTTGTGAAAGGTTTTGCTAGTGTTGTTGAGCCCATCAGAGTCTTGTTAAAAAAGGGGGCACGTTTTGTCTGGACACCAGAATGTGAGGTAGCTTTTGATTTGGTCAAATCAGAAATTGGGAAGATGCCAACATTGGGGCACTTCAATACCAAACTGAGAACTATCCTTACAACTGATGCCAGTCTTAAGGGACTTGGGGCAGTACTCTCCCAAGTTGTAGATGGAGAAGAGACAGTAGTAGCCTTTGCCTCCAGAGCCCTTAGAGAAGCTGAAGTCAACTACTCTTGTATTGAAAGAGAAGCGCTGAGTGTGTTTTGGGCAATACAACACTTCAAGTTTTACTTATGGGGGATTCCGTTTACAGTGAAATCTGACCATCGTCCTCTTGTTCAGATTTTCTCATGTCATCACAGTGACCACATGACTCCTAGACTTAAGAGATGGAGTGAGGGTCTGCAAGAATTTAATTTCCGCGTACAGTACATATCAGGCCCGAGTAATAAATCTGCTGACTGCTTGTCACGCTTGCCACTGGACTCTGAACATGTAGGAGAGGAGTTTGAGTGTGTAAATTGGTTGATGGAGCATTCATTGTCAAAAGAAGAATGGTCATCTTGCACTGCTAGTGATAAAGTATTCACCTCTCTTAAGGAGGTTATTTCAAGGGGTTGGCCAAGTTACAAAGACCTTGACTCTGATTTGAAACCCTTCTGGACTGTAAGGAATGATTTAACCTTTTGCCAGGGAAATCTGATGAGGTGATAGGTTGGTTCCACCTGATGAGCTTAAGGATAAGGTAATCAACTTGGCTCATGAGGGACATTTGGGAAAGAGTCTTACGAAAGCACGGGTCAGAGAAAGATATTGGTGGCCAGGAATGGATCGAATGATAGAAAATGTTGTCAAAGACTGTCATTTGTGTGCCATTAATGATAAGTCTCATGTGACTAGTCATGCTCCTCTTTCTCCTGTAGAAGTACCAGATGCGGTGTGGACCAAGTTGGGATTGGATATAATGGGTCCTTTTGAATTAATGCCTTCTCATGAGAAGTTTGTTGTTCTTTTAGTGGACTACACCTCAAAGTGGGTGGTTTCCAAGTGCATGAGTACTGTTAATTCGAGGTCAGTGATTGAGTTTTTAAAAGATGTCTTTGCTTCAGAAGGTGTTCCCAAATATTTAGTCACTGACAATGGGGTGCAGTTCACCTCCCATGAAATGCATACTTTTCTTGAAGATCTAGGCATAATTCATCAGAAGACGGCTTTATATTCTCCACAGGCCAATGGCCTCACAGAAAGGATGAATAGGGTCATCAAGAGTTGTGCTCAACGGGCACAGGATTCTGGAGTTTCCTTTGGTAATGTGTTAAGAGAAACTTGGTGGGCACACCGCACCGTTCCTAATGCTATTTCTAAAAAATCGCCTTTTGAAGCTTTGAGAGGGAGGATAGCGAATTCTAAGTTAAATCCAGTATGGCTCCCTGTCGGGAAGAACAATGTTGCGACTGAAGAGTTAAGGAGAAATAAACTGGCTGAGTACCAGCAAAAATACAAACTGTGGTATGATGACAAGATGTCAGTGAGGGAGAAGAAATGGAATCTGGGTGATCGTGTTTTGGTAAAAAAAAACAAGCATGGTCACAAAGGTTTGTCTAATTTTCTTGGCCCTTTTGTCATCACCGCAATTAAGAAAAACGTTTTAACTTTGGACAATGGTTGTACCTGGAGTATGTCTAGACTGGTTAAATTCACTGAGACAACTCATCGTACAACCAGTGACCATAGTTGTGTTTCTATGGATAGAGATGCAAACAATAATAGTTCAACTAGACTCAGGCATGTACCTGTGAAATTCAAGGATTATGTTTTATATTAGAATTTAGTGTCTTCCATTTTTCCTTATGTTGTTTATTTTTATATACTGCTATGTTGGAATTTTCTCATTGTTCTCTTGCTCTTTATTTTTCTTATGCTTGGGCCATTGCAATGAGATTTTTACTTTTCTGTTATCTTTATGATCTTGTAAGGGGGATGTGTTGTAATTCAGTGAGGGAGAAGAAATGGAATCTGAAAGATCACCGAACTCACATGTACGTGCCAGAGTTTTGAGAGAAGCAACATAGGTTCGTACACGTTCAGTGGAACCTTGGATTCTTGTGAAGAACCTATGACGCTCCAAAACCACATTGATTCGAGGTCCAAAATAACGTTCTAACATAGTCATGGACATCTCATAAACATCTGTAGGCTCTCCTTCACCATTACCAATAGTTATAAGGTCCATGCGGTCGTAAATATTTCTGCCTTCTACACCTAAATTATGTAGTAAGATGGCGTGCTTCCTGAAGGCTGAACATTTTTCTCCCCCAATTGCCACTATATACGAATCAAATAAATTTCTCCATCTCTTCCAAGGAAGAATTGGTTCTCCTTTTTCTGATAAAAACACTGGAGGCTGAGACATGCTGGTAGATGTGGCCATATTTCTCTTTCAAACAATTGTCTAAAATAAGAATTCTCAGTTACAAAAATAAATTTCTCACCGTGAATAAACTTCCAGAAAATCACTAGTGCGATAATGAAGATTATCAACCTTTCCCTCGTAGTCCGAATCGTGCTGTGTTGAAGACGTGTTAAATCGCGCTGTTTCAAATCCAGTGTAAAAGTAACTTGTACTAGATGAATCACTTGATAAAAGTGAGCGCAAACCCAAGTCAAAATGGCCGTCACGTTGCATGGCCTGACGCGTGCATCAGACGTCAGGGTCAGCAGAACGTGAGAATGCAGGCACTCGGGGGCAGAATGAAGCTGAAATACAGAGAGCTGGAACATGCAGGGCACGCAGCGGCACGCGATGGCAGAGTTAAAAAGTAAGCTAGTAACTGACACTTACTTTTTTTCCTTTCATGCAGATCCAGATAAAAAAAAAAACGATAAAGTTGATATTTAAAGATTGCGCTCCAGCGATGATTCCAGTGCCCAGGACATCGTGTTGTGTAGATCGCATTTGAGTGCGTTTAAAGTCCAAATCCTTTCTCCACAATCTCGAAGTGAAAAAAAAAATGGTAGTGGGTTCACAGGGGAATCGGTGGTTGCTCAGGCTTGTCCCCAATCAAGAGCTCCTCGTCGCCAGTAATAAAAGTCAGTATCCAGAGTCTTCCAAGTTAGGCTTTATTCAAATGCAACCACCAACTAAATACAGGTCTCAACTGCAGCACCTCCAAAGCCAGAATGCCACATGACACTCCATGAGGTAACAAGATTCCAATTCTATTACCAAGACATGCAAGTGTTCTACATATTCTATGACTAAGCATGCAAGTAAATTACAACAGGTACAATGACCGACTGTGTGATTTTGTAGAATTCCAGCAGGAATCCGTCTTCACCGAGTGCCTACCCAGTCACCATCATTTTGAAAGCTGCCCCTACCTCCTCCTCTGTGATGACCTGTTCCAGTTCTTCCCGGTATCGGGCAGGGATCCCGGGTATGTGAATAATAGACAGAAAGGAATCCTCTTTCACTGTATCTTCCGAAGATTCTGAAGTGTAGAGGTGATCAAAGAAGGAGGCGAATTCATGAGGCCTGAACTGGACAATAACGATCTGAAGTCAGCATGTACCGCTGAAATCACCATCTTGGCCTCCCTTTGTCAGAGCTGAAGGGTGAGAAGTCTGCCCACTTTTTTGCCTTGCTCATCAGTTTTCTGTTTAATCCTCATTAGTGCTTTCAGAGTATACTGTAGGCCATGTTCAGTTTGTAATTTTTGTAGAGTAGAGCGATCTATAAGCATCCTGTAAGGTTTGACTCCCTCTTCCAGAGCCAATCGATTATGTTCCACACCCCTCCGTGCTATGTTGGATTCCCTCATAAAGTACTCCTCCCATAAGATCTGTTTCGAGAGAGCAGTGAGGCCATTGAGTACTTGGTACTCCGTCAGCCAAGAAAGAAGTTTCTGTATGTCACCGGGCATCCTGAATTTCTAAACATCTATGTGCCATGAATGTGTTTTAGGCAACATCAAATGGAGAGCCAGGGAGAAAACGATCAGGAGGTGGTCAGAGGTTCCCCATACTTTGAAGTCACAAGCCCGGATTTTTGGCAGCACAGCTTCCATTATCAGTAAAACGTCTATTCTGGATTACAAACCATGAGCGGGAGAGACTAGGTCATCCAGGCGTTTATCTGCTATATCCAGTCTGTGGCGAAGAGGAAAAATCTCATCTTTGATAGACAAGCTCCTTGTTTGTTTCTGACATGGAATGTTCTACCATCGCGATCATGGGTTGAATAAGTTTGAGCTCAACCATAGTTGAGTCAAGTGTCACACCGGAGGCTATTGCACGGTTGCTAGGATCAGAGTTCTAGTGGCCTCTACAAAGGTGAGTTGGCGGTGTGACATTTTACAGGACATCTGTGCAGCCAAGGCAGGGGGTAAGCAAAACAAAGTTTGCTTTGTATGCCAGGCATATAGCACTAGGCAGGGCCAAGGGATTGCAATGAGTAATGCCCCTCTCATCACCAGTCTGGTGGTAGGAAGAGACAGGTTGTAGGAGAGCAGATTGTCGCAAGAGGGGGCCTAAGTGTCCCAGGAGAAGAGCCCCTACCGTCTGTCCAAGAAAGCACTGCAATAGGGGCGTAGGAGGTAGAGCACCAGGAAGGAACAGACAGGAAACCACACGTCGGAGGGAGCTTGCCGGTAGATGGAAAGGCGGCAGCACCAGCACCTTCCCAGCGGGATATATAAGGTCTGCCTACCGCCCGTAGAGACAGGAGATACATCTTGTCGGAGTAGAACCAGTCAAGGATGGCAGGCAATCTGTGAAAAATGAGAAGTGGCCTGCAGACCGCAGGGAAGGCTCGGGATGCGGCTTGCCAGGTATCAGCAGGATGGCAGCACCAGCTCCTCCTCGGCTAGCATAGGGCACGGTCTCGCTGCTCACTAAGAAGAGGTGTGTCATCATGGAGAAGCTCAGTGAGTTTGCAGGCGGGCTGCAGAATGACATTGGGGGTAAAGAAAGTCATGGAGTTGTCTTGCTGACTGTGTTGCCCTAAGTGGGATGGGTATGCACACACGTGGGTCCCGTGCAAACTGTGTCAGAGGAACCAAGCTGTACTCAGCTGATGAGCCCATTACTAGGGTGAAACTGGTCCTGGGTTGCTTTTGTTCTGGTTCAAGGGGGGATCTGGCTTGGCAGCTCGGGCTGCACTGTACCTATTGGGGCAGGGTCAACACTAATTTGCGTATAGCTAGGTCCAAACTGAGGTGGCATGGTGTGCAGAATAACAATGGATAGGGCTGCAGCCCAGAGTGATTACCAGTGGCTGAGACTAATTCAAGCATTCTAACCATCACTGTTTTGTATACTTATTATGTCGTCTTAAGTGGGACAGGCATGCCCAGATGTGGGTCCCGTGCACACTGTCACTGGACCCAAGCTGTACCTGGCTGATGATCCCATAACTATGAGAAAACCAGTCCTGAGTTCCTTGTGTTCAAGTTCAGGGACGACCTGGTTTGGGAGATCGGGCTGGACTGTTCCTATGGGGACAGGGTCAAGACTGATTTGCAAATAGCTGGGTCCAAACTGAGTTGGCATGGTGTGCAAAATAACAATGGATTGGGATGCGGCCCAGAGTGATTACCAGTGGCTGAGATTAATTCAAGCATTCTATCCATCACTGTTTTGTATACTTATTATGTCATCCTAAGTGGGACAGGCATGCCCAGACGTGGGTACCATGCACACTGTGTCACTGGAACCAAGCTGTACCCGGCTGATGAGCCCATAACTAGGATGAAAAGAGTCCTGGGTTGCTTGTATTCCTATTCAGGGAGGACCAGGCTTGGCAGTTTGGGCTGGACTGTTCCTATTGGGGGAGGGTCAAGACTGATTTGCATATAGCTGGGTCCAAACTGAGGTGGCTTGGTGTGCAGAATAACGTTGGTTTGGGATGCAGCCCAGAGTGATCCCCAGTGGCTGAGATTAATTGAGGCATTCCATCCATCACCGTTCTGTATACTTATTGTGTCACCCTAAGTGGGACAGGTATGCCCAGATTTGAGTCCTGTGCACACTGTCACTGGAATCTAGCTATACCCAGTGGATGAGCCCATTACTAGGGCAAAACCGGTCCTGAGTTGCTTGTGTTTCGGTTTAGGGAGGACCTGGCTTGGCAGTTCGGTCTATACTGTTCCTAATGGGGCAGGGTCAAGACTGATTTGCATAAAGCTGGGTCCAAACTGAGGTGGCATGATGTGCAGAGTATGCAGACTGACGATGGATTAAGATGCGTTCGAGGGTGAGTACCAGTGCCTGAGATTAATTCAAGCATTCCATCCATCACTGTTTTGTATACTTATTAAGCTGACGAGCACACGGCAGTGCCAGCACATTCCGGATATTGGTGTCACTCCGTTGTAGACCGCATCCCAACTCTGGGAGTCGGAGCACGGAGAGTCGCAGGCCGCATCAAGCAGTCAGGCAAGAGAGAAGCGTGGTGGGCGGTGGCCGGTTTGCAGAACGGCAATGGAGGTAGGAGGGGCCCAGGAGGCTGCATGCGGGCTAATGAGCACCCGCCAGCGCCAGCACCTCCCAGGTGCTGTTGCTGCTCTGCTATGAGCCGCGCCCAACTCTGGATTTTGGAGCATGGAAAGCTGAAGACCATACCTAGGCATCCTCTGCAACCAGTAGCGGTCGGTGGTGGGAGTGCCGCCGGGCGCTGACGTGGGGCGGGGGAGGGGCAGGGTGGGGGGTAGTAAACTACGGATTACGGGCGATTACAGGTAAGTACACATATAAATAAATAAAGCAAATTTAGTTTCTCGCGCTGCATCGCCAAATGTGATGCAGCGCGAGAAACGAAATTCGTTTTATTTATTTATATGTGTACTACCTGTAATCGCCCGTAATCCGTAGTTTACAACCCCACCCGGCCCTCCCCGCCCACGTCAGCGCCCAGCGGCACTCCCACCACCGACCGCTACTGTCTGCAACTGTACCTCGAGGTGAGATATCCAGGCAAGCATATGGTCTGGGTGGAGGAGTAGCTCATCAGGGAAGTGGAAGGGGGAGGGATTGCGCCATATGAGGGACTTATGGGGAAGGACCACTGGAGCTGCACTAAAGAGCAGCCATTTTGATGCCAGCTTGACTACGCCTCTCCTTTTTCGTCTTTGTTACTGCAGACAACGAAATGGAAAAGTCTAGTATTTCATTTACTATTTCCAATAAAAAAATTCCTTTTTGAACCAAACACGTTCTCCAGCTTAACTACATCATAGCATACATGTAGCATAAAAAAAATCCATAATAGGTGACGCGTAATATGATTCTACGTTGGGGTTCAGGGGACACCTACCACCCACTCGACCTTCGACCTCGTGGTTTATGATGTGACGTCATATGTGAGCATAATACACGGTTACCCGTTACATATCCTCTACATTTATATATGTGTATGTATAGGTTTTATGTAGGAACATTAGCACTTATATTAGATGTTGTGCGACTTCAATCCCCCACGACCTGTTTTTATGGCTGAGCATATACCATCGGTTGCTTCTAATTGTGAAGGTTATCAGGACTGTAATTGTTCCCCGGCCCCACACGCTTTAATCAGCCGCTTGATGTAAAGGCTGCCACTGGGAGGACTCCGCAGGAATGCTAAACAGCGTCTGATACCGGCTCGTGAACACTGCAAGAAGTTGCTCATTTTCCCAGCGCTGAAACAGTAATTTGGACATCGATTTGAAATCTTTAGCAGTCTTCCAGACAGTGTCATTTTTGCTCATATGAGAATGGAAATAGAAATGTCATATTTCACTGTCAGATTGTGCTAATACATCAACCAACTCAATGTTTGCCGAGTCCCCGAGCACGGAGTGAAGTTAATAAAAAGGGACAGCAAATGGGGAAGGAAAACTTCAAGAATTTAAATTGCTACTTAAATTCATAAAGGGAATTTAGAATGTTCTAATTTAAAATGAATTGATATTAATGTTTAAAGAGCCAGGATGTAGAATAACCAATTCTTGCGGTTTAAAAAAATATGGGCATTTTGTTTGGGATGGGATATACGACCAACCTGGAGGAATATTAATCAGAGAAATGCAACTAAAACATAGAGCACTGAAAAAGATAAATTGACAAAGTAATGGGGATATCTCGCATTTGTGTTTTCTGCTTTGACGATCCCGATCGAATGTGAAAGTGAAGGGAAAATCAGATTTGCAATACTTTTCAGAAGGGTATTGATTCTCCCTTAAGGCGGAAGTTAAAAATCTTTGTTGATAAAGCCATTGACGGTATTAATTGAATAATGTTTTTTTTCGGAGAACATGCAAAGGATGTGAAAAGGCCTCGTGTTATCACCAGAAAAGGAAAACTTTAGCTTCATGCAATGTATCTCTATGGGCGAGAGTCTGACACTAAGGGGCCTATTACGATGGCGGGCGGATGACCGCCGCCCGGCCGGCAGTGACAACTGCTGGACCTGCGGCGGACATCCGCCTGCGATCGCAAGCCAGAAAACCACCGCTTTTTCGCCGGTTGCCATCCGCACTCCTGCCTTGCGGACGGAGAAGGACCGGGATAATGGTGGCGGTGCCGATCTGGCTCCGCCGGCACGATTATGATGCCGGCGGTAGCCAGCCTTTCCTCAGCGGTCACACCGCCATGGAAAGGCAGGCGGAGAATGTCTTCCGGGGGCCCGTTGCGGGCCCCCAATGTGTTGGGGTGGGGGGGTGCACTGGGGGGGTACCCATGGTCCCCCCCTACATTTCCCTGTACCAGGTGGCAGGCACTGTGCAGTGTCTGCCACGCAGTGCAGGGAAATGCAGGACATGCTCCTTTTGACATCGCGGCGGTGCTGCGTGCATCAGCAACCGCTGCAATGTTAAAGCCCGCGATCCGACCGCAGCGGTCGGATTTCGGGCAAGGTACATCGTAATGCGACCGGCAGTTATGTCGCGGGCCTTGCGGACGGTCTTTTCCCGTTACCATGGCGGTCGGGGAGGTTTTCCGCCCGCCATCGTAATAGGCCCCTTAGGTCTTTATTTTCGAGGACAACTAGGAGCGCAAGAAATTCCTATCAATAGAATGGAGAGCATCACAAAGGCAAGCACACACCATGATCATGATATTGCAGTTCATTTAGTTCCAGGCACAAAGATGAACTAATTATAACCAGTACATTGGCTAGAGGTTCACCTAGTCGGTAGGTTAGGATTCTCTGCCCAATTAAGTGGTGCTATTATTTGCAAATTCCATGGTAGCTTTTGTATCACCCTCAGAAAGATGACACATCTGCAACGTCTGCACCAATAGGATCTACAACCTCTAACCTGGAAGGGACGCAAAGGTCCAGCCCACTGAACTATGCTACTGAAAAATGATCTTGGATTAAATACAAAGTCATGGGTGATCACCAATCCATGGTCCAGATTCATTAAATCAGGATCTTCTGGCATTTTCAACACTACTAGATTCAAGTTTAGAGGTAGGAAGGTGTGAGTTTGAAGAGTAAGGCACGGAAATCCTACAGAAGTATGACATTGTAGGTATCCATTTACCTTCACAATGGTAATCCCACCATATTTACGCACAGAAAAGTTAGATGTAAATGGTAGAGGTTCTTAGCTAGATTGTGTTGCTCCAGAGGTAAAATGTTTTCTCAGTGGATATTAAATATGTCATATTTAATTAACACCGATAGAGACTAATTAACATGTTCTAAACACTTAGGCCCTCATTAGGATGTTGGTCGGAAAGCCTCCGCCGACATCCCTGGTTTGAATTCTGACCGCCGTATTAATATTATGGCGGTCGGTATTCAAACCAGGGATGTCGGAATTCAAACCGGCCGGTCATTCCGTCTGACTTCCCATGGGCTTATGGAGCCCGTCAGCCAGTCAGAAACCAAACATAATCCCGTACGGACGGTGTTTCCGCTGTTGGGCTTATGATTTCCGATATGGTAAGGCTGCCGGTAAGCGACTTTGAGGGCCCCTAGCAGGGCCCCCTTCTCCCTACAGCCTCCGGTTGGGTCCCGAGGGGGCACCCATGGGGCCCCCCTGTAAATCCCATTTCTCTATGGGAATTTGTGCTGCGGGCGGTTTCCGCGGTCACATCAAAATACGGTCGGTCGGTTCCCACACCAAGACGGTGTCAGTCGGAGGCACCTCCGACCAACATCGTAACAGGGGCCTGATTCTCATGGACTGTCTACCCTACGGACAATTCTCGAGAGTATATTTCCACACATACTCCTAGGAACATTAGAGAATCTCCAGAATATCTGAAACCTATGATTGATAGAGGTTTTAAATATATGAGAATCAGATTCAATACTTTATTTATGCGGCCTTGAATGAAAGCGCGTAAAACGAATCGCTAATACCAAATAACTAGCCCGTAAATATGAAATTCAAAGCTTTTGATCATTACTTAAGATGACGGGTGACTTGCAGAACCTGTAAAACTTAAACATGTTTTAGCTACACAACAATGGGGCAATCAGGGGCTACAAAAGGATAGCAATTGTCAGAAGAGAAGCAAACATTTGCCTTAGCTAATCCAATACCCTGAGTTTTTGTAGTTCACTTAAAGAGATAAGTGCCATGGTTTGTATGTTCCACTTTATTCACTTCAGTGTCATTTGTCTTGGTGAAACATCAGCGGTAGGTTCAAGTAAACATTTGTTTCGGTGGAATTTGAATTTGTTGGCGTTATAATCACATGAACAGGTTTGCACTGGAGGCATTTGAATTCGTCAGTGGTAAATGCTTTTGGCAGCAGTGCATTTGTTGAGCAAATATTATTTATTGAAATACTATTGGCACAAAGTGAAATATGTTTTATGGTGCAATATGGTGTCATATCAAGCACTTAAAAAGTGCCTGAGTGCCATTTCCAACATTCTTGACGATTTTATTGCTAACACACTCAAATACCACCATCAGCTTTTATTGCTGAAAAATTCAAATAGCACTGGTAGCTTTATTGCCAACAAAGTCTAATGCTGTTGGATCACATCTGTATATGCCATCTGGCCTGCAGTCTAACAAATTCAAATACTGGCAACAACATTAGTTTGTATGATCTGTGTTTTTGCTTTGTATAAGCATTCTACCTGATTAACCCCTTCGATGCTCATGACGGAATGGTTCCGTCATGAGCATCGGTGCCCCTGTGCTCATGACGGAACCATTCCGTCATGAGGCCAGGGGCACGAAATCCCTCTGCTGCAGACAGCAGAGGGATTTCCTTTCTCTCCCACAGCCTCGGGAGCTGGGGAAGAGCTTCCCAGCTCCCGAGGCCCCCTCCCTTTCAGTGAAATGAAGATCAGCGCACACGTCGCGCTGACTTCATCTCACTGAAAACGAAACTAAAATGAGCCTTTAGGCTCATTTCAGTTTCACTTTCTACGTGCTCAGGGGGCTATCTCAGCGCCCTGAGCACGTAGAAAGACAGGAGAGGTATCATTGGAAAGGGAGAATCTCCCTTTCCAATGGTACCCCTCCCCAGTGGATCCCTGCTTGGGATCGCCCCAGGAGGGCGATCCCAAGCAGGGATCCACCCACTAAGGCACCAGGGAGGGGAGAGGCCCCTTGGGCAAGGGCTTTGCTCCCCCAAAAATTGCCAATGTTCAGTCTTTCTGCCCCCGGGGGCAGAAAGCCCACTAGACACCAGGGATTTTTATTTGGTGCATTTTTTTAGGGTGGGGCTGCCCGAAGCAGGCACGCCAATGCCCCCACCCCCAGCCACCATTACAGCCTTTTTGCCCCCCTGGGAGGCGGATGGGGGCAGTAGCCCCCAGAAAGCCCACTAAATGCCAGGGATTTTTTTGTGTGCAATTTGTTTTAGGGTGGGGGCTGCCCAAAATGGGCACGCCAATGCCCCCACGCCCTTGCCACCATAACAGTCTTTCTGCCCCCCCCCGGGGGCAGATGGGGGCAGTAGCCCCCAATCTGCCCCCCCGGGGCGGCAGAAAGCACACTTGACGCCAGGGATTTGTTTTTGCGCATTTGTTTTGAGGGTGGGGGCTGCCCGAAGTGGGCACGCCAATGCCCACATCCCCGCCACCATTGTTATGTTATGTTATATATATTTAAAATGCGCACAGATACTCGGCAGAGTGTCCCGGCGCGTACTTGAGAAAAGGGAACATAGGTCAGAGCAGCAACTAGAAGAGAAGGGTTTTTAACTTTTTCTGAAAGATCACCGGATCCTGGATGCCGCGCAGCTCCAGGGGCAGAGCATTCCATGCCAAAGCAGCTTTCCGCACAAAGGAGCTCCCACTAAGCCTTTGGCGGTTGAACCTAGGGGTCTGCACCAGAAGTTGAGAGGAAGAACGCAACTGTCTTACTGGGTTATAAAAAGCGAATCTCTTTTGTAGGTAGATAGGTCCCAGGCCATGGAGAGCACTATGGGCAATGGCCAAAGTTTTAAATTTTATTCGGGACTCCACTGGGAGCCAGTGCAAGGAGCGCAAATGAACGCGCACACTACACCTGCTAGACAAACCCAGCAGTAGTCTGGCAGCAGAGTTTTGAACTACCTGCATTTTATTCAAGAGGTAGCCGGGGATGCCCACATAAAGTGCGTTGGCATAGTCCAGGCGGGACAAAATCAAGGCGCGAACAACAGTTTCTTTAGCAGGTCTTGGGAGGAGAGGAAGAAACTTCCTCAAAGCTTTCAGAGTGCCAAAACAGGTCCCAGCCAGCTTCTTAACCTGGGTTGAAAAGGTCAGGTTCTCATTGAACCAGACCCCCAGATTTTTTGCAGCGTTTCCCATTGCACTAGGCAAAGGGAAACCTGGGGGCCATAGCCTCTCTTTGAAATTGGCAGGAAATACGCCATACAAGAGAACCTTTGACTTCTCTTCATTACACTTCAGCTGCGCCTGAGCGAGCCAGTGAAAAACAGAGGACAGACAGTGTTGAGCAGAGAGGACTGAGTCATCGTCCCTTCCCCAAGAAAACAGAAGCTGGGTGTCATCAGCGTAGGCCAACACCTTAGCCCCTAATGTCTCCGCTAAATAAACCAGCGGGGTGACATAGATGTTAAAAAGAAGGGGACTAAGGGATGACCCCTGCGGGACACCGGTGGTAGGAAATTTGTGTCAGCCCGGTGATGCCACAACTTTCCCAGACAAAAATGTGTGAATAAAGTGATTTTTTTCAGCAAAATTTCAGGTTTGTAGGGGATTCTGGGTAAGAAAACGTTGGTGGATCCACGCAAGCCATACCTCCCTGGAATCTCCCATGGGTCTACTTTTCAGAAATGTGTGGGTTTGGTAGGTTTCTCTAGGTGCAGGCAGAGCTAGGGTTCAAAAACTACAGCTAGGCACTTTGCAAAAAAGGGTCATTTTTCACAGTGAAATTGGGGTGTGTCCACATTGCGTTTTGTGTCGTTTCCTGTCGCGGGCACTAGGCCTACCCACACAAGTGAGGTACCATTGTTCTCAGAAGACTTTGGGGAATGCGGGGTGGGCGGAATTTTGTGGATCCACGCAGATTCTAGAACTTTCCATCACAGAAAAGTGAGGAAAATGTGATTTTTTTTACAATTGTTTAAGGTTTGCAAGGGATTCTGGGTAACAGAACCTGGTGAGAGCCAGTCAAGTCACCCCATCCTGGATTCCCCTGGGTGTCTAGATTTCAAAAATGTATAGGTTTGCTAGGTTTCCCTAGGTGCCGGCAGAGCTAGGGTTCAAAAACTACAGCTAGGCACTTTGCAAAAAAGGGGTAATTTTTCACTGTGAAAATGTGGTGTGTCCACGTTGCGTTTTGGGCCGTTTCCTGTCGCGGGCACTAGGCCTACCCACACAAGTGAGGTATCATTTTTATCGGGAGACTTAGGGTAACACAAAATTGTAGAGCAACTGTTATTATCTATTGACTTTTGATGCATTTCTGCCTTCCAAATGAAAGACAATGTGTAAAAAAGAAGTCATTTTGAGAAATGTCCTATAATTCTCATGCTAGTATGGGTACTCCCAATTTCGGAAATGTGCAAATATCTACTATTTCTAACCTCTATATTTTGTTCCCATTTCAGAAATACATAAGTGTCTTTCATACCGATTTTTCCATGTATAAATTTACCCAGAATAATTGCTATATACCCGGTACATAATAAAAAACCATTGCAAGACGCTGCTCAGTTATTGGCTCTGGGTTCGTCGGGTTCTTGGTGAAACTACAAGTCCTATATACGCCACAACCATAAAGGTCCAGCGGATGTAACGGTATATTGCTTTCAAATAGCTGCCATAATTAGAAGAAGTTACAGGTGAAAACGTTGACACAAATGGCTGATTTTTTCAACTAATTTTCAATTTTTCCTATATTTAACGGTTTGTTTCTATAAAGAAAACTTGAAGGATCTACACAAATGACCCCTTGCTGAATTCAGAATTTTGTCTACCTTTCAGAAATGTATGGCTTTCCAGGATCCATTATTGCTTTCATACCCATTTCTACCATTAACTGGAAGGAGGTTGAAAGCACAAAAAATAGCAAAAATAGACTATGTCCCAGAATAATGCCAAAACTGTGTAAAAATGTTGGTTTTCTGACAAAAGTCTGCTTGTCCCTGAAAGCTGGGAAGATGGTGATTTCAGCACCACAACCCCTTTTTGATGCCATTTGCAGGGAAAAAACCAGACGCTTTCATCTGTAGCCCTTTTTCGCATTTTTCCCCAAAAAACCAAAATGTAGCTGTATTTTGGCTAATTTCTGGGTCCCCTCTAGGGGAATCCACAAACCCTGGGTACCTTTAGAATCCCCATGATGTTAGGAAAAAAGGACGCAAATTTGGCATGGATACGTTATGTGGTCGAAAAGTTACAGGGGCCTAAGCGCGAACTACCCCAAATAGCCAAAAAAAGGCTTAGCACAGGAGGGGAAAAGGCCTAGCAGCGAAGGGGTTAACTTTCAGGCATACATACAGAGAAATTCTGTTATCAAGTTTCAATACATGCAGTAGATTTATTCATGGTAAATAGAATAGGAAAGTGCTGTAAATTATAAATTGCAAAAGGTCTTCACTTGGAAACGGAGGGACTCATTTATTGGGATTTGGCTTAGAGCAGCGCACCATGTCAGCTTGCTGCGCTGCCCTACGTCAGAGTGAAAGGGCAGGAATGCACCGTATTCATGCAATACGATGCACTCCTGTTGTTTCCTCCTGCGCTGGCGCCGTTTCGGCAGCCTAGCGCCAACGTGCAAGGGTGCCTGTGTTGGCTGCAGGATTTGTTTTGTGCAGGAAGGGCCACCTTCCTGCACAGAAACAATCCTAAGAGGTGATTTCCTTTTTGTTATGTGTACTGCAGAATGTATCACACAAAAGAAGAGGAAAAACAAGGAGAAATAAAGTTATTTCTCCTTGTTAGGCCTCACCTCGGGAGGCGTAAGGTTTTGATGCTTTCACAGATTTACATGCTCTCGTAAATCTGTGGAAGTGTCAAAATCTGTGGGTGCTGCGTGGGAAGACCCACCGCAACGCCCATGGAACGCCCCCCCGAGCGCAGAGTAAGGCAACACAGCGATTTGCACTGTCTTGGCTTACTCCATATCTATGAGGCCATTCAAAGCAATGCATAGTTGCTTTGTGTGGCCACATAGATATGATTTTGTGATTTGCCCCACTGGAGCATCACAAAAAGTGATGCTGCGGCGGCACAAGGGGCCTGTAAATATGCCCGTAGTCTTTACGACTCAATCACTGAGAACTGTTTGATCACACTGGCTCAGTACCCTTTCTGTTTGTTCTCTGAAACTATAAGGGTTCACTGACAAAATATCGCCTATGAAAATATCCCCATACCAAAATATTGTGACCAAAATTTCAATGTCAAAAATATCATCATCCCATACTTATAATGGTAAATACAAAAATATAGAGAAAAAGAATATCGTCATTATTATCGTTGTATTAAATATTGTTTTTGAAATATATATTAATTTAAATATTAAATAGTAATATTGATTCAATAAAAATAAAATAGATTTAATATATATCTCAACAAATAAACTTGAAAAAAAGTTAAAGACATATATATTAATATATATATGTATATATATATTTAAAAAGCTATTATTAAACGAATAATTGTAATTTATATTATAATTTCAGAATTCTTTAAATAATGTATTAATATGTAATAATGTAACAAATAACTATTAACCAATCAATAAATATATGTATCACCAAACGACCACTCTTGTTCAAAAGTAATCCAAGGACACAGCGGGTTACTTGACGGGAGACTTTTATTCACATGATGGTTTCAGCATGATGCATTTCGGCAATCTCGCCTTCTTCTGATGCTGTTTGCCATCAGAAGTCACCTACTCCCCCATTTTGAATATACTAGAGCTCTCCCATTGGTGGGAGACCGGCTGGCCCTGCTGCAATCACAACAGCTGTAGTTTAATGTTCAACTACAGCTCCCAGCATGCACTAGGTGGAATAAGTACAGCAGCAGGAACGGATTATTCTTTAAATAATGTATTAATATGTAATAATGTAACAAATAACTATTAACCAATCAACAAATATATATATATATATATATATATATAAAGATTTATTGACTCCAAACTGGCATGCCTTACAACTTGTACATTTGAAAAATCCCTTTCTAGGTGTGAGCCATGATCCTATCTCTTGGTCTTCAGGATTATTTCTCACTAGGGCATTTCCCATAGATGCCGTTTTTCTATAAGTAATGGCTGGTTTCCTGGGGAGTGCCTGTCCAATTATGGGATCATCCAATATAATGGGCCAACTGCGTCTCACGATCCCCCTAATCTGTTTCTCCTGCCTAGAGATTGACAGAATAAGTCTAGTGTGTTCGTTAGGTGCATTCAGGGTGTTACTGGTTGCTCCATCCAGCCTATTTCTACATGTCAGTAAATAAACCCTGGGTTTCTGCCTAGATTTTGCCATGGCTTTATCTATGGTTGTATTTTTGTATCCCCTCTCTAGAAATCGTACCTTACTCTCATTTTGTTTGCTTTCACAATCTTTTTCATTGCTGAAAATCCTCCTTATGCGTAGCATTTCCCATAGGGGATGCTTTCTATCAGGTGAGGAGGATGTGCGCTAGATGCATGTAATAAGCGCATTGCCCGCAGTCTCTTTTCGGTACAGTGTTGTAGACATGACATTATTTACTATAGTGATTTGTACATCTAAAAAGGTTACACTATCCTCACTGATGCAGGATGTGAATTTTAAATTAATGTCATTGATGTTAAGCTGCGCTATGAATTCATTAGCACTATGTTCCGTACCCTGCCATACTATAAACAAATCATCTATATATCTAAGCCAACAGATTATCTTTTCTTGGCAAATGTGGTCATATTTCCTCTTGAGGACCAGCTCCTCCCACCATCCCATGAACAAACATGCATAACTGGGGGAGAAGCTGGCCCCCATTGCTACTCCCTGTACCTGTTGGTAGGCCTGGTTCTTAAAAAGGAACAGATTTAGACAGAAGCTTAACAAATCAATTATCATCTTGTTATGCTGAACAAATTGTATCGGTCTACTAGATAAAAAATGCTCTGTTGCCCTTATTCCATCACAATTTCGTATACATGTATACAAGGACGATACATCAAGTGCTATTAGCAGGTACCCACTGCGCCATTGTATGTTTTCAATTTTCTGTATAAAGTCACTAGTGTCTTGCACATAAGAGTTTAAAATACGGACATGATCTTGTAAGAAAAAAAATTCCTTTTGGTTTTGTGGATATTGATGTTAAGCTTTTTAATTTGTGCTACAATTTGCTCATTGAAAACATCCAAGGAATCCCTCGACATAATGGGAGTGAATTTGGATTTTTCCTTGAAATGAGTGATGGGTTTAACATTAATTTCCATTTCAAGCACTCCACTACCTTGCGAACCACTGTGAGGTTCGTCGTGTGCACCTCCTTCACATATGGCTGTGCTTTCCTTTTCCAAATCTCGTAAATCTTTACGCACATTAAAATCAGCAGCTGACAAATTGGATATGCTGGAAATATTTATTGCAGTGGTACAGTTCGTATTCTCCTTACTTTGCGATTGTAGCTGATGGTATTTTTTCAGTTTGAGCTTCCTAATAAATCTATAGATATCAGCCCGTGTTTGTGTATAATTGAAATTTGTCTCGGGACAATATGAGAGGCCCAAGGAAAGCAGTTGTTGTTCAGCCGCACTTAAATCAATATTTGACAGATTAATAATGGTATTTGCAATTGTAGATGTTACCGAACATTTTGCTGCCATACTTAATTGCGCTTCCAAGCTCCCCGTCCTCTTGCCGGACGCTTGACACTCGCGCTTTCTTGCCACTTTTCTCCTCTCCCTCCTTCTTTGGTTCCTCCATTTTTTGTCGGTGCATTTCTCGGGCGCAGTGTTTCTCTCCGACTGCGTCTTATGTATTCCAGTTCCTCCCCCAATGTTGGCTTAATAGTATTTTGGGTAGATCGATTTCTTTGACCTTCCATTTCCGACTCGCTTTCTAGCGCTGAGCTAAGATCAGAGGTTGAGGTTGCTCCCGCCAGAGGCTGACCCTTATCCTCATATTGTGTCACTTGCATCTTTTTATTTTCTGTATCTTTTCTAAAATTATCGAACTTGCGGGCAAAGGTGAAGATTTGTCCATTTGCATAGACCTCTTTATCCCTCCTGAATTTGTATGTTTTACGTTGCTTTATTTTGTCCTCTTCTTTATTTAATCTGCTTGTCATTTCCTCATAGTATTTCTGTTTCTGCTGGGAATCACTGTGCGCCTTAATTTCCTCATTGAGGCCGTCGATTTTTTGTTGGATATCACGCCTATCACTGTCTGCATATTTTACTAATATGACCACCAGTTTACGTGAGGATTCCAGATTGCAAAGCGCCCATTCAGCCATCATCTCGGGATTGGGTGTCTCATAACTCGGGGCAATCATTATGCGCAGGCCCCTGGGACTTCTACCAACGTCCAAGTACTTCTGCAGTGACTTGGCTTCCCACCACTTCGACATTTCTTGGCGCATGAGCTTCTCTAAAGCCCGAAATTTCTCCTTAAGGTTTGTTATCCCTCCACTTGCTCCGTCATTAGCACTTCCTGTAATGTCCTGCTGCTCTAGAGGAGATTCTGAAAACATTTCCTCTGCAGCGGACTCGCGATCTCTTAACGCTGCAGCGGACATGTTTGGCGTTTTATTACTTTCCTTATCAGGATGAACTCACAGTCTCGTATAGTACTGCTGGCGGTACGCTCCTGATTTGCACACCTCCCCACCTGCTAATATCCACAATATTGTGTACCTTATTGGAGTCTCTGCCGCAGTGCAGCCACCTCACGCCGCTTCACTCCTCCGAGCTGTCGCCGCGCGCTGCGCTCTGCCTACGCCGTCCTTCCACTAGGCACTGATCCTGTAGTAGCAGGGGGCTTCTGTGTATCCGTTCCCGGCACAAATTTCGCTGCTTCCGGTTTCCCAGTCTCATCGAAGTCTTGATGATTGCCTGATCCGCCGGATGCCTGATTTCCTAACCACGGAGCCAACTCTCGGGGAGGGGGTCCACTTTACCGGAGGAAGTTGATCCGGTTAATATGACGATTCCTCGCTCACATCTGCTGCTCCAAACAAACGAGAGTGGACCCAGGTATTGTGCATATTGTGTTTATTCACGCACAAACAGTCTCGCCATTATGCGTTTCGGCAGATCCCTGCCTTGATCACATGACAGCGTTAGGAAGTCTGATCGCCATTTTTAAAGTGACAGTGCAACCAGTTAATTAATAGAAATGGAAAAAATATGTATATATACGCTTGAATGCTTCTATTGCTCTACAGTCATTGGTGATACAATTGTTGGCTTAAATGCATTTTGTAGATTTCTAAAATGTGCATATACATTTCATTAAATATAAAATATAAACACACCTAACCAGATTTAGTATTAATACAAATAACTAAAACTTCATTGGCTCAGATGCTACTCTGGACCATCACCAATATTTCACTTATTTCCAAATCTCATCACATAACTGATTAAAATAATATAAGTGTTTATCCTTATAAATACCATAAATGAAGTGCTAAAAACATATAAATCGTGCTAGTGCTAAAAATAAAAATTGTATCAATTATATGTGTCCACATATGTCAGAGGCAGCATGTATTGACATAATGTCTTTCTACGTACTACTGAGCATGCCCCGGCAAAAGATTTCTAGTGCAAAACATGACATGTGCAAACTAAGCAAGTGTATACGGGGAATTAGTTAAACCTGATAATCATCATTTAATATGCAATTGATTCCCACAGTTGTGTATATATATATATATATATATATATATTTATATAGATATATACATACATACATCAATAACATAAAATATTTAAAAAACCAAACCATATTAAATAAAATAAAAAGGTAAACATAAACTTCTTACAATTTTATAGTAATATTTTACACATTAAAAACATTAATAAATACAAATATTATCATTTTAAACAACCTAAAACATAATACTATAAAGTTTAACATTATAAAATAAATTATATCATTTTACATTTAATACATATATTATTCCCACTACAATTTAGACAAAACTAAGCAGATTCTTCTATTGAAGATGTTTAAACTTTGCTACTCCCACTTCATTCAACACAACAGTAGGAAAACTGTTACATCACACAGGGGTGAAATTTACTATTCCAACTCCAGTCAATAGAACACTAGGGAAAATGTTTGATTGCGGCGGGGTCAAATTTACTATTGCCACTCCAGTCAATGCAACAGTAGGGAAAGTGTTGGATTGCGGAGGGGTCAAATTTACTATTCCCATTCCAATGAGTGCAACAGTAGGGAAAGTGTTGGATTATGGAGTGGTAAAATGTACTATTCCCACTCCAGTCAGGGCAACAGTAGGTGAAAATGTTGGATTGCGGAGGGGTACAATTTACTATTCCCACTCCACTCTGTGCAGCAGTAAGGAAAGTGTTGGATTGCGGAGGGGTAAAATTTACTATTCACACTCCAATCAGTGCAACAGTAGGGAAAGTGTTGGATTGCTGAGGGGTACAATTTACTATTCACACTCCAGTCAGTGCAACAGTAGTGAAAGTGTTGGATTGCGGAGGGGTAAAATGTACTATTCCCACTCCACTCTGTGCAGCAGTAAGGAAAGTGTTGGATTGCAGAGGGGTAAATATTACTATTCCAGCTCCAATAAGTGAAACAGTAGGGAAAGTGTTGGATTGCGGAGGGGTAAAATGTACTATTCCCACTCCAGTCAGTGCAACATTAGAAACAAACAAGTTCTCGCCAACACAATAAAATAATTGCGACAACATAGTAAACAAATAGAAACATAAATATGTAAAATAAAAATACAAATTTATTTTATATTAAAAATTAAATTAAATACATATGACAATGTTAAATAGCATAAATAACTACAAATATTATTATAATTAAAATAAAAAATACTTTTATCTAAAGATTTATTATCAAAAAAATATTTAGTAAATCATTTTATTTTAGTTACTTCCCACCCTATATCCCTACAAAACTCACAACCCGCACCTAAAACTTAACTTTAAAAAACAAATTATTTACACTGTTAATATAAATATTTATCAATAAACTAATTATCATTAATTAAGAATTAATTATGACTTAATTATAATTAATTTACTTCCACAGTATACCCCTACAAAACACACAACACACTCCTAAAATGTAACTTAACAAAAAATGTATTATACAATTAACATAATTATCAATTTAATAATTATTATCAATTAAAAATGTACTTCCCACCCTATACTCCAAGACCCACAACCCACACCTAAAATCTGACTTACAAAAATGTAATTGCAGACTTAACATAAATAATTATCAATTAAATAATTATTATTAAATAAAAACTAAATATTAATTACTTATAATTAATTTACTTCCTACCCTGCACCCCTGTAAGCCCCACAACCCACACCTACAATTAAGAATAAAAAAAAATGAATTACACAACAATTATTTATCAATCAAATAATTAATAATATTTAACAACTAATTATTAACCCATGCCTAAAATTTAAATAAAAAAATAATAATTGCACAATTAACATAATTACCTATTAAATAAATAATATTAATTAAAAACGAATTGATAATTTATTACAAATAAATTACTTCCCAACCTATACCCCTATAAATCCACGACCCACTACTGTACTTAAAATCACAAAATATAATTAAATTAAATTTCATAACTACTAAAAATGTAACTAGATTAAACATAAATAATTAAACAAAAAATTCACATCATGTACATATAAAATATATACTACACGATATTTTGGTGACGATATTTTGGTATGATGATATTTTGACTTCGATATTTTGTCTGAATACCAACTATAAGGGGTCTCCATGTATTGGTTTACTAGGCAGTTCTCGCCATACACTTCTGAGTACACTTATAAAAGCTCCTTTAAGCTTGTTTAGAAATGAGGCCAAATAATTGTTGTTGCATGGTTGATGAAACCAACTCACAGAACCATCCCATGCTCTAATGGTATTCCCATTCCAAGATTCACTAAACTAAATGTGATCTCTGAAAACAAATAAAGGCAGGCCTTCTCTGCCCCTGGCCTCTACTACATTGGCAATCTGTTCTTGTATTCTTAAACAGTTGCAAATCCCGTGCCCAGAACCTATTCTAGTGTTGTGTTGATTCCTTCACACTGCCCAATGCCTTAAAATATTTTACACAACTTCCTAAAGGTTCCCCTAGACCCCGAGCTCATCCAGGATGTATCACATTTTATTGTATATGAGATAAGGACAGAACTCAGCCACCAGGGTAAAATGGGAAGCCAGGGTTGGCCATATTATAGAAGATAAACTGAAGGTTTTCACTTGTCAATAGGTTGCATAGGCCTTGGTGAGTTACAGGTATACAATCTGGTACTACAAGAGGTATTACGTGAATAGGTAGTTTCGTAAAATGGATTTCATTCCCAGTCTGGTGTGTTGAAGTTTGTCCCTTGCAGAGACGTGATTGCTAGGGACAATTGTTGTTAAGCCTTAACTCAGACCATGCTCAATTGAAGTTAAAAGAGTAGCAATATCTTTACCTAAAGGCCCACCTATCAACATTGCCCCTCTGACTGGATATGCGTATGGCCTATAGGACATTTGGGTTGACTGTAAGTATTATTTTCTTACTAGAAACTGGGATGACACACACACAATGATGTATAACTTAAGACTTGTTTCACCACCAGGGTTGGAGGGCTGGGAAAAGGAAAAGATTGAATGGGGGGCAGCAGAGGGTACAGCTGTGGTAGGAGGAGCTACCAGTGAAAAAGTGTTGGCCCGAGCATCAAACTGGGGCCACATGGTGCATACCGTGCAGAATAAAAACGAGAGACCCCTATGAGAGGCAGACCTCAGAAGATACATATATCAGAGATAGCACTTAGGGTTAGGAATGAGTAGAGGACTGTATGTGGGGGACTCCCTCTCTTGCGCTCATTTCGTTAATGCTCTAAAGGAGCAGGGTTCTCCTCAAGGACCCCTTGCTCCAGTCTCACCACAAAATATATACATATGCTGACAAAGTAGGATGATCCATAATATCGATGCTTTAGAAACTGTTGCTATGTTTGTTAAACCAGGGCATGTAAAGACAATATGCAATAGTACCTGCTCTCATAAGTTATTATTTGAAAATTGAAAGATTATTTAGACTCTATGCACGACTCGTATGTAGTTAAAGTTGGTAGTAAGCATGTCTGAATGTACATAAGTCTAATAATTAAGACAGCAACACGGAAGCATTGTAAGAGCATAAAAAGAACAAAAAAATATAGAAATGCTTAAAATTGGCTGAAATGCCTGTCCTACCACTATCTAATATCTACTTTGGTATATTCATTCACTGTACATGAATTTTGAATTATTGGATTGAAAACGGCTTTAAATAAGTTTAGAAAAGGCAAACCTATCCAACAATCATAAGCTCAGTGGGGTGCTGCTAAACCATCATTTTTCTTCCTGTTTGCGGCACAGTTGGACATCAATGAACAGCTACACTGAAGGGAAAAGAGGAAAGGGGCATAACAGCATGAAGATTGGCAAGGGGAACTGTGAAAAATCTAGTTTGGTAGGTCCCAGGGCAATCAGATGTTTTTGGACCATCTTTGTGTGAACTTAGCTCTGGTGTCCTTCGGTCCCCATACTGCAGATCCTCAAACTGGGGACAGGGTTGACACGTGGAGGTGCTGTGGGCTAGAAGCATGCAACACATCAAATAACATTCAATAAATCATTGTCCAGTTCGTGATTACTCTTTTAAAAAAATACACAATATTTAGTACACACAAATTAAATGCAATGAGCAAAATTACAAATATGTGCAAAATGGCAGGTGGAAACTTTGCCTGTAAGAATATTTAGTGTTCTTAATCTTGTGGTCTAGAATGGGTGGTGCTTCCTTGTTTTTTATTTCTGTTTTGAAATCTCGGTTGGCTTTTGAGTTTATCTGTAGCCGTTTTGTGCCACACTCAAGTTGCTACATCCTTTAGTCATTCACTCAGAATGAAAGGCATTACTCTCTCCATACTTACAGTGGTTTTGCTTGGGGTCTCAAACCCTCCTCCCTAAATTATCTCACAGACCTTATTTATTAAGGTCACCCCTTAACTTTTCTTAATATTTGACCTGGATCTACGATTTATGTGCCACATTTTGTCTATTACTTCTCATAACCTGGTCGTAGGATTTTTGGAAGACATATTACTAAATTGTATCGGACTGTAAACCATTACAGGAATATCCAATTCCACCTCTAAGCCCAACTTGATACTTTCTCAATGTGAAAGGACTCACATACTACATAAATAGGAAAAGCAATCAGTCCTTCCTTGGCTCCAATCATCCAGTTATAGATTTATTGCAGGAAACACGTTTCTCCTAAAGAATGTGAGAAGCTGAAAGGAGTGTGAGTAGGTAATTTGTATTTCGTATGTAGATTCCATGACATCCCTCCTGGCCAACTAATAACAGCAACACACTTGAATGGAGATGTTGCACTCTTGATCACAATGTCTCTCATTTAGAATCTCAAAAATCTGGGTATATTCCATGGTCCATTTTGTTTTTTCCTGAATCAAGCTAGAAGATCGTTTGCTAAAAATTTGCTGTCTATGCACCAATTAGAGAAAAGTGAGACTTTACTTCCAGTCTCTCCAGAACTCTGAGTGCCTCTGCAAAAAATGAAGGCAATAGTGAGAGGAGATTGGAAGTTAGCTATAGGTCTACTTTTAAATAAATTAATGAGATCCGATCTGTGAAAACTAAGATAGACACTTTGTCTGGAATGTAATTACTTATCATACTATGGTGGAACTTTTGCAACTGCTTCACCATATGGCAAGTCACCTCCTGACTCCCTGGAACATGTTCCCACATTGCATTTTCTTCATGTCAGCACCTCAGTTACATATGACTCTTTGAAACTTCATAATACCAGGAAGTGTGTCAGATCATGGCTTAATAGAGCTATCTGAGGTGGCATGGTAAGCAAAATCTTGGGTTGGATGTCATCTGGTTGATATAATGCCTAGGTGATCAATGGTATTCCAAGACGTGGGTCCATTGCTCACTGTGCTATTACAGCCAGGCTACACCCAAGTGAAGAGCCCAATCAGGCCAAAACCGGTCTTGGGTTGCTTGTGTTCTGGTTCAGAGAGGACCCAGCTTGGCAGTTTTCTGGCTCCACTGTTCCTAGTGGAGCAGGACCAAGACTGATTTACACATGGTTGTGTTCAATCTGAAGTGGCATGTTGGGCAAACAAAAAATAGGTTGGAAAGCTACCCTGAGTGATTGCCAGTGGTTAGACATATTGCTAGCATTCCTTTCATCACCTTTTGTGTGTTTGATGTAACACACACAGTGGCCAAGGGTACAGTTTTGTGTGTTTGAGAGCTGGAGAGCTCAGCCTATTAACTCTCCCAGTGGCGCCTAGTGCATGAACACAATCCTCCACAAATTCCCTGCCAATGCTGATCACCTGCATTTTTATATGATCACATATTTAGAGAGCAATGCAGGATCTGTGACTTCAGCCCAAATCATATGGGCATCAGGAAAAGTGATGATCAGGAAACAAATTATGAAAGACTCTGCTCTGGCTGAAAAAAAGACAGAGGAATCCCAAATTTTGTTAGCAAGTACCATATATAGATATATCTGCTTAGAATGAAACAACCTCACCTGAAATTATTGCCAAAACTGTCTTTAAAAGAATAAGCTAAGCAAGAGGACTAATTTCCTATTATCCATCTACACAGGAAGTAACATCACTGAAAATCCCATCATCCATCTGCACAGGAAGTGACATCACTGGTTTCCCACCAAAACTGTCTTCTCTTAATGGAGGCTGCAGTACAGACATGCAGTGGATATGCGCAGCCGGCGTGCCGCAGGTTCAGTGATGATCTGCTGAAAGCAAACCTGTCAGCACCCATCCATGCTCCATCAGCGGTCAGATCCAGGGCGTCTAATCCTCCTATCACCCACCTCCCCACAATGTTGTTACCCCACTGTAACCCTCCACACCCTCTACCCTGGTCTCATCTCCCAGGGCTGCAGCCACGTCTCACCACCAAACACTGAAGGTGCGTTCTCTTGCACTACATGTCATTGCACATGAACTCACCTGCACTCACCCCCTCCCCATGCACCCCATACATCCAACACACTCAACACACATTACCACATATAACTGACACCCACCTCGCCACACCCCTCCATGTCCTGCATACTCTTCAACACTCACTCCCTCACTACACATGCCACAGAAATGTAGGATCTGCTACACAGCAACTCTCCGGACCTGCTGTTCCTGACCAAAACCTCGCAGACTCCCTCATCGGCCCCGGTCATCCCCACGGTAATGCTCTTTGGATACAAGATTGCAAGACAGGCCGGGATAAACAGAAACAGATGGAATCGCTGCCATTGTCAAAAAATCCATACAATGATCCACCACCTCAGAAAGCACCACCAGCAACATGAAACATTTCACCTTCAAACTCCTCATCACCATCAACTACACTTGGAGCAGCTCCCTCGTCCACCGCCCTCCTGGACTACGCGCCAACTTGAACAGCACCATCTCGAATTTTATATTCCCCTTGATCCTTGACTCCAGCACCTTCATGCCCCTTGGCGACCTCAACTACTATCTGGAGGGCCTTACTGATCCCAAAACGACCACCCACCAAGTGGAAGGCCCCACACATGCTGTCAGACACCTACTGGACCCATTTCCTGACCAACTTCAGCAACATCACAGTAGACAAACCCACACTAAACAACAGGTCTGACCACACCCTCTTTAACTTCAGTATACCCTTCCCCAACACAGGAGAAACGCATTTACCAAATCTTCGCAATGGGACTGGAACAAGATCTCAGAAGCAAACAGGCCTTCAATACTCCTACACCCCCGACCTCAACACAACAGCAACCTTCCTATTAGAAATTGGGTTACTGCTTGAGGTTGCAGGGGGGGGGGAACCCTACTCAAGCAGCAACCACAATCCTAGTCAGGGTAAAGTCACAAGCAAACCCCAAATTAACCTGTGCTCAATACTCTGGTAGTTTGGCACAAAGCAGTCAGGATTAACTTAGAGGCAATGTGCGACATCTCACCGCCTCGTCTCGCGGCGCTTCCTCACCATTATTAGTCTCAGTTGCAATATAAGCCCTGATGAAGTCCTTTCCCATGAACGAAACGCGTTGGCTGTTTTGAAAAGAAAACAATAAAGAAATTATGTTTTTGATACCCACAATGGATGGATTATATCTGTTTTATTGAACTTTGGTGGTGCTCTCCACATTGGATAAAAAAAACATGTGCAAAGTATGTATGCAGCACTTCAAGCAGTAATAAGGTGAAAACAGCACACAGGAAAAATCCCACCCCAATTTACAAAATTAGACTATAATTTAAATAAATATAACAAGACCAAAATGAAAAAAAATCCAATCAGTAGAACCGGAGATATGCAAACTTAAAGATTTCAGTGAATATTGTGCCAAAAAACACAACACGACAACTTTGGTTATCTGATTGCGCTGGACTGGGACAAACCAATGGGATGCTCAGTCCTGTGTCAGAGCTGCAAGAAGCAGTGGAGCGTAGTCGAGATTCATCATGCTGGATCAAGCTTGCGTAGCTGTCGAGGTGATGCACACTCCTGTGTCAATGATACAGGCTCAGGGAAGTCTTTTGTGTCTCTGTGGCATGAGAACAGGAGTTCAGCCAACTGGCCCTTGGAGATCCTGGAGTCCTGGGACACACACCAGGCTAGTTTCAGAAAGGCAGCTCACATCAGAAGAGTCTTGTTGCAGCAACAGCAGTCCTTGGGCAGCAGAGAAGTTAAGTAGGGCAGATGTCACAGCTGGGCAGTCTGTCTTCTCTGCAGAGTACACAGGTCCAGAAGTGATATAAAGAATTGGGGTCTGAGGTCCAATATTTATACCTAGTGCTCAATTTGATGTGGGAAAACCTTCCAGAGGTTTCCACCCCCCAGAGGTGCCTAGAAGTTTCTGCCTCCCTGTCCTGGCCCCACATTGACTGGGGTCACAATAGACTGGTGTCAAACCCCTTTGTGAGTCTGCTCATGCAGAGTCTTTGTGATGTGCAAGTGTGTTGGGTGACAACTTTTCCCCCTCGTTAGAGAGCTGGGGAGATCCGTAGATGACAGGCTAGTTTCTTCCATGTCTTTGTAGCTAGGTAGGAGAAGGAGTTACCTCAGCATCTACAATGTCGGATATCGAGGGGTGAGGGTTAGAGAAAGGGATGTGGAGCGGAGGTGTCTGGTGGGCTGATAGAAGTTCAGGCGGTGGTTCAAGTAGGCGGGTCTGCAGTTGTGTAAGGCTTTGTATGCATGGGTCAGGAGCTTGCACTGGCATCTTTTCTCTACCTGCTCCCAATTGAAAGCTCCTCACTTATTAAATGTAATAAGGTAACCCAATGTTATCCTATGTGAGAGGTAGGCCTTGCAGTAGTGAAAAACGAATTTGGGAGTGGTTCACCTCCAGGACATGTAAAACTTAAAAGTACATGCCTAACCTTTTAACTAATCTACACCCGGCCCTCTAGGCTGTTCAGAGCCTAGCCTTAGGGGTGCATAACAAAGAAAGATTTGGGACTGGCAAAAGGCTCATTTTGCAAGGTCGACATAGCAGTTTAAAAACTGCACACACAGGCTGCGATAGCAGGCCTGAGGCATGCTTACAGGGCTACTAAAGTGGGTGGTGCAATCAGTGCTGCAGGACCACTAGCGAAACTAATGGAGGGGTTACGTCCTGTATTGGTAGCCAGATGGGGCGTGAATAAAGTTTTACAAAAAAGAGAATCTGGCTGCCATTTTTACCATGCTGCTGTTTATTTTAGCAGACTAAGGGCCAATATTTGTAATCCTTGGACCTCGCTTAATTATTTCGCCATTATTTATGCATTTTATTGAAACATTTAAACAGTTTTCAAAGTGTGAAACGTGAGGTAATACACTATTTAGTTCAAAATAATATTGATTGATTTAAACATTCCAAAAAGATCAAAACATAAACATTCATAAACTGTGCATTTGTACAATTGTGCATAAAGTCAATACAAATATAAACAATACTAAGGAAAATGACTAGAGTCATTTGTAGAATTACACCAGTTTGTAATATGTCAAACTATCTGTACAAAAGAAGCACTCCCCTTAAACCCAATTTAATTTCCTCTTTTTGGAGAGTTGCTTGCCATGGGGAATAAACTTAGTGTCTGTGAGGGTAAATCAAATGTTCATTATCCCTCTATGGGATTAAGAAGAAAAAGAAAGTGCTGACGCGTTTCAAATCCCTGTTTTAATCATGGGATTATCTTCAGGGCAATAACACGGTGTAATCTGAAATTAATAAGGAAAAAATAAACAGTATTTTGTGTCCCTTCTCCATATCACTGTACACTCTTTATTTAATAAAGATTAGAATACCTGAATTTTCAGGGTTAACAATCTTCCTGACAGTGTTCAAAGTTTTCCCTTTGCCGGTTTAACATTTAGTCGTGTTCCCGTCAAATTGTAAACAATCTGCAATGATGGAAAAGACGGTGTTATTCATGTGGTTGTGATTGATAGTGGAGACGTTATGCAAAAGAATCTGGCTTCAGCTTACTTTTATTGTTACATTGTGTCCGTGCTTGTTTGCGATGCAACGGGCCTCTCGGTCACACTGTGGGCTTTTTTATCAACAATTGCATGTTCGTTTTTGTATCGTGTTCAATTGTAAACACTCTGAAATAATGAAAGGGGACATTGTTTCTCATGAAGTTATAATTGCCGACTGAACGCATTATTTAAAGAGGGAAGAAAAGAGGACTCTGGCCTCAAAAGCTTACTTGGAATTGTTACATTGTATCCGTGCTTTGTTCTGGGCGCGGGGAGCCTTTCGGTCAGACTCGAAGATTCAAATCTATAGTAGGAAGGCAAAAGGAGGTTTACCTGTTCACCGGGTCAATAGATGCTGTGTGGCTTTTGAGTTTCCATACACTTACTTGTTGATTTGCGCAATAAACTATACGGGCGTCTCCTAGAATGCACTCTCACTGCCTGCAAGATCCTTCGTGTCTGCTTTTCCGGTCATGTTGCGTTTTTTTCTTTTTCTGTCCTCAACACAGGAAGTTCTTTGTTAGGTGATAGCTGGGTGATGTAGTTTAACCTGTCCCTCAGTTTTTGATGCCTTCCACTTTTGAATGCGAAATCTTTTTATTCAGTTTTCGTTGGTTAGGAAGTGTGACATTAGTTTGTGGCTTTATTTAATTCCGACATTTCTTTTAACCCTTTCTGAGTGCAATTGAATTTTAGGATTAGATATGCTTCTTTTTTCAATAACATAGTTTCAACATTGCCACCCCATAGTGGTTGTCTTAGTGCTGATAGCATTGTCCATAGAAAGTCTCTTTCGGAATGTTTCTTTTCTAGAAAATGAGACACCAAAGGGGCTGTCAGAACCTTCTTTTTTATCCTGGAGCGATGTTGTACAATCCTTTGATTTACTTGCTGATTCCTTTTCCCTATGTTTAGCTTAGGGCATGGGCATCTGATTGCATAAACTGTATTTTTAGTTTTACAGTTTGAGAACTCTTTGTGGGTCCATTTAATTGAATCATGTGTAAATTCATTTCCTTCGACAGTGTTTTCACAAGTGGAACAATTGCCACATTTATGGTGGCCCTCAATGGGTCTCAGATTCCATTGTGTTCGTAAGTCTTTCCTCTGGGCATGTGATGTCAGGTCTGCCCGAATGATGTTTTGGCCTATGCTTTTACTTTTTTTCATTGCGAACAGTGGTCGTTCAATTGGGCATCCTAGTTGCGTGAGATAATTTTTCAGAATCATCTGACAAAATGTATTGGTGTGAGGGCCGAACGTGGAGACGCAAACTAGTTTGTCGATGTTTTTAAAAAAAAAATTTGTGAGCAGCTCTTCTCGTGGCGTATACCATGCCCTTTTGGTCGCATGTTTGAGCAATTTGCTGGGGTAGCCTGTCTCTTTTAGTTGGTCACAGAATACCGCTGCGTTAATCATGAAGTCTTCTTTTCTTACACAGTTTCTTCTGATTCGTAGCAGTTGGCCGTATGGGAGATTATCCTTTAGGTTCCTTGGATGAGAACTTTGGTAATGTAGGCCCACTAGCAGCATTTAATTTACAGGCCGTGGGTACATGTAGTACCACTTTACTGAGGGTTTACAAGTAAATTAAATGTGTCAATTGAATGTAGGCCAATTTGACCATGTTCAGAGGAGAGACCACAACCATTTTAATACTGGTTAGTAGTGGTAAATTGTGCAGAGTCCTAAATGCCATCAAAAACATGTTCAGAAAACAGGAGGGTAAAGGCAAAAAGTTTTGGGATGACCCTGCTGAAAGGGCTAAGTTCAGCACTTCCTGAATCCATTCCAACTTCAACTCCTGGATCACCACCTGCACAGATATCCTGGCTCACCCCAAAGCCAACAAAACAGCGAGAACCAAACCACAAGCAAGCTGGTGCACATAAGAGGTCAGGCTCACCAAGCACCATTTCAAGCAACTTGAACACAGATGGAGACAAAGACAGAATGACACCGAAAAGAGCAGCTGCACATCCACTCTCAGATGCTATCTTCAGCAAATCAGAGCTACCAAACACTCCATGCTCAAAAGCAGCGCCAACAGGGTCAATTAAATCTTTGACATAGTGATAGACTTCACCGCTCCAGGTCCAAGCTCCACTAGAGTAACCCCCACTCAGGATCTCTGCACCCAACTGTCCATATCCTTCAGAAACAAGATCACCAGCATCTACAAAAACCAACTGGATCCTTCCACCCTTGCAGCCCTCCTGCCCATCTCTACCAACACCCAGTGGCCCACGTTAATCCCTTCACCCATTATCACCACTCAAAAAACCCTGCAACCATGCAGTCCAATTCACTTTAAAGCACCCTCAGACTCCTGCCCTCACCACATCTTAATAAAAGGACTGGACCCCATCAGCGCAGTATCCAACTCAATCCTGAACGGCTCAATCTTCACACCCTACCTGGAGGCCTGGAAAAAGGCCAAAGTACTCCCCCCTCCTCTAGAAACCCTCAGCAGACCCAAAGACACTAGACAACTACCGGCCTATGACCCTGCTACCCTACTAGGCAAAAGTAATTCAAAGATAATTCCTATTCACCCACCTCATTGACAAACACCTCTTCGACTCCACCCAATTCGGATTCAGGCCCAATCACAGTACAGAGATCACCTTCGTCACCGCCATGGATGACATCGACATGATCATGCACACCTAAGCCCTCATTCTACTAGATCTTTCTGCAGCCTTCAACACCATCTCCCACCCCATCCTTATCCAACAACTACACAAAACCGGCACCTAAGGTCCCTCACTTCACTGGATTTGCTCCTTTCCGACAGGCCACAACTAGGGTGGGTGGTAAACTCCATTCTGCCAGTGGAGTTCTCTTAGTTTTGCCCACTCGAAGCGCAGAGTTCAGCAAAAACTCTGCCAACTGCCACGTGGCAGAGTTTAGCGCTCACCCCGTATTTGCATGCCACTATTTTGCACAGTTTACTAGCTGTAAAGTGAGTCTTGCCCATTTTACTCCCATCACTTGGAGAACCAGAGGATACACCCATCTCTCCACAAAGTCATTCAGATCTCCCAAAGTCCCACCCCTCTCAACCTGCTGTCGTTTTTCTCCTGGTTGCAGCTCCACGGATTTGCCAGCATTAAAGGAAAGAAATGAATGTTGGCTACATGCCTGAGCTCCTGTGAATTGACTGCATGTAAACTGGCATGGGCGGAGTTCTGCTATGCGGAATTCCGCGAAGTGGCCCAAAAACTCTGCCATGATACGCAGAGTCCCGCAAGTGGCGGGGTGCGTTAGTTTGTAGCGTTCGCCCTGATTTTTAGCACCGGGTGTTTGTCCCAGTGCGAACAGCACCATGAACACCGCATGCTAGATGTTCTACTCGAGCGGCAGCTTCCTCAACGTGGCCATCTGCGACCGCTCTCGTTGAGAAATCTCGCTGGGAGGTGGTTTGGAGTAATATTTTCCTCGCTCGCGCTCGCTAACTTAAAGTTGGCGAGTGCAAGCAAGGAAAAAACTCCGATCCGCTGTGCGGAGTGGGAAAACTCTGCAAACTCCATTAGGGGATCATAGTTTCACGCCCACGCCTAATAAAACAGAGAATGAATGTGAGGGCATTCGGATGTTTCCATGCTCTAGTGTGAAGAACCCACATAGCACCATTGCACGATTTCATGCCGTGGCCCCTCAGGAAGTACTCCAGAGAGCACTTTCATTTACTGAACTGCTCTGTTTAATTCCAGGCTTACGCTGGTTCGTCATTACAGTCACTCCGGAGATCGAACCTGGACTCTCATCCCCCTCCGGTAATTGATCGACCGCAACCCGGACACCTTTACAACTGCGTTTGTCCTTAATTGTACTATTTCAATTTCTTTCTATGCACACCAGTCCTTGATGTACCATTTTTCGTGCAAGTTATTGTGACTCCACCTCAGCACCAACAGATTTTTCCATAACCCGGTCCGGATGATGACCAGAAATGTAAACAGATTGAAACGCCGTCGACTACTCAGTGCAATTTCTGGCGTTCATTGATTCCTAAACATATTGTTTACTTTGTGTTTTCTCATTCTTTATGTTTTGTAACCATTCTTTGAATAATATTCTTTGCGGCATTTTTGCTGTTCCTTATACTTTGTCACGAGTCACTTGCGCCATTCACTTCCTGCACGAGCACTGATGTGCACACAAATGTTTGGGTAACACCTACATACAATGTAAATAGTGCTGATACACAATTTGTATTCATGTTTTTCCCAATACAGACCGCTTTATTTTTTTCAAAAACAATTGATGTCTCGCTGTTTCTTTTCTGTTGTAATTGGTGCATAATTGTCTATAAATATTACCTATTGAGACGTTCCTTGTTACACATTAGTTACCCAGGTCTCAACTGGGTTTATGGGTTATCTCCTGTGTTTTTTGTTTCTATTGTGAGGAATAGGCACATTTTCTCCTTCCCTTCATTCCCCCCAGGCCCATCACAAAAGGGGAGAAAGTTTAACTGGCTGGCATGTTAGAGAGTGCATTTAATATACTTTTAAAGAAGCCCGAATAGGACATATCATACAAGATGCAGAGCACAGACTCCAAGAACCTCATGACTCATGCTCCAAGCTACCAGAGGAGAGCAGGTAGTGAGTGACTAGTGACTGAGGGACCCACCCGCACCAGCTGCCCTTTACCTCTCTCCTCATTCAGATTTAAGCCAGTGGCTCTTACAGATGGTGCGTTTCTGAGTGTGAATTGTTGTGAAGAAAGTTTCTGCTCCTGTGTACTTAATAATTCGAATGTCCGTTTCCACCACTTTTCTTTGGCTGTAGCCCTTGTTGTTCTGAGTTAGACTGTGGTTGTTTTGTGTCAGGACTATACTGGCCCATAAAGCAGAAAATATTCAGAAGCTAGGGCAATCTTTGATGCAGAGGAATCCTTGTGAAAATGTGTGCTCCGTCCCAACGGAGGTCACCTCTGAAAAAGGGTTTCAGTGTCGTTAGCAAGTGTCTTTGAAAGTTTGTATTTCTTACCCAACTGGAATTCTGCGGTAAAGGACAACCAAATCCTATGGCAGGGTTTAGTAAACTATGAGGAAAGAAAAGGAATATTATGTGGTGCCTCCGGCACATTCTGTGACTATATTATTTGACTATTTTGACATTTTAAAACACATTAATACCATCTTCATTAGTGCTATTTTACTATCCGAATGCAACAATGAGCATCTAAAAAGATGGCCATTCAACCTTTGCATTGGGCCTGCCACTGTGCAGCACAACGTGTAGTGCTTTTTTTAAGTTTGAGCTGGAAACAGCATTTCGTTATTAAAACTGTACATTATGTAGAAGATTGTGGATTATGTTGTAATTCCCAAATCATGCGGAGTAAGATGTATGAACAGATTCACACAATTTTAGTGGCCCAGCGTATTTCTGATCTTGTTTGTGTTCTGAACATGTGAAAGTGAAATTAGCAGGACATAGGTACCCTTGCTTTTTGGGAAGTACTATGTGTAAACCGCAATTCGGTGCCTCAAAAATGCCATGAGAATGCCACGAGGTCAGGGAATTAGAAGGCAAGGTGTCTGTCTGGGACGAGACTTGCAAGTGCTCGGTAGTGGTTCAGCTTTACCCTCACATGGGCAGAGTCCCACTTCGCAAATCGCAATGAGCTCATGTTGTTTCACTTTCACGTGGGCGTACTCTGCTGGGTCCCGCGATGGCTCTAAAAATAGATAAAACAGAGCAGGGCCGGACTGGGAACCGAAACCGGCCATGACAAATAGCTCGGCCGGCCAGGGGTGAGGGTGGGGGTTCCTAGTGGCGGAAAGCTTTGTGCCGCTTTTGTTGCTGGGGGCCGATATTACAGCTATGCTGCAAAACCGGCCTCCAGTAACAAAAAGGCCCCCCAGGGGTCTAAAACCGGCCCCCACCCTGGCGGCCCACCGGGAAACTCCCGGTGCTTGCTACTGCCAGTCTGGCCCTGGAACAGAGCCCCGGAATCCGGCTGGCAGCCACTGAGCCTTGGTGTGCCTTGCGTGGAGCAAAAAGTTAACTCAGCCGTTAATGAGCGGAGTCTTAACTCATACAAATCAAATTGATATGTTGATCCGGAGAGGCGTAAAGCAGCACACCTTGCTATGAGAAACTATTGTTTTTCATGCACGCGGAGCTTGTGTGCTGCACAATGAACTGCCCGCCCGTAATGACCCTGCACCACGAAGGGGTAGGCACTGGATGAAAGTGCGCATTACAAGTTTGTTATAGTGGGTGGAACTCCGTGGGATCTAGTGGCATTTCTATGCTACTTTGCAGAATTTCCAGAGTACAACTCCTTGAGTTACGACCCCATGACCACAACCAGTCAATCAGCCTGCCCCTCTTCACCTAGGAGGTCATCAACCTCATCTGCGAAGTTCCACAAGAATCCTCAATCAGCCGCACTCTTTTCAACATGTACATGACCCCACTCACCAGCATCCTCCGTGTCCACAGAATCAGCATCATATCCTATGCTGACAACACCCGGCTTATCTTCTCCCTCTCTGACAAGAATCAAAACACCTGGACCAATTTCTTCGCCTGCAGGACCAAAGTCGTCAAATTGATAAAAACAAACAGTCTCAAGCTAAACACAGACAAGACGGGATTAATAATCTTCGGCAAAGACAGCTCGCTCAGAGACACCACCTGATGGCCTGCTGAACTCAGACTCAAACTCCTTCTGGCAACACACGCAGAGAACCTCGGAATAGCAATCAATAACCAATTCATCATGACCAGTCAAGCGAACACAGTCTCCGTCTCCTGCTTCCAAAAACTCAGGATGCTCACAAATATCTTCAAATAACTCCCACCAACACTCACAGAACCATCATCCAACACCCTCATCACCAGCAAGCTGCATGACAGCATTGTACTCTATGCTGAAATCAACACTCAACTAGCCAGAATACTCTAGACCATACAAACTCAGCAGCCAGGCTCTCCTTCAACCTCCTACCTCTCAACACCCCACACCTCAAAGAGCTCCACTGGCTTTCAGTCCACAAATGAGCACTTTTCAAACTCCAGATTGCATACATACAAAGCCTTACACACATTGGCTCCACATACCTCAACAGCTGCATAAACGTCCCCAAACCTACCATATACCTTCACTCAGCCATACTCCTAGGCACACACCCCTGCATATGCAGAACTAGAACCAAATCCAGCGGTCATGCTTTTACCTATGTTGCTTCTAAAACTTTGAACGACATAATATAATGAATTATGAGGTCTTAATAAAGGCAATATATGATCCTAAAATTGCTATATGCATCGCAGTTGGAATATGAACTTATCTCCTGCTAAAAAATTCATATGAAAATAGGGGAAATCTAGAAGGCTCTCAGCAGCACAGTTGAATCAGAGGGAATCTCAACATGCCATACCTGCAATTTTGAATAAAATTAAATGCTTTTTAAGTCACCCACATGAGATTGTTATGTCATGTTATGTTATGTGTATTTATAAAGCGCATTATCACCTGCTAGGGTATCATGGCGCTTAGTGGGTGTGTGTGCCTAGCTCTATGGTAGGTTGGTTAATTGAAAAGCCGGTTCTTCAGATTCTTGCAGAATTCAAGAAGCGAGGAGGAGGCTCTGATGCGTAGGGGCAGGCTGTTTCACGCTTTAGGAGCGATGTAAGAGAATGCTCGTCCTCCTGATCTGGTTCTGTGTGTATTGAGTTTGAAAGTAGGAGTCCTGCAGAGCTGATGTATCTGGATGGTTGGTTGAAGGAGATGCGACTGTTCAAGTAGTTGAAGGCTGAGTTGTGGATTGCCTTGAATGTGTGCATGAGGAGATTGAATTGAAAACATTTGTGTATTGGAAGCCAGTGAAGTTCACTGAGGTGTGGAGTAATGTGAGTTCTGTGTGGGAGATTGAGGATGAGTCTGGCTGTGGAGTTCTGGATGGTCTGTAGTTTTCTAGTGAGTTGTTTGGTGATCCCGGCGTGGAGTGTGTTCCTGTAGTCCAACTTGGCTACTAGGGCATAGTTTTTCTTGTATTGCTTGGTCACCATTTGAAGCCATTTTGTCTGAATCCATATCATTTAGTGAGCTTTTTAATTCTGATCATGCTTATACCACAACAGAAGAATTTGCTCTCTTGTTAAGTTTAACCTGCTAATGCTCTCTGAAAATCTAGACAGTATCTGGAGGATGATACATCTGAGGAGGTGATTGGTAGGGCTATTGCGAATAAGTCTATAGGAAAGGCTCTAGGAGAAGTCAGGTTTCTGGTGTAATATTATACGATAAATGAACTGAAGTTGACCCATCTGTTATGTAGGGTGTTGAAGGTGACGTAAAGTCCCTAAGGTTCGACTTCATCTTATGTAGGGCCAGACTCCATCGTAGTTAAGGGAGGCCGCTATCTTCCTTAACTGGACAATGGAAGTCGCCATATTCCCTGTTTTATGTAGAATCATTGCATTTCTGCCATTAAACGCAGAGGTCGCCAGACCTTATCTTTCTATGAACTGTGATATCGTAGATAACAATATCTAATGCGACATTCGACTGGGTCAAATGTCTACTCTTCACCATGTCAAGGTCTAATAAGAACAAATACAGACATATAAACAAACTAAGGTAGTCTGAATGGATGTCCATTTGTGTTACATGTTCATAAAGAAACATCTGGGATGCATACCTTGATGTACATAATCTATGTCATTATTCCTGAACTTATGTCAGAAATTCCAATTTCTGATAAGATTTAGGATATAAGGACTTCCACTTAAACACTTGCCAGTAGAGGTCCTTTATCCAGATTATTGCCCGTGATTCTGCCAGAGAGGCTCTCACCTGCTGTTAGTGCACTTAACTCAAGTTAAGCTTAAGTTAAACTTAAGTTAGGATTTTGTCTTAAGACCAAAACTGCAGACAAATTTAAGACAAAATCCTAACTTAAGTTTAACCTAAGTTTAAGTTAAGTTAGGATTTTGTCTTAAGACCAAAACTTAAGACAAACTTAAGACAAAATCCTAACTTTACTACTCCTAAATGCCTTTTGTGAATACCGAAAGTCGTAAAGTTAGGATTTTGTCTCAGATTACTTTTGTGAATCGGGCCCTACATTCTTGTCAGGAGACTGAAGGTAAAAGAACCAAAAGGGGGAGCCAAACCGAAGATAAAAGGAGTACAGAAGAAAAAGTGAAAGAGGACACAAGACTGACAGGAAGAGAAAGGATTAGACTCTAAAACTCCAGTAAAAAACAAGAAAGTTGATGACTTTCTAGGAAGCATGCTGATCCTGCTGCGAGTCCTCCTGGGATGCAGGACAGAGCTCCTAGAAAGCGCCACAGAAGTCACAATAGTACATCAGATGCTTCAGAGGTTTCTGGATGTGAGTCCAACTAATAAATTCATACAGATCAAAGCACCAGATCAAAATTTAAATCCTCCAGATAGGGTTTACAAACTAAAAATACAAATTGAAGGGGACATACCACGTGTTATCAAATCAATCTTCTGGACCCCAATATCCTATGATTATGACAGCATCCTCGCAGAATAGGATTGGCCTCCATCCTTCATTAGGAAAGCACCCCGGGGGGAGGCAGTTATAAGGATAGCCTTCTCTCCCATAGTACCTGAAGATATCAGGGAAAGTTATTCTAGTGAATGGGCCACAACCCAAGTACAAGCTCTATATACAAATCAAGCGGGATGGGACCAACTCTCTAGTCCATATGTCATTCTATTACACAGTGAACCACAAAGCCAATACCCTTTAAAACCAGAAGCGAAACGTAGTAGTAAAGCAATATTGGACCAATTGCAATATCAGAGCATAATAGCACCTTGTCTCTCACCCATGAACTCACCCCCTTTTCCTGTCTCTAAACCAGATGGTTTTATAGAATAGTCTTAGACTATAGGAATTTGAATTCAGCTTATACTAACACATGGAGTACAAAACGCTCACTGTACATGTTTAATGACGAACCTAGTACGGAAAAAATAAAAAACTACCTTGGATATTTCCAATGGATTTTTCAGTCAAAATACAGTGCCTGAAATTGAATATCTAACCACCTTTAGTTTCGGCAGAGCGCAATTTTCATTCCAAAGTTTGCCCCAGGGCTATAAGAATAGTCCTGGCTTGTTTTCGGCATAAATCATGGAGCTCTTACAACCAAATCCTGAGGTATTGTCATGCCTAGACGCTATCTACTAAACTGACGATGACTTAAATCTACACCTTACCAGGGTAGACGGAGTAGTGACTTTCTTGACATCATATGGTTACAAGATTAATTTTAAGAAATCAAAGATCGCCTACCTGACAGTGACATTTCTCGGATATGAATTATCCAGTGAGGGGACGGGCCTAGATCCAGACTTCCTGCAGAAGAGTGCTACCTTGCAGCCTCCTGACACACTGACATAGTTGCAATCCTTGTTGGGGTTTCTTAACTTCGGATGTACTCATTTGCCTCACTAAGCAGAGGGAGTGAAGCCACTGCATGACCTGATTTCTCCCACGTTTTTCTCTAAACAGTGGCTAAACGCATATGCTGATATCTTTTGTGCTCTATATGAAGACATGCTTGAGACTAAATATTTACAAACTTGGACGATTTGCTTCCATTGAAAAAATCTTGACAGCTGTACAAACAGCTACTTTAAAGGAGCGCCCTTTGGTGTAAGGAAAACATTATTTTTGTGTCATACAAGCACTAGAGGTGGCCACAAAGGCAAGCATTCCTAATGTTTGTGTCTTAGACTCAAGTGCAATGGATGTAAAGTTTCAGTATGATCCTTCTCTTCATAGACAAACTTTCTTCTGCTATAAACAGGATACTGTTCAGACTCCAAACACTTTATCTGTTGAGTCTTACCAGAGCATCTTTTTCACAGATGGCTCTGCTCAACCGGTGGTAGGAACTAAATGCAAGTACTCTGCAGCCTTCGCAGCAGTGCAAGGTGTAGTGAAGGATGGTGAGTTCATCCCCCAATGCACCCATACCAAACTCTTAGGTGACAGTACTGCACAACATGCAGAGTTACATGCCCTGCTACTTGCATTACAGAAGACTGACTCATCAGTTCCCACACTCATTGTGTACGACTCAGCCTTCCAGGCGCAAGGTTACAATGTTGATTTGCGACAATGGCGATTGAAGGATTGAAGGATTCATAGGGAAAGTCTATAAAAAATAAACAGCTTTGGGGAAAGGTAGCTGCCTTACAAGAGAAGCTTCAATTGGTCCATGTGAGGCACACTTTGGACCATCAGCGTAGTGGTACTTATGCTAAAGGGAACTGTGCAGCTAACCTAGCAGCAAGCACTTCTATTCAGACTGCCCGAGTAGCAGCCCTAACCAGACCTCAAGTGAAGATCGGCACAGATATTTTAACAGTCATAAATGCAACCAAGCAAGCTGGGAAATCTACTCCAGGTTTTCCTCCCAGATACCCCTACACCCTTAATTCAGGTAACATTCATTTAGTTACAATACCAGGAGTGGAAGACAGAATAATACCTAATAATCTGTCTAGATTAGAATTATTCAAAAAAACACACGAGGAGTTGGCCTCTGTACATGCAGCAATAAAAGCAACCATAGCAATGCTATAGCAGCACTACTGGTGGCCTAGATTACACAAACAGGCTAGAGAGTATGTTAGACAGTGTGACATTTGTCAGCATATTAAACCTTCTCCTGTCAAAAGACCCTTGCCAGCTCCCCTCATGATCTCAAATATTCCCTTCCAGGTGATTTATTGGGACCATATTGGTCCACTAAATTCAGCCAACCAGTAAGCCAGCCAACATAAGTATATATTAGTAACTATTGATTCATGTTCTTGATTCCTATGGGTTTGGCCACAGAGAAATGCAAACGCTTCAGCAATTATCAAGGATTTGCAGTGTCTAGGGTCAATGGGGGCCGTTTATTAATTTAATTCACATAACAGTCCTGCGTTCACCCCCAAGGCTTACAGGGATTCGATGTCTGCTCTGGGAATTTGCTGTAATTCAGCAACCCATTCAAAGCTGAATCAAACGGTGTTGTAGAGCAGGCCAATGGCATGATTAAACATACTTTGACTGCTAGGGTGTTAAGTTCAGGTCTTAGTTGGTACCATAATCTTTTTGAAGTTCAGAGAGCATTGAATAACTTGCCTAGATGAGTATTGTGGGGACGCACTCCGTATGAGTTTTTCTTTGGAGTTCCTATGTATGTGCCGGTCTTAGATAATTCTGGGAAGGTGGCTGATGAAAATAAATTTGACTTGGAGTAACATTTAAATGTTTTATAGAGTAGCCAAGAATTCAGAGACAAGCTGTCCAACACAAACCACTCTAAAACCGCCATCTGTGATGTGCAGGTGATTACTGCTGCCGACTGGTGGGTTCCCAAATTTGGAGACCTAGTTTGTAAGAAAATCTGCAATAAACAAGCTTTTAAGCCATCCTACAGACCACTTGTCACTGTTCTTGGGATAAAAGGCATCAGCACTGTTATCCTGCCTCCTCTTCCTTTATCTAGAAGAAACAGACAGGGGTTTATCGACCACATTAAAAAGCACTATATGACCAGTCCTCTACAGCCGGCTATTGCAGACACCAAGAAGGACTCAGAGTAGTGCCTCCCAGCCTCGCCCTAATCTGTTAATGCTGTACCCCCTGAACAAAGCAGTAACATTTCTAGCTTGACTTGCCAGCCGGGGATGTTTTAGCTTAACACTCTACGCAGAACTTTGAGTGAAACCAACACAACTGATGCTGCCAATATGACAGTGACTACCCTCCAACATAATTCCATGATCTACTATAAAATTACACCTGATGCTGCGCCTTTGTCCTGTGCAGTAACACCTCTCTACATCTATGCAGGTTATGGCACATCAAAAAATATTTGGAAACCCACTTTCCCAATTCCGCTTGTATAGCTTTTGACCTGGAGCAAGCCTTTGAGTCTTTAAGATGGGATTATTTGCATAGAGTGTTTCAGCTGTTTGAGATAGGTCCCTACGGGCAGAAATAGATCCACATCCTTTACATCTCCCTATGGCTTGGGTAAGAAGTGGGAAAAGCATTTCATACTCATGGCCTGCACAAAGAGGTACACGTCAGGGTTGTACCCTGTTGCCCATACATTTTGCCATGTCAATGGAACACTGGCTGCACATCTACACTTATTATTATGTGCTATCTGGGGCATACCTGTACAGGGCAACACACATGCTGTATCACTGTATGCCGATGACCTCCTCCTATATGTTTGTGACATAAATATGAACTTAGCCATGGGGGCGCAGGTTCTAGCTGACTTTACAATCATATTGGGTCTTAAGGTAAATTGGGCCAAGTCATGTGTCTTCCCGCTGCAGCAACAGGGTAGGCCTCCTCTTCGTCCACTATTGAATCATTGGCTCCGGTTTGTAGCAACTTTGTTTCAGTGCTTGGGGATCAACATATATCATTCTCCTTCTGACCTACATGATGGGAACCGGGGCAGAACAATACATAGGCTCCAAATGCAGATTGCATTCTTGTCTGCTGTACCCCCGTGGGTAATGGGCCAGGTGGCTCTGGAATGGATGGTGCAATTGCCTGACTCCTATATTATTTCACTAACCTCCCGCTCTTACTCCCACACTCTCTCTTTAACCACCTCAAATCCTCTTGAGTGACATTGATACTGGGGAACTGGAAGGTATTTGTGGAAGGGTTGGCCCTCCCGGATTTCTAATGCTATTACCTAGCTGGACAACTCCAGTGAGTAGCTCGGTGGTTGTCTGGGCTCTCTCCTTAAAAGGCAGGCCTCACAGAAGTAGACATCCAGAATGGTCTTGTGAACTATATTCTATCCCCCACACCCACTTGAACGCCCGGTCCACCAGACTGCTTTGGGTAGCAAAGGCCTGCTTAGCAAGGACAAATCATTTGACGGGCTCTGAAATGTCATTTGCACTGGCTAATCCTTTGCTGGGCCTTCCAACAATGACAGGATGACTGCGAGGACATCTTAGCCCTGGCAAAATGCAGGTTGTTTCACTGTTAGAGACCTATTTCTTAATCGTGGGCTAATGGGCTTTCAGACCATAGTGGTAGATTGTAACAATTTCTGACATATTAGCGCATATTACGCTCCTTCTCCATAATTTTCCACATTAGGCATCAGTTACCCCAAACACTACTCACAGCAGCTACTTGGGGGAAACTAGTGAGAAGGATTTAAAGAGCCTTTTTACAGCAGATCGATAGCTCCCGCTTATCTCTCCATACTGCCTGGGAGGCATATTTAGCCAGACCACTCCATGAGAAGGACTGTGTTACGGCTTTGGAATATGAATATCCACAAAACATATTTAGGGGGGCCCATTTTAAATACATCCAATGTAACTTTATAAATAGAGCTTACCTTACACCAGCCCTTATTAACAGGATATTACCTTGCTCAACTGCAACTTGCCCCATTGCCTGGTTCTTGAATCATACCCCCACCATATGCTGTGGGCCTGTCTCTTGTTGCAGCCTTATTGGCTCCAGGTTGAATCTTGTTAAATGACCTATTGGTTCCAGAGATCCCTGATGCTGTACATATAGGCTGATTTCCCCATCCTAAACTGGAGCGCCCTGCACCTAGGTTTGTAGACCTTGCTCTGCTATTAGCCAAACGAGCGCTTGCGATGCATTGGAAACAGTCATGGGCCCTCACCTTTGCATACTGGGCATAAGCAGTTATCTGGTGGAGTTGGGTGGAAGGCATATTGTTATGCAGCGAAGAGCGGGTGGGTCTACTGAAGTAATTTATTGCACAGGCCTGAGATATGTTACTGAAGAAGTTCAAGCAACAAACTAAAGATGATAGGCACCCACCATGATGTACCCCTGACCCATACTTATGGACACATAGCTGCATGAAGTAAAATGTTTTCAACTCTGGCTGATTGGGAGGTGACACGTTACATGAGGGACCTTCGTTGGCCCCTGTCTTCCATACCAGCACAGGAGTGCCCCAAGTAGACACATACCGGATCGAAAAACTAACTGCATATTATCAAAATTATAATATTTAGAAAAAATGGCAGTGGCAGAGAGAGACCTAGTCAGCACCTCCGTAACAGTCTTCCCACAGTATTTCAGAAGTGTACAATTATTTTGGCGTGCGCTATGTAAAACACTGTGCCATTTATCAGTGTTATCTTATATGAAGAAAAGTTCCCCCATATATAATATAGCTATATACAAATTACAGAGCACAACCACTTATATGTATTGTGACTGACCTTGTAGTCAGTATGATTTTAATAAACCCAAATTGGCACAATATAAGTAATATAGAACAAATGTTCGTAGCAATTTAACGTAAAGTAGAAAGTCTTTAGGAGTCTTGATTCAGTTGACTCGAAGTACGTATCAAAGAAGCAGACAGCCGACACGTGTTTCGTCGTTTGATACGACTTTTTCAAGGCTGTTGAGACAACATACAGTTTTTGACATTCTATAATATTCATCCAATGTTATAAGCTACACGTCTTAATACTTCATGCCTTATTAAAAGAGCAAAGTACCTATACAGCTAAAATACATCATTACACACTAGAAAAGACAGTGTTTTTCAAGAAAACAAAGTCTTAAGATATCGTCATGACCTTTGTGTGGAACAAGAAATTGAAAAGAATTCAGAGTGTCACCCGTCTTAGAAGAAAAACACAAGAGAAGTGCAAAAAGTTTAGGCAGGATCAGTGCAACCAAACGAAATTCAAAGGAAAGTAATTATACAAAAAACCATTGTATGAAGGATTCTTCATCCCCAACATGTAAACCACAGTGCCTTCAGAAGAGAAGAGAGAAAGAACAAATACCTCGCAAAGTATTCCTAGAACAGTGAGTACAAATATTCTTCAAAAGCCCCCGATATTTCAGAGGATCCGCAGTACACAACACCAATATGAACCTTCCGTTTTATAGCGCATAAGAAGAAACTGTCAATAAAAGAAAATTGTTTATACATAAGAAATAATCGGTTTGCAGGTAAGATAGCAAAAGGTTTGCAAAAAGACCAATATGGTCTGCATTTATGCAGATACTAGGCAGTCCTATACTAATGCCCAATGGCCCAAGAAAATTTAAATTTAATTTTGAATGACGAAAAGTTCCGCACCATGAGTTATATTTTTATGAAAATTTGCGAATATTATGATAATTTCAACTGATACGTTGATATCATTTCTGTACTTGTGGCCCAAATGACAAACCACAAGTCGTTTACTAAAATGTATATGTCCCGCAGTATGAAGTGGACATCATTTTATACTTGCACATTGAGCTTCACTATTATATAAGGTATGTTATTTTATAAGACAATTGACTATTCCGTCCATAATTGAAGGACGAAGGGAAGTGGGCTACTCCTCTTCTCCTCCCAACTAGAAACTAGTCACAGTCCCCTTTTTGTTCTTAACTTTGAAAACTTCTGCCCAGAGGTAATTATCAGAGGAACAGGTCCTTGGATTGTGAATTTACTCGGGCCATTGGGCATTAGTATAGGACTGCCTAGTATCTGCATAAATGCAGACCGTGTTGGTCTTTTTGCAAACCTTTTGCTATCTTAGCTGCAAACCGATTATTTCTTATGTGTAAACAATTTTCTTTTATTGACAGTTTCTTCTTAAGCGCTATAAAACGGAAGGTTCATATTGGTCTTGTGTACTGCGGATCCTCTGAAATATCGGGGGCTTTTGAAGAATATTTTTACTCACTGTTCTAGGAATACTTTGCAAGGAATTTGTTCTTTCTCTCTTCTCTTCTGAAGGCACTGTGGTTTACATGTTGGGGATGAAGAATCCTTCATACAATGGTTTTTTGTATAATTACTTTCCTTTGAATTTCGTTGGGTTGCACTGATCCTGCCTAAACTTTTTGCACTTCTCTTGTGTTTTTCTTCTAAGACGGTTGACACTCTGAATTCTTTCAATTTCTTGTTCCACATAAAGGTCATGACGATATCTTAAGACTTTGTTTTCTTGAAAAACACTGTCTTTTCTAGTGTGTAATGATGTATTTTAGCTGGGCTCTGTATAGGTACTTTGCTCTTTTAATAAGGCATGAAGTATTAAGACGTGTAGCTTATAACATTGGATGAATATTATAGAATGTCAAAAACTGTATGTTGTCTCAACAGCCTTGAAAAAGTCGTATCAAACGACGAAACAAGTGTTGGCTGTCTGCTTCTTCGATACGTACTTCGAGTCAACTGAATCAAGACTCCTAAAGACTTTCTACTTTATGTTAAATTGCTACGAACATTTGTTCTATATTACTTATATTGTGCCAATTTGGGTTTATTAAAATCATACTGACTACAAGGTCAGTCACAATACATATAAGTGGTTGTGCTCTGTAATTTGTATATAGCTATATTATATATGGGGGAACTTTTCTTCATATAAGATAACACTGATAAATGGCACAGTGTTTTACATAGAGCACGCCAAAATAATTGTACACTTCTGAAATACTGTGGGAAGACTGTTACGGAGGTGCTGACTAGGTCTCTCTCTGCCACTGCCATTTTTTCTAAATATTGTTATTGTGTGGTACCGTTGTGCACTCCGCTGTCCCATTTATACGAAAGAGGCAAAAAGAATATTTAGCTTTCCCAACACTGTTTTACAGCTATGACCAGCTTTAAAGATGATAGGGAGAGATTGTTCCAGGAATTATTTCAAAACAAAGATAATGCTAATGCAATGCCTTCCTCTAGTAAGGAGGAAGGTTTGAAGGGAAAGTTCCAAAAACTAGAAAGATTACGTAAACAAGAATCCTCCAAATGGTGGTATGCGACCATTCTAAGGAAATACATAGATATGAAACAGGTCCCACGGGGATTGAGGATCATCATCTTCCCGTCATTTGATGATCTTGGGGAGGATCTGTTATTAGAATGGGAGGATCTATTATTTAGATCATCATATGGCATGATGTCCATTTTGATTAAACACTCAGAAAGAAAGCGTGAACAACTTCTGTTAGAAATCCAAACACTTGAGGAGGAAATTAACAAATTGAATCTTACTGATGCCAAAGAGAAAAACTATAACATTTTGGAAGAGGTGCTTATGAAGCACCAAATATATTTAAAGGACAAGAAGTCAAGAAAATTGAGAAGAGATGCCAACGATTATAGTGCAGGGAGAGTGTTTACGTTCGCACGCAAATTTGACAACATTCAATTGAATTCACAAAAAGAACAAACTAATGCAGGAGATCCTAATAGTGTGGTTTCCAACAGTGAATCAGATCTATCAAGTATAAGAAGTGAAAATAGTGAGGGGCCCAGCACCAGTATTATTATGGGCAGTGCGATAGTAGTACCAACTTCCACTTCTTTTTATTGGAAGTGGAATGGTACAGAAAGGGGACCAAAGCAGAATACAACAAAAGACAGAACACCACAAAAAGACCAGGAGGGGGTACAATAGATCACGCAGAAACAGGAAAGGAAGGGTACCTGACCAGGTCCAAGACACAGAAAAAGTGAGAATGGAGGACATTTTGGGGAACAGGTGTACTGAGGATAAAGATGCATGTAATGAAAAAGTGGATAACATTGCGATTGTAAATTTATCAAAATATGTACCCAATAATGATGAAATAAAACTCTTATCGAAAGGTTTGAACTTTTGTCCGGTTTCTGGACCTAATTTTACCCAAATACATGTTGATATGTTTAAATTCGTTCGTAAAATGAAACTTAAAAAGTTCTTTGCACTAAACCCTAAATGTGCCATACCACAAGACCCTGGCACAGTAACATGTTGTAATAGGACCATTCAGGAATTATACAACATAAGGACACTAGTTTCACTTACAGAAGAAGAACATAATGTTCCATCTATGTCACAAATAATGCAAGATCTAGATATACCTACTAATTTAAGTCTAGATAGCGGCCTTAAGCCCAAGTCAACTTTTCAACCGATATTAGGAAATGACAATGTTGTTGACACCTTCCACCGTCTAGTAACAACTGATCTTTTTCAATGGGAGGACTCATTTTCATACAAGCACCTAGACAAAATCGACAACCTTACAAGGGGGGAGAGAAGAGCATTACAAAACTTGAAACAGCTTCCCGATGTAATTGTGAAGGAAGCAGATAAAGGGGGAAATCTGGTCCTGATGGACACAAATGATTATCTATCAGAAATTGATCGACAACTATCTGATACTAATGCTTATGTTAAACTAACATCTAATCCTACAAGGGGTATCACTGATAAAATTGAGGAACACTTAAAAAAATGGAGAGAACAGGGGCTCATTAATGACCTTGAGTTTAAATATCTTTTTGTCCAACACCCAGTGGCAGCATGCTTATATGTCTACCAAAGATCCATAAGCCCGGAGTCTTTCCTCCGGGAAGACTGATTATTTCGGGAATCGGTTCTTCTACGGAACATATCTCCGAATATATAGACCAATTTTTACAACCTCTGGTAAGGAATTTACCTTCCTTTGTTTTGGACACAAAGGACTTGTTAAATCAATTGAATGACTTTACATGGACGGAGGAATGCTGTTTTGTCACACTAGACATTGCCTCCTTGTATACCTCTATACCTACGGCGTTAGGAATAGAGGCAGTGAGACACTTTCTAGCAAGTAGGGATGCTTCCCTTTGGGAACACACTAAGATGCTATTAGAGATGATCACCCTAGTATTGGACAACAATGTGTTTATACACAATGGCACATGGTATAGGCAACACCAAGGTGTAGCAATGGGGTCAAAATTCTCTCCATCTATAGCGAATTTGTTCATGGGATGGCTAGAAAAGGAGTACATCTGGTCCAAATGGCCTGCCCCCCTGATGGAACATGTACTATATTGGGGGAGGTATATAGAGGATATTTTGATGATTTGGACAACAAGTAGCGCTCTATTGCAGGAGTTTTGTGTCTTTCTAAACTCCAACAATTGTAACATCACATTCACCTATGAACACAATAAAAACGAAATCTCCTTTTTGGATTTAAAACTGTACTCCAAAGGTGGTTCCATCTTATCCACACTATTTAGAAAATCTACAGCGTGCAATTCGGTACTACACGCGGATACTGCACATCCTAGGTCACAAGTGGAATCCATACCACTTGGTGAACTAATACGAATCAGATGCAATTGCAGTGAGGGTGACACTTTCCAAGAAGAGATGGGACATGCCATTGCTAGATTCAAAGGCAGAGGATACGACCAAAAAATACTAGACATGGCCAAAACAAAGGCTTTAAGACTCAAACGGCCCAAACTATTAAGAAACAAATCGAAGACAAAAAGCGGGACTAAATTTAAAAATAAAATATCTTTAATTACACCATATAATTCTGCTAGTCATGTGCTATATAAAATCTTGAACAAACACTGGCATGTACTACGCCTAGACCCGATTGTGAGTGGAGTTCTATCAACTAAACCAAGCATTATTTTTAAACGTGGACAAACACTACGAAATGCCCTGTGTCCCAGTTTCTACAATCCCAACCGAAACAAAAAAGATACACATTGGATGGGGGCACCTCCATTAGGTTTCTACAAATGTGGGCACTGTAATGTTTGCCAATATGCTTGTGATAAGATGAAATGTTTCAAATACAATACTAAAACAACGCACACACTTAAATCATTTATGAACTGTAACACCAAATTTTTGGTGTATTGTATCATTTGCCCATGTAAAAAAATCTACATTGGCAGTATGATTCGTCCAATGAAAGAAAGATTACAGGAGCACATACGGGCAATCAGAAATAACAACACAGATTACCCTATGGCTGTACATTTCAACTCTGTCCATGGCTCAGCAGAATTACCCCGGGTGAGATTTCATGGGATTGAAACTGCCTTTGATAATCCAAGAGGAGGGGACAGGATACACTGTCTACGTAAATTAGAGGCAATATGGATCAATAGATTAAGGGCAGTCGATTATGGACTTAATACCGACAGGGAGCTGTCAGTATTCTTGAAAGGTTGAACCTCGAAATATGAAATGTCTATACCACTGTATCCTCAATGTGGAATTAATATCCGAACCCCTGTAAGAGTAAGAAAATTTAATATGAAGATTTTCAATCTTTCTGATATTGGTATATTTATGTTTCGACAAAAAAACCATTCTTCTATCAAGGATCACTGTGGATGTTGATCTATATACATCGTAGATACCTTGTTTAAGATTGCTATATGGATCTATTCCATCTACATCTTTCTGACTATGTGATGATTATACTGGATCTGATTGTGATGCTAAATATGGGGTTAATAGCATCTTATGGACAACACTATGATTGTGTTCCCCTTTCAAAAGTGGTCAAAAATGTTTATGAAAAATGTTTATATAGAGGTTAAAAAATGTTGAAGAATATTCCTATGTCTACTCTGTGAATGTTCTATTTAACCACGTGACAATGGTGTGGTTTGGGCTTCTATCCTCTCAATTTTCTTTATCATCTTCTAGGATGTACTTTTAATTTTGAATGACGAAAAGTTCAGCTCCATGAGTTATATTTTTATGAAAATTTGCGAATATTATGATAATTTCAACTGATATGTTGATATCATTTCTGTACTTGTGGCCCAAATGACAAACCACAAGTCGTTTACTAAAATGTATATGTCCCGCAGTATGAAGTGGACATCATTTTATACTTGCACATTGAGCTTCACTATTATATTTTATATTTGTACACTGGGAGTTATTATTACAATTCATCTTTTGCCGGAGATGACGTTGCTATAAGGGATGAAATTCCCGAAACTGAAATGTGGAACTAATTAGGATATTTAAATCTTTTTTATAATGTCGAAATGACGTCGGTTTTTAACTACATATCTCTTCCTTCGTAAACTGTGTACTTCTGGTTTTCGTCGTGTTTAACAAAATTTAATTTAAATCACATTATGATATATATTTACCCTCATTCACTTTGCAACAATTGAGGCGACATTATTATTAGCGTTAGTGAGGTAAAATTTCAACTCGAAAGAGGCTTTCTAATGTAAAACGTAAGTCTTTCACACCATTCAAAGATGGTGTCACTTTCAATCATTGAATCTTTCTCGTTAACAACATGACCGGTTCCGGCTTACGCTGCGTGTCAATTGCGTAGCAGACGCCCTGATTAGTACTTAATGGCAAGGAGCAGCTCGGGTACTCGAGGACGCCTTACTGAAGCGGGACGCGTTCAACGTTACGAAGGTAATTACATGGAGGGAAACTGCAATGGGTATTATACACGGGTGAAATTATAGGCAGGATGATACTGTGCAATTAATATTACATCGCTAAAGATTAAAATACAATGGGTGTTACTATCGGGTGATAGACAAAGTTAGTATTTTTGTTAATGGGGATTTGGTCACTTGGTACCTTACAGGAGAGATGTGTGGAAGCGAATTTTTTTAAACAAATCTTTCTGTATTTTTTTCAGATGACGCGTTAAACATTACTTGATGTCTTACCTCTAGAAAGACGACTATTAGCGCTGAATCTACTATAATTCAAGCGCTATCGAGTACAAGTTTATAGTACACCAGGTAGGCGTTCAAAGCTGTATAATACTATAGGGGCTGTAACAGATATTTAGTACTTTTCCATGGTTACCATATATCTCTTTTTTACTCCGTAACAACTGCAGTTGCTAGTACTGGTTCTGATATGGAATGTTGCAAACAATATTTCGAAACTTTTTACGAGACTTCATCTGTCACAACTAAACCTATTGATCACGTTGGTTTTTATTTTGGATTTCAGAACACGTTTACTGGATTGTATCTTTACCATTCACTCTGAAATCCAATTTTGACGCACCGCATACGAGAGGATTATTGGTGCCATTAGAGATTGTTGTAAGGCATGTTATTTTATAAGACAATTGACTATTCCGTCCATAATTGAAGGACGAAGGGAAGTGGGCTACTCCTCTTCTCCTCCCAACTAGAAACTAGTCACAGTCCCCTTTTTGTTCTTAACTTTGAAAACTTCTGCCCAGAGGTAATTATCAGAGGAACGGGTCCTTGGATTGTGAATTTACTCGGGCCATTGGGCATTAGTATAGGACTGCCTAGTATCTGCATAAATGCAGACCATGTTGGTCTTTTTGCAAACCTTTTGCTATCTTAGCTGCAAACCGATTATTTCTTATGTATAAACAATTTTCTTTTATTGACAGTTTCTTCTTATGCGCTATAAAACGGAAGGTTCATATTGGTCTTGTGTACTGCGGATCCTCTGAAATATAGGGGGCTTTTGAAGAATCCTTTTACTCACTGTTCTAGGAATACTTTGCGAGGTATTTGTTCTTTCTCTCTTCTCTTCTGAAGGCACTGTGGTTTACATGTTGGGGATGAAGAATCCTTCATACAATGGTTTTTTGTATAATTACTTTCCTTTGAATTTCGTTTGGTTGCACTGATCCTGCCTAAACTTTTTGCACTTCTCTTGTGTTTTTCTTCTGATGGGTGACACTCTGAATTCTTTTCAATTTCTTGTTCCACACAAAGGTCATGACGATATCTTAAGACTTTGTCTTCTTGAAAAACACTGTCTTTTCTAGTGTGTAATGATGTATTTTAGCTGGTCTCTGTATAGGTACTTTGCTCTTTTAATAAGGCATGAAGTATTAAGACGTGTAGCTTATAACATTGGATGAATATTATAGAATGTCAAAAACTGTATGTTGTCTCAACAGCCTTGAAAAAGTCGTATCAAACGACGAAACACGTGTTGGCTGTCTGCTTCTTCGATACGTACTTCGAGTCAACTGAATCAAGACTCCTAAAGACTTTCTACTTTATGTTAAATTGCTATGAACATTTGTTCTATATTACTTATATTGTGCCAATTTGGGTTTATTAAAATCATACTGACTACAAGGTCAGTCACAATACATATAAGTGGTTGTGCTCTGTAATTTGTATATAGCTATATTATATATGGGGAACTTTTCTTCATATAAGATAACACTGATAAATGGCACAGTGTTTTACATAGAGCACGCCAAAATAATTGTACACTTCTGAAATACTGTGGGAAGACTGTTACGGAGGTGCTGACTAGGTCTCTCTCTGCCACTGCCATTTTTTCTAAATATTGTTATTGTGTGGTACCGTTGTGCACTCCGCTGTCCCATTTATACGAAAGAGGCAAAAAGAATATTTAGCTTTCCCAACACTGTTTTACAGCTATGACCAGCTTTAAAGATGATAGGGACAGATTGTTCCAGGAATTATTTCAAAACAAAGATAATGCTAATGCAATGCCTTCCTCTAGTAAGGAGGAAGGTTTGAAGGGAAAGTTCCAAAAACTAGAAAGATTACGTAAACAAGAATCCTCCAAATGGTGGGATGCGACCATTCTAAGGAAATACATAGATATGAAACAGGTCCCACGGGGATTGAGGATCATCATCTTCCCATCATTTGATGATCTTGGGGAGGATCTGTTATTAGAATGGGAGGATCTATTATTTAGATCATCATATGGCATGATGTCCATTTTGATTAAACACTCAGAAAGAAAGCGTGAACAACTTCTGTTAGAAATCCAAACACTTGAGGAGGAAATTAACAAATCGAATCTTACTGATGCCAAAGAGAAAAACTATAAAATTTTGGAAGAGGTGCTTATGAAGCACCAAATATATTTAAAGGACAAGAAGTCAAGAAAATTGAGAAGAGATGCCAACGATTATAGTGCAGGGAGAGTGTTTACGTTCGCACGCAAATTTGACAACATTCAATTGAATTCACAAAAAGAACAAACTAATGCGGGAGATCCTAATAGTGTGGTTTCCAACAGTGAATCAGATCTATCAAGTATAAGAAGTGAAAATAGTGAGGGGCCCAGCACCAGTATTATTATGGGCAGTGCGATAGTAGTACCAACTTCCACTTCTTTTTTATTGGAAGTGGAATGGTACAGAAAGGGGACCAAAGCAGAATACAACAAAAGACAGAACACCACAAAAAGACCAGGAGGGGGTACAATAGATCACGCAGAAACAGGAAAGGAAGGGTACCTGACCAGGTCCAAGACACAGAAAAAGTGAGAATGGAGGACATTTTGGGGAACAGGTGTACTGAGGATAAAGATGCATGTAATGAAAAAGTGGATAACATTGCGATTGTAAATTTATCAAAATATGTACCCAATAATGATGAAATAAAACTCTTATCGAAAGGTTTGAACTTTTGTCCGGTTTCTGGACCTAATTTTACCCAAATACATGTTGATATGTTTAAATTCGTTCGTAAAATGAAACTTAAAAAGTTCTTTGCACTAAACCCTAAATGTGCCATACCACAAGACCCTGGCACAGTAACATGTTGTAATAGGACCATTCAGGAATTATACAACATAAGGACACTAGTTTCACTTACAGAAGAAGAACATAATGTTCCATCTATGTCACAAATAATGCAAGATCTAGATATACCTACTAATTTAAGTCTAGATAGCGGCCTTAAGCCCAAGTCAACTTTTCAACCGATATTAGGAAATGACAATGTTGTTGACACCTTCCACCGTCTAGTAACAACTGATCTTTTTCAATGGGAGGACTCATTTTCATACAAGCACCTAGACAAAATTGACAACCTTACAAGGGGGGAGAGAAGAGCAACAAAACTTGAAACAGCTTCCCGATGTAATTGTGAAGGAAGCAGATAAAGGGGGAAATCTGGTCCTGATGGACACAAATGATTATCTATCAGAAATTGATCGACAACTATCTGATACTAATGCTTATGTTAAACTAACATCTAATCCTACAAGGGGTATCACTGATAAAATTGAGGAACACTTCAATCAATCAATCAATCATGTCACTTATAAAGCGCACTACATACCCGCGAGGGTCTCAAGGTGCTGTGGGAAGAGGGGGGTGGTGCTGCTACTGATCGAAGAGCCAGGTCTTGAGGAGTCTTCTGAAGGCCAGTAGGTCTTGGGTCTGTCGGAGGTTGGTGGGGAGGGTGTTCCAGGTCTTGGCAGCGAGGTGGGAGAAGGATCTGCCGCCGGCAGTCGTTTTCCGGATGCGGGGGACTGTGGCGAGGGCGAGGCTGGTCGAGCGGAGCTGGCGGGTGGCGGTGTAGAAGCTGAGTCGTCTGTTGAGGTAGGCTGGTCCGGAGTTGTGGAGTGCTTTGTGTGCGTGGGTGAGGAGCTTGAAGGTTATCCTCTTGTTGACAGGGAGCCAGTGCAGGTCTCTCAGGTGGGGTGTGATGTGGCTGCGTCGGGGGATGTCGAGGATAAGACGTGCAGAGGCGTTCTGGATGCGTTGCAGCCGTCTCAGGAGCTTAGCCGTCGTTCCTGCGTAGAGGGCGTTTCCGTAGTCCAGCCTGCTGGTGACGAGGGCCTGGGTGACTGTTTTTCTTGTTTCGGTGGGGATCCACTTGAAGATCCTGCGGAGCATTCGGAGGATGTTGAAGCAGGATGAGGAAACGGCGTTGACCTGCTTAGTCATGGAGAGGGTGGGGTCGAGGATGACCCCTAGGTTGCGTACGTGGTCGATGGGTGGCGGGGCTGTTCCCAGTGATGTTGGCCACCAGGAGTCGTCCCAGGCTGAAGGGTTGGAACCAAGGATGAGGACCTCCATCTTGTCCGAGTTCAGCTTCAGGCGGCTGGTCCTCATCCATTCGGCGACGGCCTTCATTCCTTCATGGAGGTGGGCTTTGGCGGTGTGAGGGTCTTTGGTGAGGGAGAGGATCAGCTGGGTGTCGTCGGCGTAGGAGATGATGTTGAGGTTGTGCTGTCGGGCGACGTGGGCGAGGGGTGCCATGTAGATGTTGAACAGTGTTGGGCTGAGGGAGGAGCCTTGGGGTACGCCGCAGATGATCTTGGTGGCCTTGGATCGGAAGGGGGCGAGGCGGACGCTTTGTGTTCTGCCGGAAAGGAAGGATGTGGTCCAGTCCAGGGCCTTCTCTTGGATCCCGGCGTCGTGAAGGCGTGTTCGTAGTGTGTGGTGGCAGACCGTGTCGAAGGCGGCTGATAGGTCCAGGAGGATGAGGGCTGCTGTTTCTCCGTTGTCTAGCAGGGTCCTGATGTCATCGGTGGCGGCGATGAGGGCGGTTTCGGTGCTGTGGTTGCTGGAGAGATTAATGGAGAGAACAGGGGCTCATTAATGACCTTGAGTTTAAATATCTTTTTGTCCAACACCCAGTGGCAGCATGCTTATATGTTCTACCAAAGATCCATAAGCCCGGAGTCTTCCCTCCGGGAAGACCGATTATTTCGGGAATCGGTTCCTCTACGGAACATATCTCCGAATATATAGACCAATTTTTACAACCTCTGGTAAGGAATTTACCTTCCTTTGTTTTGGACACAAAGGACTTGTTAAATCAATTGAATGACTTTACATGGACGGAGGAATGCTGTTTTGTCACACTAGACATTGCCTCCTTGTATACCTCGATACCTACGGCGTTAGGAATAGAGGCAGTGAGACACTTTCTAGCAAGTAGGGATGCTTCCCTTTGGGAACACACTGAGATGCTATTAGAGATGATCACCCTAGTATTGGACAACAATGTGTTTATACACAATGGCACCTGGTATAGGCAACACCAAGGTGTAGCAATGGGGTCAAAATTCTCTCCATCTATAGCGAATTTGTTCATGGGATGGCTAGAAAAGGAGTACATCTGGTCCAAATGCCCTGCCCCCCTGATGGAACATGTACTATATTGGGGGAGGTATATAGATGATATTTTGATGATTTGTACAACAAATAGCGCTCTATTGCAGGAGTTTTGTGTCTTTCTAAACTCCAACAATTGTAACATCACATTCACCTATGAACACAATAAAATCGAAATCTCCTTTTTGGATTTAAAACTGTACTCCAAAGGTGGTTCCATCTTATCCACACTATTTAGGAAATCTACAGCGTGCAATTCGGTACTACACGCGGATACTGCACATCCTAGGTCACAAGTGGAATCCATACCACTTGGTGAACTAATACAAATCAGACACAATTGCAGTGAGGGTGACACTTTCCAAGAAGAGATCGGACATGCCATTGCTAGATTCAAAGCCAGAGGATACAACCAAAAAATACTAGACGTGGCCAAAACAAAGGCTTTAAGACTCAAACGGCCCAAACTATTAAGAAACAAATCGAAGACAAAAAGCGGGACTAAATTTAAAAATAAAATATCTTTAATTACACCATATAATTCTGCTAGTCATGCGCTATATAAAATCTTGAACAAACACTGGCATGTACTACGCCTAAACCCGATTGTGAGTGGAGTTCTATCAACTAAACCAAGCATTATTTTTAAACGTGGACAAACACTACGAAATGCCCTGTGTCCCAGTTTCTACAATCCCAACCGAAACAAAAAAGATACACATTGGATGGGGGCACCTCCATTGGGTTTCTACAAATGTGGGCACTGTAATGTTTGCCAATATGCTTGTGATAAGATGAAATGTTTCAAATACAATACTAAAACAACGCACACACTTAAATCATTTATGAATTGTAACATCAAATTTTTGGTGTATTGTATCATTTGCCCATGTAAAAAAATCTACATTGGCAGTACGATTCGTCCAATGAAAGAAAGATTACAGGAGCACCAACGGGCAATCAGAAATAACAACACAGATTACCCTATGGCTGTACATTTCAACTCTGTCCATGGCTCAGCAGAATTACCCCGGGTGAGATTTCATGGGATTGAAACTGCCTTTGATAATCCAAGAGGAGGGGACAGGATACACTGCCTATGTAAACTAGAGGCAATATGGATCAATAGATTAAGGGCAGTTGATTATGGACTTAATACCGACAGGGAGCTGTCAGTATTCTTGAAAGATTGAACCCCGAAATATGAAATGTCTATACCACTGTATCCTCAATGTGGAATTGATATCCGAACCCCTGTAAGAGTAAGAAAATTTAATATGCAGATTTTCAATCTTTCTGATATTGGTATATTTATGTTTCAACAAAAAAAACATTCTTCTATCAAGGATCACTGTGGATGTTGATCTATATACATCATAGATACCTTGTTTAAGATTGTTATATGGATCTATTCCATCTACATCTTTCTGACTATGTGATGATTATACTGGATCTGATTGTGATGCTAAATATGGGGTTAATAGCATCTTATGGACAACACTATGATTGTGTTCCCCTTTCAAAAGTGGTCAAAAATGTTTATGAAAAATGTTTATATAGAGGTTAAAATATGTTGAAGAATATTCCTATGTCTACTCTGTGAATGTTCTATTTAACCACGTGACAATGGTGTGGTTTGGGCTTCTATCCTCTCAATTTTCTTTATCATCTTCTAGGATGTACTTTTAATTTTGAATGACGAAAAGTTCAGCTCCATGAGTTATATTTTTATGAAAATTTGCGAATATTATGATATTTTCAACTGATATGTTGATATAATTTCTGTACTTGTGGCCCAAATGACAAACCACAAGTCGTTTACTAAAATGTATATGTCCCGCAGTATGAATTGGACATCATTTTATACTTGCACATTGAGCTTCACTATTATATTTTATATTTGTACACTGGGAGTTATTATTACAATTCATCTTTTGCCGGAGATGACGTTGCTATAAGGGATGAAATTCCCGAAACTGAAATGTGGAACTAATTAGGATATTTAATTCTTTTTTATAATGTCGAAATGACGTCGGTTTTTAACTACATATCTCTTCCTTCGTAAACTGTGTACTTCTGGTTTTCGTCGTGTTTAACAAAATTTAATTTAAATCACATTATGATATATATTTACCCTCATTCACTTTGCAACAATTGAGGCAACATTATTATTAGCGTTAGTGAGGTAAAATTTCAACTCGAAAGAGGCTTTCTAATGTAAAACGTAAGTCTTTCACACCATTCAAAGATGGTGTCACTTTCAATCAATGAATCTTTCTCGTTAACAACATGACCGGTTCCGGCTTACGCTGCGTGTCAATTGCGTAGCAGACGCCCTGATTAGTACTTAATGGCAAGGAGCAGCTGGGGTACTCGTGGACGCCTTACTGAAGCGGGACGCTTTCAACGTTACGAAGGTAATTACATGGAGGGAAACTGCAATGGTATTATACACGGGTGAAATTATAGGCAGTATGATACTGTGCAATTAATATTACATCGCTAAAGATTAAAATACAATGGGTGTTACTATCGGGTGATAGACAAAGTTAGTATTTGTGTTAATGGGGATTTGGTCACTTGGTACCTTACAGGAGAGATGTGTGGAAGCGAATTTTTTTAAACAAATCTTTCTGTATTTTTTTCAGATGACGCGTTAAACATTACGTGATGTCTAACCTCTAGAAACACGACTATTAGCGCTGAATCTACTATAATTCAAGCGCTATCGAGTACAAGTTTATAGTACACCAGGTAGGCGTTCAAAGCTGTATAATACTATAGGGGCTGTAACGGATATTTAGTACTTTTCCATGGTTACCATATATCTCTTTTTTACTCCGTAATAACTGCAGTTGCTAGTACTGGTTCTGATATGGAATGTTGCAAACAATATTTCGAAACTTCATCTGTCACAACTAAACCTATTGATCACGTTGGTTTTTATTTTGGATTTCAGAACACGTTTACTGGATTGCATCTTTACCATTCACTCTGAAATCCAATTTTGACACACCGCATACGAGAGGATTATTGGTGCCATTAGAGATTGTTGTAAGGTATGTTATTTTATAAGACAATTGACTATTCCGTCCATAATTGAAGGACGAAGGGAAGTGGGCTACTCCTCTTCTCCTCCCAACTAGAAACTAGTCACAGTCCCCTTTTTGTTCTTAACTTTGAAAACTTCTGCCCAGAGGTAATTATCAAAGGAACAGGTCCTTGGATTGTGAATTTACTCGGGCCATTGGGCATTAGTATAGGACTGCCTAGTATCTGCATAAATGCAGACCATGTTGGTCTTTTTGCAAACCTTTTGCTATCTTAGCTGCAAACCGATTATTTCTTATGTGTAAAAATTTTCTTTTATTGACAGTTTCTTCTTATGCGCAATAAAACAGAAGGTTCATATTGGTCTTGTGTACTGCGGATCCTCTGAAATATCGGGGGCTTTTGAAGAATCTTTTTACTCACTGTTCTAGGAATACTTTGCGAGGTATTTGTTCTTTCTCTCTTCTCTTCTAAAGACACTGTTGTTTACATGTTGGGGATGAAGAATCCTTCATACAATGGTTTTTTGTATAATTACTTTCCTTTGAATTTCGTTGGGTTGCACTGATCCTGCCTAAACTTTTTGCACTTGTCTTGTGTTTTTCTTCTAAGACGGTTGACACTCTGAATTCTTTTCAAATTCTTGTTCCACACAAAGGTCATGACGATATCTTAAGACTTTGTTTTCTTGAAAAACACTGTCTTTTCTAGTGTGTAATGATGTATTTTAGCTGGTCTCTGTATAGGTACTTTGCTCTTTTAATAAGGCATGAAGTATTAAGACGTGTAGCTTATAACATTGGATGAATATTATAGAATGTCAAAAACTGTATGTTGTCTCAACAGCCTTGAAAAAGTCGTATCAAACGACGAAACACGTGTGGGCTGTCTGCTTCTTTGATACGTATTTCGAGTCAACTGAATCAAGACTCCTCAAGACTTTCTACTTTATGTTAAATTGCTACGAAAATTTGTTCTATATTACTTATATTGTGCCAATTTGGGTTTATTAAAATCATACTGACTACAAGGTCAGTCACAATACATATAAGTGGTTGTGCTCTGTAATTTTTATATAGTTTTCCTTAATGATATTGAAGTAACTGGGGAAGGGGTGGAGGGAGAGGGGGGTGTACGCGGGTTGATGTTTGTTTTATTTGGTTCTATAGAAAAGAGTACATGAAGAACAATGCTCTAATGTTAACTGTACCCTATCCAGTTTGCCAGACATTAGCTATATTCGATGACTCTGTGCTGTACTCGATTATGTCTAGACGGCCTGTTATATGCTTGTACTTCAATAAAAACATTTACAAAAAAACAATATAAATTTATTTTATAAATTCAAATGTTTAAATGAAATATTGTAAAAGCACTCTACCTACCAATTTGATATTTAATTTTTACTTAGTAAATTTAATTTTAAATTGTTTAATTAATGTAAATTACATTTACATTTTTAATAAAAGTTATAATTTTTTGTATAACTTAGATACATTTTTTAGTGTACTACAATTTTTAATTATTTATTGTGTGTTCATTTCTACAATAAAGTATATAACGTACTCTAAAGCTGGGCTGGAATACATTTATTTTTATTTTTTCACCTTTTGAGAAGTAGTGACTTTAAAAGTGTAGTTTGTGAATAGCAATTGTTTTACTCTTTAGTGGGTTGGTGTTTATATTAGCATGTCACTCACTAAACTCCTCCGTACCCCTCTTTAAACACCTCTTTTTCCCATACTAAGCTCCTCCACGTTTAGTAGATATTCCCCATTTTCCCACCATTCATCTAGTCCACGTTTACTACTTTGGCCCTCATTATTAATGACCCACTAAATGGGCTGGATTATCCGCAGTCCCGGAGTTACCAGTACCAAGGGAATTGATGCCTCAGTGGATGTGGAAAATCCAGCCCATTACGAGTTTGACCCTAAGGATCTATTATCGCCTTAGAACTTGCCATCGTGGGCTCTACCAGCCATTAAAGGCCCGCTCCAGCGGGTGAGGGCCTTTAACATGGGAGCAGGACTTTAATGGCCAGTAGAGCCCGCTATGGAGGGCTCTAAGGCTATTAGAACATTTCGCCCCTAGAGTGCAAAATGTTCTAATTTGTAAAACAAAGGCCTTACGGAGCCCAAGAGGGTTAAAATCCCCTTGTGCTCTGTGAGGCCTTTGTTAAACACTGGAAAGTTGATGCTCTGGGCTTCTACCGGCCATTAGAAGCCCAGAGCACTTCACTGCTTTTACTGGAGTTCCCAACATTCCAATGTTCTATTAAGAAATGAGGAATTGCCATAGAAGTTGGAATTCTTGGTCTAATTCCCTGGTAATTTCTTATTTTGGTTCAGACTTTCACCCAGAGATTTCAGGTGCTTTTAGCTGCTGAAATCTATGGTTGAAAGTCAGCAGATCTGCGGTGTTTCCGTAGATCTCATATATCCAATCATGCAGGTAACTCCTGTTACTGGCTCCTTCAAAATTAAGATGTCACTTGTAAGTAGTAAACTTAAATGCACAGAGATCTCCCCACAGAAAATATAGGAGAGGTGGAGATTTCCACACTTTAGTTTGTGAATTGCATTTTTATACTAAGTGAACAATACTACTGCAGTGATACTTTACCTATTACAAAATGCGGTTTCTGAATCTGGTCCAAAAGCTCTCGAAATACTGCCTGTGCCCTTTCTCAAGGAGACATTGTCTATGATTTCCTTAATTTTAAAGCAGGCCTTTTGTATTTTGAGTTTGTGTGCTTGCCTTAGGCCTACTTGTGTAGTCCGACTCCAGCAGCTTTGGAACCTGCAGGCAGACTTGTCAAAATATACCTCTTGACAGGTGAGAAGCCCTACTTTTAAATAATAACTAAGTGACTCCCAAGAAGGCCTTGTAACCCACAAGGTAGGGTGCTCGGTATTTAAAAGTGGAACAAGTAAGAATTTCATGTTTGCATGGTCCCACAGTGACTAGCCCCCTAACGCTATTTTCACTGTTAGGGCTGTAGCTAGCTATGAAGAAAAAGCTAAAGTATAGTTATTATGTTAATTCTGTTTAATGGTTGTTGGGATAAGCTACAGAGATGGCTAATCTACTGTGTTTAATATTTAGTACAAAACCCAACGCAATGGTGAAGCTTGATTTTTAATAATTATACAGGAAGAGTAACTTTTAAAAAGGGATACTTTCCCTGCCTGAAGTCCCTGCATTCTAACTAATATTGACCTGCCTGCAGTTGGACTGTAGTACTGTATGATGAAGTGTGAAACATTGTTCTCAGAGCATAGACAATGGCTTGGGCCTGGCAGGATATGTTGGGGGCTGAATGTGACCAAGTTTAACCTAAGAAGGGCATTTTAAGAGTTGACGGGAACTTCAACAATTTAAAAGGGGGAAACCTGTACCCTAATAGTTTAGTGATAAAGGACTCCTAACTCTAGTTTCAGTGAAGGAGGGAGATAGCCACAGAACCAGCTTAGAGTGATTGAGTGGGAGGGGACAGCTCATTACCTGTAACACAACCCTACGTGTGCCACAAGCTCCCTCCAGGGGCAGAAAGATTTTGCGGTGTTGGATTTTTCTGAAAATGGTGCACTGTGGAATAGTCTGGAGAGAGGCAAACAGAATGTGCTGCAACAATGGGAAGGTTTGTCCTTTAGAACTTTTTGTTCATTGGTCAGGGTTGTCGTGGCATCACCCACTCCCACTGGCTAGTGAACTGAACAAAGGTAGCACCTCCCCCAAGCTCCTCAGAATACTTTCTGGACCTGTGGCAGAACAGAAGAGGACTGTTTGTAACCTGTCAGGAAATCTTAAGGGCTGGACCTGCTCCCACTTGTACCCAGGAGCAAGAAGTGGACTCCAAGCATCAGTTGTTTGACCAACTGTGTGGTACTGGGATATTACAAGTTGCAAGAGGCCTTTTTACTGGAGTTCAGTCTAGCTATAGTGAACTAGTTAAAGCTGTAACTAGACTGAACTTTGCTGTTAGCCTGTGCTGGAGTGTATCCTGATCCCTATATGATATCCACGAGATCATAGGAGCCTTGGAAGTAGCTAAGAGGAACTGCCCCAGAAAGTCTGAAAAGTTGGACTTCCAAAACTTCCGGAGCTTTAGCAGGACCTCGCTGCAAACATGTCTGTTTATGATGCCATATCATCAAACTTACTCCAGCTTCAGGATTGCCCCTTTGGGGGATTTTGAGCTCCATAAAAAAAGATCAAGGTCCCAATTTAGTGGAATGTCCTGGCAGTGAGCAACAGTAAAAATAAAAAATGATGACAACACCATGGAAGAACCCTCTCATCATGTTGGGACCATTAGTTTTTACTTTTCCAAAACGTTTGTGTTGTAATTTATGTTATAAACTGGAATTGGTCCTCTGTTTTCCTTGTAAATAATATGGCACTGTATTGGTATTGGTATTTCCCCTCTTCCCCTTCTTTCCTATGCCTTTGGAACACTCCTTGTCATTGTTGACAGTTAGAAGTGCGACTGTTGAGGTTGTTCTGTGAAGATTAAACTGATCTTCTCTTCAAGTTGTGTCAGCTTCGTCTTTTTATCAGTTTGCTTTTGAAAAATTAAAAACATTTGGTTTCCAATTACAGACGCACACAAAAAATATGAATGGCTTTGTATGAACTGCTGTGACAGTGATTTATACAAACCCTTAGAGTTCACCGCAGAGCTGGACAGAGTAAAGGACATAAATTCCTACATCACCCTGACTTTTAATCCATCAGCATAACTCTAAATCAGGCCCTAAGTCTGAAGGGCGAATTCCTGACTAGCAGAAGGTGCGAAAAGTAGCCACCCGACGAGAGGACTTTGGCAGCTTTTGAATTCTCCCTCTCTGAGTCTGCCCTGCCAACACAAACAGCTTCAGATAGACCACCCTTATGCCAGTTACTGCCAATGTATAGAGATCACTGCAGCACTAGCAGGCATCTCTAAATTTGGCAGGTGAAGTACAGGTAGGCTGGGCAGACGTAATGTCCCCCACACCTTATCTTCATTTACTACCTTTGCCAAACCCTAAGTAAGGCTGTAAGTTCAAAAGTACAAACTTTGATGGGGACGACCTGCTTGGTATATCTGACCTATGCTCCATCGCCGTTGGCATGAAATTCCACGTTGTTCCCAGTCAACTGTTAAGAAGTGATTTCTGGTTGTTGCTTTTCTTGTTGTTGGTTTTTTCCTTACAACTTTGAAAAGTTATATCTCCGGTTCCCCTTATTTAATTTGTGTTGTTTTTGGTGTCTTTTACCTTATTGCATTTTCCTTAATTTTTAGAAACTGGTTGTGGGGTTTCTATTGAATTTTGTTATGCTTTTTCAACTGTTTTAGTGCTGCTAAATATGTTGCCCACTTTCCTAAATTAAGCCTATCTGCTCTATGCCATAGCTACCAGGGGTTGATTAAATTATTGAAACTGTGTGCTTGAACTTACAGGGTTTTGCAACTTATTACTTAGGTAGAACTTGCATCCTCCACAGCTAATAACCAATTTCCTTACAGTTTTAGTAAGCCAAATAGTCAAATAAGGCAAAGGTCAGAGCCATTCTTTATATTTTACAAAGTAGAAAGTGATACCTCTAAGGTCTCAGGTGGTGACTGCCATACATCAATGAGTTAAACTTGCTAACGAATACCCTAACTGTCCTTCTCAGTTTAGGAAGATGACCCTCTGAGACCATTTTTGACTTATCTATCCTTCGGAGGGGAGATTAGAATCACCTGTCATGATTCAAGAAATAGACAGAGACCAACTCTTCAGTTAATTTAATGAAAGGTTCATGATTATCTTAATTTGGGTGGGCCATAGATAACTGCCACAATAATTTGTTGACAAACATCATGGTTTAGGCTAAAACACACCTATCTAGAAGATCAGATTTATTTTGACCTGTAACTCAGCATCATGATCCACGATTATGTCATATTTAGTGTACTTAAGTAGTATAACATTTACTCTCTTTGGATTCTATTCCTTAGGCCATTAATGTTCCAAGAACACATTTTAATAATTGGTTGGACATTGTTAATCAGTTACTTAGCTTTTCAGTGTTTATGACTTCCTCAACCGAGATGATTTGCTGTTCTATAGCCCCCCATAGCCCCTGTCAGGTAGTTTAATAAGGTCTGCCGGGGACCCGCCTTCCGGTTTGTCTTCTGCGCACTCAGTATTTTTCTTTTCCCCATTATAGTAAATCATCAAAAAGAAATAGAACTATGTCAAATACAAACTTAACACCAAGGAGATAAGTTAGAAGACTAATACGCTTTGAGGAACTATTAATAGGTTGGTCAAAATGACACAAGACGCAATAGACTGCCTATATTATTAGGGGAACAAATGTCAACCTGCGGGAATATTACACTCGATGACAATCACAACGAGCAAACCAGGAAAATCAGTTCAGTATTATCCCTTGGTATCCAGGACAAACTTCAACATATTACCCAACTAAATCGTCTTACTGAAGAACAGAACCAAGAGATATGACCCAGCCCAGCCTATTTCAGGCTATGACGGGCTAAGACGGGCCCGTCCTTGGCCCGGTCTCGTCCCACGCGCGTCCTGCGCTGCGGGAGTTCCGTCAGCCTTTTAGGCGTCCTCCGCCCCTCCTCTCTTGTCCTGTAGGGCTCGGGGCAAAAGTACTGCGTGCAAAATGAGTCCTTGAGCAGGTACCGGCATGTAAAGTGACGAGTGCTGAATCCCGCGCTGCGGGAGTTCCGTCGGCCTTTTAGGCATCCTCTGCCCCTCCTCTCTTGTCCTGTAGGGCTCGGGGCAAAAGTACTGCGTGCAAAATGAGTCCTTGAGCAGGGACCTGCAAGTAAAGTGACGATTGCTGACTCCCAGTTACTTAACTGTGACCAGTTATCTAAATTCTTGCTCACAATTTCTGTATTACCTAAAGAACAAATCTTTATTTCAAATCTATTAAAATTCCAGTCACCTACTACCATCTCAGGCTCTAATTCTATTTCAGCTATCCAAATCTTCCACTCCTCCCCATAATCCTAAACCTAAGACACCTTTACTCTACCAAGAGCCACCCCCTACTAGGGTCTTCAAGTTTTAACCATCATACCCTTTAATTTTTTAATGCAAAGCATTAAAGGTCTAGCAGTCAAGGACAAGGATGAGTCTGTAGAAGTGGAAATATCTATGAGGTCTTGCTCAGTAATTTGTTTTTGGTTTCTCCCACATTTTCTCTATCATTTCTAGCTACTAGTCTGCCTCAGCAAAATGAAACAGGTGGCCATCTTGTTATAAACAACTAGTAGCGTGCCTAGAGATAATTATCATGCAGTAGCATCTTTGATTTTACATTTATCTATCAGTAGTTACATTTGGAATTGCCTCTCGTTGGTTTCTCATAATACTTCTGAAGTTGAGATTGTAATTTTGAATAGCCACAATTAAAAACATTTTTTCTAGCTTAAAATGACTGGCTAATAAACAAAATAAACTCTCTTAGGATTCTGTCTTCTCTCTTCTTGCCAGTCTCTTGTCCCTCAAGAATTACCACAAAGTGAACATCATTTATATGCACTCGATTTTCGATGTCATCAACCTTGCTTTTCATTGCCATCATATAATTCTCATCTTTATTTCGGACCAGTTCTTGGCTCTTCATTTGCTTGTTTATCTTCTTATGGCCAATCTTCTAGTTTCTACAATTGGGCCCTAATACCTTCCACATTACTATTTTAAGCCACCAAGAATTGCTGCATTTTGAGGACATATATTCTAACTGCTGGATAATCACTTCCCAAAAAAATTAGAACTTTCATAATATGATAAGGTGAGGAATAACTGGCCCATGCAGTATCTCTCTTGGTTGTCTCACGAATATCACTGCTTCATGAACAATAGGTTTCACATTCTTGCCCAGATGGGGGCAGTTACTTTAGACTAAAGTCTAACATGTCTTTGTTCATGACTATGACAGGATCATAACTTTTATTCAAGTGTTGGAATCATCTATTAAGGTTGAGTCCATCATTACCTAGCAGATCATCTCTCAAAGTCTTTATACTCAAGTCCTACCGATTCAAAACCTTCTGCTTTGAATGCTGTTTACCAGTCTGGGCATTTAATTTTGTCTTTGCCTGAGTATATGTACCAGCATTTTCTTCCTTGTTGTTAGGAGAGATTTGTAAATCTGTAGAGTAGAGAACTTGGGCATCTTTTACTTGTATCAGACATACACTGCAAAAATATCTATATCATCTGGCTGTTTCGTATTCTTTTGCTGAATTTCTTGAGCAGTAGGTACATTGTAAGATTTAAGTCTGCCCATCTTCTGTTCCTTACCTCCTCCAATTGTATCTCCACTCCCAGATAAAACCTACTTCTCAGTCATCTAGAAGTCATAAAAAGGGTATGGCTAATTTCACTGATATTAAATCAGCCAGGTAAATCTTTTAAAGGATTAGTAATATATAATGTAGGTTCTGGAGTTTTCAGGTTTCTTCCTATGCTATGTTCACAGATTTTCCATGTGGGTCACAAAAAGGCATATGGAGCATTGTTTCTCTGCCACGTCTTAGGCTTTGGGCCCCTACTTAATGTAGTCTTAGCACCCGATTATGAGTTTGGCTTGTAGGAGCGGGCCGCCACCGTCCCGCACTCACACCGCCAAACAGGGCCGCCGCCCGCCCGGTTACGAGTTTCCTCGTGGTCAGGCAGGTGGTCGTTTGGAATTCCCACGGTGGTGCTTTTCAAAAAGGCACCGCAATGGGAGTGCCAAAGCTTGTTCCTGCATGGACCGAAATGCACAATGATGTGCATTTCGTTCTGTGCAGGAACTGGGAATGCACACATACAGGGGGCACAACATGTGCCCCCCTGCATGCATCCCCCTTCACAGAGGCACAAGGGGGCCCTTTAAGGGCCCCCAGTGTTTCCTCACCCCCACCCTATCTATGGCGGGCTCACCGCCATGGATAGACTCACAGTGAGGAAACTCGTAATATGCTTGGCGGTGCCACTGTTACTTGATTTCTGAGCTGTTTACCATTAAATTGTAATGCATTCTCTTCCTTTTCCTTCTCTGTGCCTGTCCGTTTATGGTTTGGTGAATAATTCTTATTCTGAGCCCTCCCTATCCTGAAATAACCACTAAGGGGCTCATTACGATGTCTGGTGGAATCACTTCCGCCCGACACCGACTCGGCCATGGGACCGACCGACACCCGGTCGGCAGTCCCGACCGCTGAATTAGGATGTGACCGCACACTGTTCGGTTGCATTCCTATATTTCAATATGGGAGCATGCATTACGGCCATAATCCGGCCGTAATGCATGCTCCCATAGTGAAATGGGAGGTGCAGTTCATCCCTGCATCCCGTAGCAGGCACCGCAAGGTCACTGCCACAAGGTATAGGGATCAACCGGAGGCTGTGTACCAAAGTGGGCCCTGCTGTGGGTCCCCTAACACGCTTTCCGACTTGGTTCCCATGTCGGACAGACCAACATGGAAACCATGTTGGAAACCGTGGTCGTAATCTCAAGGGCGGAAAGACCCGCCCTTGAGATTACAGGCCGGATTCCGACTAGCGGACGGGCTCTCCGAGCCTTTCAGAAGCCTGCCGGAATGACCGGCCGGTTTCCTTTCCGACTGCCTCCATTGTAATGAGGCGGTCGGAAAGGAAACCGACTGGCCCATTATGATGCGGCCCTAAAGGCTCTGACCTTCGGGCCGTATCGTAATCAGCCCCTAAATGTCAACAGAGATATTTTCTTATCACAGCAACAACTATCTCTATCTGAGGTTGGAGTTAATTGTAATGATGGTTTGAAAAGGCACCTAAAGCTGTCTAAATCATCTGGGATAGCCAGGGACATTCTGAGGGGCATTTTTGGCATTGTTATTCCATTTATCACATTTACATAATAATTTGAGTTCCTTTAGCTGCATCCAGTATCCCCAGTGCCCCATAAGCACCATCAAAACATCCTGTAAGAAAAGCCAAAATCTGCATTGACTCGAGGGTATAATTCTTTATTTTCCATTTTAAAATAATCAAGAAAGAAAAAACAAATAGGATCCAGATGTCAAACTCACCTACCATGTTTGAAAGTAAGGGGAATGAGCTGCTGATTCATTCAATATCTGCAAGTCTATCCACTGAGTATCCACAAAATCCACAGTATCGAAGAGGAAACAAGTGTGGTTATTGTAGCTTCATTTTAGGACACTGCCTTTGCCAAGCTGACTCTTGAAACATCACAGGAACACACAGAGCCTTGTACTCACGTGCACAGGGGTCAGCATTCTCTCCCCAGTCACAATACACCACAATTTCATATATAGAATCAGGTAAAATTTGTCATATACCTACAGTGCGGCTACACCAAAGTAAGTTAAATCACTGCATCTACGTATAATTGTATAAATGTATGTATGAATGTCTGTATGTATGTTTGTAAATTGCATTTCTAGTCAAAAGGCAGTGGAGTTCTGCAGCTATTCAAAGGCAACCATAAAGTCAATGAGTAATAGGAAAGGAAGCTAGGTTGTGGGCGGTTAATGCATTCTACTGTAATGTTCTATAAAGCGGTAAGTCTTCATCTCTTTCCTAAATTGGAGCAGAGTCAGGTCAGTCCTGATGGATACAGGGAGATTGTTCCAGGTACATGGTGCACAGATGGAAAAGGCCTGCTGTCTTCTTTTAAATGTTTTACCCTCCTTAGGGGATGATTCATATATGGTCAGACGGTTCGTCATTCCACCTGGGGACAGAGGAACTTATTCCGTACCCCTGGTGGAGAGACCATCTGCCACATCTATAGATGACCGCCAATCAAGTGGTGAATTATAATGCATTGGTAGGAACTGCCATCACATCACGTCCAGCCAACAATGCACCTCACTGTTTGGTGCAAGGCTGTCAGCGTCAGGCCATTGGAAGAGTTTGGCTATGCTGGTGATTGTTACGAATAGGAGAAACTTATCTGTGATTTCATAAAACCTTGAGTGGCGGCGCTACTCAAGATCATTGTATGATGTATGATTATTAGCATTGTATAATGTATGATTATTAGATGCAAATATACTTTTCTTGCTGAGTACTCAGATTTATCTTGTACACTGAGCACTGATGACGTTTGGTTAATGCTGTGCAATATTTCCTCAAACCAATAATCAATGTAACTCCTGGACTTTTGTTAAGGGTTAAATTAGTATTTGAAAGCTTGAAATAAAAAACTGACAAATGTTTTCTAAAACACTGTACTGGAAAAAGTCAGAAGAACAAGCACGTTTTAAAACTGCCAAACGTGTCTCCAGAATACACGTGTGCTTGGCATTAGCATAAGGTAATCCAAACCGGGCATTTGCATCAAACGTTGTAGCAGTTGACATGTGTACATGTGCTTACATTGAACGAGCGGAGCGCTGTGGGTATTTAAGCCGCGCCCGCTCGTCCTGAGATGCTTTGCCTCGTTGCTATTTCGGAAACTCACCTGATTCCAGTCCCGACATCTCGACGCGCATCCTGAAGAGCTTTCCAGCTTCCAGAGTTGGAGTTCCGGTCCTGGTGCTCCCGCAAATCCTGTCCTCCGGCGCGTCTTCCTGAAATCCTGAAAAGGAAAGGAAACCTGTTATTCTGTTGCCTGGCAACCCCTCGACAAGAAACTGTAACACTAATTACTATGATTTAACGCATTGCGGTGACAACTAAAAGAAAAACGGTAAGACTCTTATTACCGCTGCATTTATTTTACATAACATTGCGAAAACGTTCATGTGCTGAAGAACTAATTTACTAAGGAACAAGAAAGCCCAGATTTCCTTGTGTTAAATCCTCAGAATTAAACACTGGAGTGAACTGTTTATTAACTCCTTGAGAACCAGAGGACTTGGTTGTCTTTTGCTGTGATTCATGGACAATGCTAGTACCCAACGTACGCTCCGTACACAAACACGCCATGGAAATCTGGAACCTACTCGACTCTCTTTCGCCCGACATCGCCTTCTTCACAGAGACCTGGACCAACGCATCCTCCGCCCCCGACATCAGCACCGCCATCCCAGATGGATACAAGATCCAGAGGAAAGACCGCCCCAACCACCCAGGAGGGGGCCTCGCCATCGCCCACAAGAGCACCCTCCGCCTCACCACCTCCAGCGAAACCTTCCCCTACGCCGAACACCTGCACTTCCAGATCCAGACCACCCCCAAAGCCACACTCTGAGGAACCCTCGTCTACAGACCCCCCGGCCCCCGAACACCCTTCGCCACCACCATCACCGACTTCATCGCACCCCACGCCATCGCCTCAACAAACTACATACTCATTGGAGACCTGAACTTCCACCTCGACAACCCCAGCGACCCCAACTCCACTATCCTTCGTGACACCCTCGCCAGCATCGGACTTAAACAACTCGTCAACACACCGACCCACAGAGCAGGACACACCCTCGACCCCATCTTCGCGGCAGGAAACAGCGTCCATTTCAGCCAAACAACGAAGCCGCCATGGACCGACCACCACTGCGTACACTTCGCCATCAACAAACCCAAGGCACCCAAACCAGCCCCACGCCCACCACGAAGGAACTGGAGCAAGGTTACCGACGAGCAACTTAACTCCACCCTCACCCGAGACAACCACACCTGGGCACCTGACGCAAACGGCGCAAACGACGCAGCCAGAGAACTCCACACCTGGATTTCCAACTGCGCAGACGAGCTCGCCCCGCTACGCAACCCTGACAGACAACGCCCCAGGAAAGCTGCCTGGTTCACAACTGCTCTCCAAGAAGCCAGACGCACCTGCAGACGCCTGGAGAAGAACTGGAGAAACACCAAGACAACCAAAAACCACACCACCTACAAGGACGCCATGACGGACTACCACAACCAGATCAGAGCCACCAAGAGGAACTTCATCCACAACAAATTCCTGGCCAACTCTACCAACTCCAAGGAACTTTTCAGTGTCATTCAAGAATTCACCAACCCACGCAGCGAAGCCACAGACATCACCCCATCCCAAGACCTCTGCGTCAAGCTTGGAACCCATTTCCACCTCAAGATCAAAAACCTCTACGACAACTTCATCGACCATCCACCAGGTGCCACAGACGGCCCCCCGCCCCCCGAAACACCAGCCAGCCCACCATCTCCAACTGGACACCGATCACGGCCGAAGACACCGCCTCGACCATGAAAAGCATCCACTCGGGGCCCCCACCGACCGCTGCACCCCTCACATCTACCACAGAGCCGTGGCCGCCATCGCACCCGAACTACAACGCACCATCAATACCACCTTCAAAACAGGCACCTTCCCAGACGACTGGAAGTGCGCAGAAGTCAGACCCCTGCTCAAGAAGCCCACAGCTGACCCCACCGACCTCAAGAACTATCGGCCCATCTCGCTGCTCGCTTTCGCAGCCAAAGTTGCAGAGAAAACAGTCAACAGGAAACTGACACGATTCATTGAAGAGAACGCCGTCCTCGACCCATCCCAATCCGGATTCCGAAGCAACCACAGCACAGAGACCGCCCTATTCACCGCCACAGATGACATCCGCACCCTCCTGGACCAAGGCCACTCCGCAGCCCTCATCCTACTCGACCTATCAGCGGCCTTCGACACCGGCTCCCATCGCACACTAGTCGCCAGACTACATAACGCAGGCATACAGGGAACAGCCCTGGACTGGATCCGATCATTCCTCACCGGAAGAAGCCAAAGGATCAGACTCCCACCCTTCCTCTCCGACCCCATGAAAATCACCTGCAGAGTCCCACAGGGTTCATCACTGAGCCCCACCCTCTTCATCATTTACATGGCCCCCCCTCGCAGCCATCGTCCGACAACACGGCCTCAGCATCGTATCCTACGCCAACGACACCCAGCTCATCCTCTCCCTCACCAAAGACCCCACCACTGCCAAACTCAACTTCCAGAAAGGAATGCAAGACGTCGCAGTCTGGATGACCAACAGCTGCCTGAAGCTCAACGCCGAGAAGACAGAAGTCCTCGTCCTCGGTACCACCCCTTCTGCATGGGACAGCACCAGGTGGCCGACCGCCCTCGAAGCCCACCTACCCCCTCAGACCATGCCAAGAACCTCGGCATCGTACTCGACTCATCACTCACCATGAACCAACAGGTCAACGCCGTCACCTCCAGCTGCCTCAACACCCTCCGCATCCTCCACAAGACCTTCAAGTGGATCCCCCCTGAGTGAAGGAAGACAGTCACCCACGCACTCATCACCAGCAGACTGGACTATGGAAACGCACTCTACGCCGGTATCAACAAGTCCCTACTCCGCAAACTCCAGACAGTACAGAACACCGCCGCCGGACTCGTCCTCGGCATCCCCCGACACGAACACATCAGCCAACACCTACGAAGCCTCCACTGGCTCCCAGTGGAAAAAAGAGTCACTTTCAAAATCCTCACTCACGCCTACAAATGCCTACACAACAACGGACCCAAATACCTCAACGACAGAATCAACTTCCACGTACCCAAAAGAAACCTCCGATCTTTCAACCTCGCACTGGCCGAAACCCCGCGCATCCACAGAGCCAGAGCAGGCGGTAGATCCTTCTCTCACATTGCAGCCAAGACCTGGAACGAGCTACCGGCAGACATCAGATGCGCCCCCTCCCTGAACACCTTCAGGAAGACCCTCAAGACCTGGCTCTTCGGCTAAACAGATTTGCGGACCCCCCCCCTCAGCGCCTTGAGACCCTCACGGGTGAGTAGCGCGCTTACAATTCCCTGATTGATTGATTGATTGATTGATAGTACCCGAATCAAAGTCATTCCGGGTTGATTGTATTTGAAACAAGTGTTATTGCAACTACCTTTTGTGTGCTTTTATGTTTATTATTTTCTTTTAGCTTTGGCGACGTTTGACATTCCTGACAAGGCAATTCCAAGGTATGTCAGACATGAATAATTTTTAAGGAACACCTGAGGGATATATGTATATATATATTTTTTCTAATCTACTTATTTGAAATGCTAGTCAGAGAAAAAGGAAATACAACGTGCGCCATTGAGAGTAATTAATCCAGAACTTCACCCATTGATCAAAGGGTAGTCTCAATAGATAGAAGGATAATGTATAGATACTGATAAGATTAGTTGAGTTTCTTAATGAATGCTTGAATAATGTAGTTGTTGTTTTTTATCTAATTGTTGTAGAACAAGCATAAGACTCAAGGTACTTCCAGAAAAGCAATACAAGTGCCTCCAGAAAACGAATCATTCCCCATCTTCCCCGCCTCCAGAGAGACTTGTTCCTGGCTGTCCGCAGAAGTAGGAAGACATCCAGTTTCTTGTCTTTTTGTCTCTCAATCCCATTCCCCCTTCCCCCGGGAGGTTTATAGGACTGGTAACTTTAAAGATTTGTTGCCATTCTAGTAATATCCAGTGGGTTTCGGGAACAATCATCAAGGGAGGAACAAACTGGAATACAGGTGAGTGGCTGTTGTAACAGAAAGCGAAGCCACCTATCCAACTTTGTTCCTCTCTTGAAGTTTACAAAATGGATTTTGGTAAAGATAAGCTAGATCCCTCTCAGGTAACAGAGTTTATTCAAAAATTTTCTGAAGAATTGCAGCAGCTTAAACAAGAAAACCAAGCCATTAGACAGGAAGTAATCAGAGCAAGATCTGAATTCACAAGTTGGAGGGACCCTAAAATGTCAGATACTCGTCCCATCTTAACCCCACCCAAATTTGGTTCAACAACTTTTTTTTCTCCAACCACATCTAACCAGCAAACAGAGCAGAATCTTCAGGTCACGGTGGTTTCCCCAAGTCCAGTCCCTCTAGCTAATCCTGAACGCTTCACAGGTGACAGTAGTCATTTCACGGCTTTCATGAGCCAATGCCAATTACACTTTTTATGTAAACCACAGATTTTCACCACTGACACTACCAAAGTTGCCTTCATCATTTCCTATTTAGGAGTGTAGTGTAGCTCCTATTTCCCTAATAGGCTCTGCGCATTGGAATAATATATCCTATAGGTTTGACATAGGACTAAGGTCAGTATGTCCCTATCGAGTATATTAAACTTAATTACTTGTGCCAGCTAGCTCAGAGGCCACTAGAAACTCCTTGGATAACAAGAAGGGAGTAGTTTCTGGCAGCCGCAAAACATGACCACTTTGTTTCCCTTTAGAATCAGAACGTGTCCCAGAGTCGTGGAAACAATAGATAACTATTTCACTCAGCTCAATCGTGCATGCTTAGTTTTCTCCAAGTTACACAGAAAGAACAGACGGGCGTTTCAATAAAAGATTTATTGAACAGTCTTGTTTCTGGTGTAAGTAAAATGTGCTGTTACGATCACAAGACAGTATGCGAGATAAATAATGTACAGGGTGAGCAGTAGAAATAAATAATACTGCGATAGCATTATCTTTTAGTACATATGCCTTTACATAAATAACACAGACTAAAAATGCGAGTACTCATACGATGCGCTTCTAATCTAGTTCTACCCCAATGTACCTAACCTAACCTAGTTGTAGGGAGAGGTATGAAGTAGGTGAAGTATTCCTTACTATGGTATACTAAGAGTATGCTAAGCCTAGTATGCCTAGTATGCCAAGAGTCCCTCTAGGTTCTTGTCAGCTCCATACCTGAAGAATGAGAGAGGTAGGAATCTCTTTGCCAGACTCGAACTCCAACACCCCGCAAGGGAAGTCAGATCACTGGAAGCTGGACTCTCTGCGTGCAGGGATGACAGCGTCTTTTCAGTGCGTCAGGCCGGGAAACGGGCTCCTCTGAAGTCGAGGTCTTCTCTGATTTACAGGGGCTAGGGAAGGTATATTTATACCTGAGAAGTACCTAAGAATGTTAGTATTGACGTGAGTCGGACAGCGGAAGACGTCATGAATGAACCCCTAAGGAATAATGGTTCATGCATAATATATGAGTCCTTGAAGAAATCAATAGTCCTGGGCTAGGGAAACTCCTGCAGCCTAAGGGTCTGTTCTTCATGAACTCGTTGTGACGTTAGGGTGGACGGATGTCAGAGACCATGCCTGTATTTGGAGTGCACGGATTAATGCCTAAATAAGGGCTGGGATTTTATGCCTATATAAGGGCAGGGCGAATTGTGCCTATATAAGGACATGATACTGGAAAGCCCGTTTATGGACACCCTAAGAGGAATACAACACCCACTCCACTTTCGTGTGTACGATAATACTAAAATGCTAAACATTAAATGGAGTACCGCATATTTAAAAATATTTCTTAAAAGCATTAAAAAACATAGTAAAAAATGCAAAAGGTACTGTACATCTGAAGCAAATGCTTTTCATTTCAGGCATAAAGTTCAAAAATAAATGCAATTGGAATGAAATAAGCAGTAATATTTACATGTGACAGAAAATGATCGATAAGTTGATCAAAAATCAAAGTCATTTCATGTCATGAAAATTAATGAACTGTTTTAGACACACAAGATGACTAAGTGTCCGTGGAAGTACCTTGAAGTCTATATTATAAGGCTAGTTCTACTTTAAGCAGATTGAAGTGCCATTTTCGTTCGAAAAATGGGAAAAAAAGTTCAATTTTGGTTGAGTTCCAAGTTGTTTTGAAAAATGAAGACCAAATTGTTACTGCATCTCTGGAACACTGTATGCTGAATCAGAGTCAGTTTTACGGTCGGTGTAAACATGAGATCATCTATTTCTATAGACAAAACATCATCCACTGTAGTTGGTGTCAGTTGGAACACCTCGTGTAGTAGATTAATTGCACAGAGATGAGAAGCATCGCTTCCAGCATAGGTTGCCGCAGCAATGTTCGCGTCCGTTGTTACCTGTGTGCCTGTAGATCTTTCTCATACCTCAGCAGGAGCCGGAAGCGTCTGTGAGATCTCAATGAATGCTGACATCAGGATTGGTAGCCTCTGGGGACAACATAGAGCATGGGCCGTTATCGGGACCAGCAGAGTATCGACATCCGTTGGCGTAGCTGATGGAAATGTTAGACAGGTGTCCAACACGCATTCTTCACCGCATAGCAGGCATCGTAGAACAGGTAAGTTGCAATCTTGCCAGATTGGTCTGAATGACAGGAACCAAGTTGTATTAAGGTCCCGTAGACGAGTCATGCCCAAAAGCTGTACTATTCGCTCACGGCACTTTCGTTCAAGGAGAGCTTTCTCCATTTCGCTCGGAGTGATGTCTGCGAATAGGCTGGCCATAGCGTAATAGCAGGAAGAGAAATAGAATTCCGGCAACAAGTGCTAGAATTAATGGTATGCCACCAAACACCGAATGTGCAAAGTTCGGGATGATTCCGAGTATTGCCTGGAAAGGTGCTAACAGACCGGAGCAGATGCTCTTAAATACATGTACAATTCCGGTTGTATCAGACATATTGAAGATACGTCCTATCATTTCTATGAAATGTATAGGGCAGTTTGTACGTATTAAAGTCTGTATCTCAGCCGAAGTCCTTGCTACTTGTAGATCATAGGTTTCTTTGGCCGAGGTCAAAGGCACTGTTTGCTGTAAAAGCATGGCTTTCATTCTGCTCAAAGTATCAAATCTTATAAAAGAGACGTTCAGCGAAGGCCATAGAGGCGACTCCCTGACTGTGTCTATTGGGGCAAACAATACTTGCATACAGCAAGTGACCCTGGAGTTGACCGTTACTAGATATGGGATGCTTGGCAGCATGCCGCAGCAACTCTGATCATTCAACATGAGGTAACTCCCATTAGAAAGTTGTCCAAACGTTGGATTAATCACAGCAGCTGGTGTACCCTGCTGATGGCAAGACAAATTTGCCACAGAACCATTACAAGCCCCGTGTAAAGAAATGTCCTGACATATAAGTGAACCGCTCAGTGCACGTTTACAGTGTGTACCGCTCAAAAACACTTCACGATCCCCACTCCAACATCTATATGTATACGGTAAATCCCAAGATGTCTTAATGTATTCCTTACCCAACCTTTCATATTTGCCTGGTTGCATTCGTCTGAGGCAATACTGAAACTGAAAAGTACTCACAGGTAATGTTATTTTGCCATGAATAAGCCATTCTGTAGCTGGTTTTTCTGCCACTGTGAATGGTAACTTTTCCATTTTTTCAATGCTCAGCACTGTATACTTTGCTCCTCTTTGTGCCAGTTCGATCTGTTTATCAGTTAGATTGTATTCTGCAAACAGAGCCGATGTGTTGATGAAACGCCAAGGCACATAGCCCGCTCGCAAAGATTGCTGCGTCCAGCTTAATAACACAATAGAACGTAATTGAGATTGGCCTTGCTGTAACATCGCCAAATCTTGTTCTAGTATGTCGATAGCAGAGGATACAATGCCATCCAAAGAATATATTCTGGAGGACAAAGTTGTTATCCCATTGTCGACCACAGAGAGTGTTTTCTCTAAATTAATACGATCAACTTCACATATTCGTTCTGCGGCCTCCATCTGTGATACTTTCCATGCTTCATTATAGGCAGCTTAAATGCCGGCATATATGAAACGTTTTTGACGCGGTTTTCTTGGTCCAAGCAAGAATTCCCTAAGGTCTGCGTCCTTTTTAAGTAAGGTTAAGTGTTGTTTCACATCCTGTAGTGTAGACTTATGCAGCCAATCGAGGCATAATTTTCCTACACTGTATGTTGTTACTACCCCCGGATGTTGTCTTTGGACGTATCTTGGGTCTGGCCTATGAATAGTAAAGCCCTGAGTTTTATTCAGGAATCTTTCCTGACAGTTATTCGTGTCTGTGGGCCAGATCAACCATTTTTTCCAATCAGGATTAGATCTGTTGAGTTGTAGTATATTGTCAACTGTCACCACTGCCTGTGTATTGTTATCACTTGCAGGTGCTGGTACAGAAGGTGTTCATCTCCTTGATCTTGGCTAATCCAAGACAAGATATTTGTTGGATGGTTTCATTCAAAAACATTATTTGTTCAGGGATGATACAGGCTCTAAATAAAGCTTCTATCCCCTGCACTTGCCAATCTTTAGTACCCCAGACAGTTTTTGTGTCTATTGTGTCTTTCCAAAAGTCGAAACCCTGTCTAGACAGTTGGGCATTAAATAATGCAGAGTAAATCTGTTTTGTATTTGTTAACATAATTTTCAGCCCTGTCTTGTTTACATTTTTATAGTAAAACATTTCTGGATCAGATGTATTGTAACCTGAAAAATATGGAAACTTGTTGGCAAATGTTCTTGAACTAGCTTTAGGTGGTGTAGGACAATGTTCCCATTGGTTAAACATAAACACATTTCTTGGATATGCAGATTTATGCAAATAATGATGACCATAGTGGTTATAACAATACAGTTGTTCATAGTCTGATGAACCCTCAAAATATTCATTTTTAGAAAATGCAGCAGATTTTTCTAGGTCAAACATTATGGGGCCGATTCCGATCTCGGCCGGTAGGGCTCCGAATCGGATTCGGATTTACCGGATCCGATTCGGAGCCCTGTTTCCCGACCGAATCGTACGCGGGTCCGGCCGAGCGAGTACGATGCAGGCACCCGCGAAAACTCCGACCGACTCGAACGCGGCTTCAACACGCTCCGACCGACTCGCATGGACACGACCCGCACCGCGCTATGGAGACGTTTCCCGGCCGGGTAAGTACGATGCGCGCCGTGAGCAGTCCGATCGACTCGCGCTGTCCGGCTCGAAAAAGCTGTCGGAGCCGGACTTTGGGGGTCCGCGTCGGACCCCCTGTACGCGTAGGCGCGCGAGTCGCACACAGGGGGGACCCATGGGTCCCCCCTACCTGTGCGTGTACGGCGCGAATCGCTTCGCCGCGTACACGATGTAGGGGGCACCCTTGTCCGCCTCGCACCCATTGAGTCAATGGGAGCCCGCGTACGCGTTGTACGACAGGCTCCCATTGACTTCAATGGGAGTCCGACCGACTCGAGTCCGATGGCATGCGTGCGCATCGTACTCGATCGGTCGGATTGCCCGAGTCCGATTCGGTCGGAAATCTATCCGGGTCCGGCTCGGTCGGAGAGATTTCCGGCCCGAATCGGAATCGGCCCCTATGTCGTTAACAGTCTCAAAGTCCCAATCATCCGAATAGGTACTGGACGAAATTAGATCACTTAGTGAAATTTTAAACAAATGTGGAATGTTCAATTGTTCCGTCGAGCCGAAGATGTCAAAATCTGTTTTGTCCCACACTATACCATCCTGTATAGGAACAGCTGTGATGTTCACTAATGACAAGTCTCTTGCTTCACGATGGGAAGATTTATGAGGTTTCAAAAGTACGTTCACGCCTTTTCTTTCAGTAGTCACATGGATGTATCTGCCACTTATAAGCACGCTCACAGTTGTAAGCAAAGCTAGCCAGAGCAGGAAAACAAAAAGTCCAGATGTAATCCAGAGTTCAATCCATGGAGAAACCAAAGAAGTCTTTTTCAGAAAGTGAAGAAAGTCATGTACTTGCTGCTTGAATTTGAAAGATGCTGGCGTCGTTTCAGGTTCACTTGGATCTTCTGAGAACGTATCAAAGTTAATGAAATAGCCAGAAGCAGTTCTATCAATTGTTGGAATTGCATCAGGATTTGTAGAAATCACTGGAACCAGTTCATCACTTGCCACATTGGTGTAGAGAGGTGTATTTGGACGAACTGTTACTTGGTGTTCAAGAGGGATGAGTTCCATAGCGTTGTTGCTTAGTCCTCCATCTGATACAGCTGAATTCTCGATTGTTATCAGTCTTTCTGTCTGAACCTCTTGGATAGTAGCGAGAGGAGTGCGTCTGCTACTAGGTCGGAGTCCACGAGGCCTACTATTTAGTATTGGCCACATACTGTGGTTTGATCAGGTCGATGGACACAAATCTTTTCTCCTTTCTTCCAGCAAGGGGCGGCAGAAGTACTGTTCTTGTTCCTTGAACTGCTAGGACAGGTACTGGTTGTCTGTAAGAAGGTCCAAATTCCTTCTTGTCCGCAATTTTTTCTCTGACTAGATCCCCAACTTTTGGAATCCAGACAGGCCTTGCTGGGACCGCCGATTTTTCCCCAGTGGTGGTTGGCTGTAGGAATACGTTGCTTTGTTTCGTTCTTAACTCATTCAGTTCCTGTAAAACAGCCAAACGATCTTTGATATCAAACGGTTTATTTTCCACCACTGTGCCTACGTGTTCAAGGTCTGGTACTCACATTCTTGTCCCAAATAGGACCTCATATGGAGTGACCCCCACTAGAGAACTTCTTGGCAGATTGTTCAATGAGCGTTGGACCCCATTAAGGTGTTTGACCGACCCATCACCCGAACCTAATACCCTAGCTGTTATAGACTGCTTTATGTCCCGGTTTTTCCTTTCCACAACCGAATTTCCCTCAGGATGGAATGGAGAGGAGTACCGCAATGCAATGCCCAGACTGGCCATGGCTTCTTTGTAAGCCCGAGAGCTAAACGCAGGACCCTGGTCAGAATGTAGCGTGCCTATTGCGTATGTGCCGATAAAGACTTGCAAATCTTTTATAACAGTTCGAGCGTCAGCTGAGCGCTGAGGCCATAACCATAGGAACCTAGATTCAGTATTTGTGGGAATGCCTTTGTCCAGTAGGATGCAGGCGCGTAGATAGTCTAATGCTGTCTATCAATGGTGTCTGTACTGGGTTGCCACATTCGCAGCATGGTGTCTGGTGGCTCTCTCGCTGTAATTTACAGTCTAAGCAGTTGTTGATGAATATGTGAATTTCTGTATTCATTCCAGGCCACCAGTACATCTCTTTTAACGTCAAAATTGTTTTAGAGATCCCTTGATGTGACAGACCCTTCCCCAAATGTGTTTCATAAATCAAGGCTGCTCTACGTTCCATGTTTGGAATTACCCTATCCCCCACTCCAGGGATTCGAGCAAAAGGAACGTTGTTCGCATCAATTACATAAGAGTACTTGAGTGGAAACTTTTTGGTAACGCTGCACTGCTGCCTTTGCTTGAAGCATTGACAGCCAACATTATCTCACCGTCTATTTTTGTTTTTGAACGAGTGATCGCAGCTACGGAAGCCATCTGCACAGCCCCCTTTGCGGCTTCATCAGCCAATGAATTCCCTGCAACGTGAACGCCATCACGTTGATGACTCAGTGTGTGGATCACGTGAGCCTTTGGTAGTTCGTTTTTCAACTGAACTACTTGTTTCCAAAGCGTGTTGTGCTTTATTGTGCCACCTTTCGCATCTTTGAAACCATTTTCAAGCCAGTTTTGTATATATTCATTATACGACTGAACACAGTAAAAGGAATCGCACACTATCAGTATTGGGGAATTCTCGATCTGTACTTTCAAGTGCCAGTTTGAATGCTTGTAGTTCAGCTCGCTGAGCTGTTCAATCCCCTAGAGATTGTGTTTTAGTGACCATAGGTCTGAAGATGCCATTTCGCATGCGACCTTTAACGATTGCACACGCTGCACTGTAAGCTTGCTTACTCCCTGTTGCGGGTTGTGCGGATCCGTCAGTGTAAATTATGAATTCGTACTGATCGAGAGGCAGAATTTCAGTAGGCAGAGGACATTCTTGTTCATATTGCAGGAATGCTTGTGTTTTTAAATCTGGATCAAAAACATATTCAACATCTGTTACAGCAAGAGAATTAACCCATTGTATCCATCTTGGATGTAATGCTTTAGCATTTGGAATGCTTGCTTTTGTGACCGCTTCTAAAGCTGGTACCGGGGTTACGACAATAATGCGTTTCCCTTGGGCTAAGGCTCTTTCTTTTGCTACAGCGGTTTGAACTGCTGTTAGAATTTTTTCAGTTGAACTGAAGCGCATTTCCGCTTGTGTGTACAAATGAGATTTGTATGCGATTGGTATTTTCTCACCCTCATTGAAGGTTAAGTAGGTGAATCCGCATTGACCCGAAATTATTCGGATCACCAAATTGCGTTGACTTACGCGTGTTTGTAAGTGATTTGTTGCTAACATGTTAGCCTGGAGTGAACGCAAGATTTCTGTGTGTTCCTGTGTCCAGTTTCTGATCGAAAAATCAGGTTTGATTAATGCGTAGAGAGGTTTAACCCTTTCTCCGTAATTTAGAATGTATGTTCTTCCAAAATTTAGGAAACCCAGGATGGATTGTAAGTTTTTTAGTGTTTTTGGAGGTTGGAGCAGCGCACACTTTTCTAAAAAGTTAGCTGCCAAGCTCTTGCCTTCACTTGAAAGTTCATATTCTAGAAATAGGACATTGAGATGGGCAATTCTGGACTTTTTAAAGATGAACTTGTAGCCCTCAGAGGCGAAACCCAGTATAATGGTGCTCACCCTGTTCAAGTGTGTTTCCAGGTCATCGTCTGTCAGATATATGTCATCGACATAGGACAATGCCTCATTGTCATAAATTTGTAGTAACTCCGTTACCCTCGCTGAGAATAAACCTGGGCTGTTCTTGAACCCTTGTGGGAGTCGACAAAAGTGACGCTGGGTCCCCATTATGGAGAATGCTGTTAAGTACCTGCTTTCAGGTGCTATGTTTTGACAAAAGAAACCATTTGAGATGTCTAATGTTGTTTTATATTTTTTACGCACAATGTTATTCATTAATGCTGTGCTATGTGCATTTTGCACTGCAAAAGTTTTAGAACAAGTGTTTAGGTGTCTGTAGTCCAAAACTAGACGATATGTATTGTCTGGTTTGGAGACGGGAAACAAAGGATTGTTCATTGAGGAGGTGCATGTTTCAATCACCCCTTGATATTCAAGTTGATCTAAGATCTCCCTGACCTGTTTTTTAGCTTCTTGCTTTATTGGGTACTGCCGTTGTGCAGTTGGTTCATGTTTCAGATGTATTTTATGGTGAGGTGAGTCCTCATCCCATCCTACATGATTTTTATATAATGCTGGGGCCTGGGCCACTGCCCATTTCCTGGCATATGTATATCTTAGGTGAATTGGAATATGGTTGGAGAAGGCAGGCATAATAATGTCCTCGCCATGTGGGCACTCCCTGACAAATTGTGGTGGACAGTCCTTTTCCGCTAGAAGTATGTCATAGCCCTTTGATAGTCTTTCCCAAAAAAGTGCTTTCACCTGTCTAGGTTTGTCTCCTTCCATCCGGAGTGTTATTTCATATAACTTTTGTGGAGTACTAACCCTGGTGTCTACAGTCTCAACTTTAATGTACTCATTCAAGTCCACTATCTCCAGAAGTTCCTTCAGGTTCTGGCAAGCTATTGTGACTTCTGCTGCACTGTCCAGCATTGTCTGAGCCCATTCTCCGTTCTTGAGTTGTGTTCTCAGTATTCTAGGCATGTCTGATCTTTAGACCTGCTACTTTCTTTTTGGAGAATTGAGGTTTTGCTTTAGTTTTTGGAGCGTGTTTGTCGTCTTTCGATTTCACGCGTTCTTCTCTATGTTCCGATCGTCCTCTTCTTTCCGAAGTCTGTGATGAGATCTGAAAGGGACGAGAGGAACTTGTATCAGTATCTTGATACCTGTCAGGTTTTCTCAAATTATCCCTATTCCTGAGGTTATACCTCCTTTCAGAGGGCTCCTTTTGAGTAAGCCTGGGCGTAGTTCGCGAAGTAGCGCTACGCGAAGCTACGCAAAGTGCAGTTCGCACTACGCGAGCTACGCGTAGCACTACGCGAACTGCGTAGTGCACTGTTCGCAATGATTGCACAGTGCCGGATGCTTGTCCGCACTGTGCAATCATTGAAAACGGCATCTTGCACAGTGCGAGCTGTCTTTTACTGCCGCTCGAGTAGATTTTACTCGAGCAGCAGCTTTCTCAACGCGGACTGGTAGTTTCTCATCGCGAGCGGTCGCGAGCATACGCGACCACTCGCAATGAGAAACCTGACCTCCCCGCGTTGAGAATCTCGCCGGGAGGTTTATTTTCCATGCTCGCGATCGGCAACTTGATGTTGCTGATCGCGAACGAGGAAAAAGTCTCGCCGGGATGTCATTTTGCTTGCTCGCGGTCGCCAACTTGACGTTGAGGACCGCGAGCAAGCAAAAAATGACCGCTGCACTACGCTACGCTACGCGTGTTTGCACTGTGCTACGTGCAATTCGCGTTGTGCGAAGTAGCGCAAACTTCGCAAACTACGCGAGCGTAGCGTAGTGCTTTGCCCAGGGTTACTTTTGAGGAGACCTACCTCGGGATTGAGAACGTTTCTCATTTGAATTTTGTTTATTAGTCTCCCACTTCTTTTTAGAAGATTTAGGAGTTTGTTTAATTGAGTCCTTCTCAGGACTTTCAGATAGCTTCGGCTTCACTGGTCTTCCACCCAAACTATCTCTGCCTAATTCTGCATAAGATTGTTCAATTATTCTGGGTAGCTCAGTTTGATGTTCTGTAACATCAAATTCCCTTAATTTTTGGCGGATCGCCACTGCTGCTGCCTCCCCTTTAATATTAGATAATATTATTGTTGAGACCTGGTCGAAATTTTTCAGTAATTTCATACCTAAATTTAGAGCAGGCTCTGCCCCGTATTCGTTTTCAATTTGTTTCAGGACATCAGGTATTACCGCAATTGACGGAATGCCATGTGTTTTGGTATAGATGGCAGCAAAGACTGAGCCCCAAGTGGTGCAGTCTTCCAGTTGTGGTGTGATCCCCATTGGTAAACTGATTGTCAGTATTCTGTGTTTCTCATACGGGCTAGTATTTGGAAATACTGCTTCGATTTGAGTAATTTTTTGAGCTATCCAGAATGGAATTTGCTCACGTTTTGTGGGCATTTTACCCATGACTGCGTATAGAGTCTGTGGTGTAATTTTTAGTGTATTCCCCTGTTGGGGAGTTGGATTTGGAATTGTTAATGGTTGCTGGACTGTAAAAGTCCGCATGACATATTGGACCAATTGTCTGTAAATTTTTATTAACTCTGTGATTTGAGTAAGTAGTTCCTCGTTTGACATTTCTTCAATGTCAGGATGAGGTGTGTAGCCGGCTAGAATCGGCCATGTTGCTCCTGGTCTACCTAGTGGACCGAGCCTGGTAATGTTTTTGTGATGTTTTAGGGCGCCTTTAAACCAGAGCTGATGCTCTTGGTATGTTAATGGAATTTCTATATCCTCGAAAGGAATGTATTCCTCTGGTGGATCATCTTCTTTGTAGAAGTGAAACATGTGTGTTACTGAATTGGATTCAGGAAATATTACCCATGAATAGAATACCTCTGTCTGAAAGGATTCATGTGCCTCTATCACGAAAACTGCTCTACCTCCTCTTGGTGGTAGGCCATGTTTTATGAGTTTTAGAGTGATGGCTCTTCTTAAGTTTGGATGGATGTCTATAACACCCTCCTCGGTTTCATTTAAACCTGTAATGTTAAAAACTGCTGCTTGGGCTTGATCAGCCGCAGCTTCACCGTTTCCGGTTTCAGTCATTTTGTTTTTTGAAAAATGTAGAACAAGTTTCAAGGAAACAAAGATAAGGTGCACAATATTTTGGAACACTGTATCCTTCAACGTTGAGCAAACCAAACAGCTAATATATAGGGTGCTTCCCTATGTAGCCTTGGTGGATACTTAACCCTGCCCACTCCAGACGTCTTTTGGAGTATATGGGTAGGGGTCTCTGAGAGAAAAAGCACGGCTGAGTTACTCAGTATCTAACGTTGAATTACCGCCTTACCAAACGTTGGGCGCCATGTAGTGTAGCTCCTATTTCCCTAATAGGCTCTGCGCATTGGAATAATATATCCTATAGGTTTGACATGGGACTAAGGTCAGTATGTCCCTATCGAGTATATTAAACTTAATTACTTGTGCCAGCTAGCTCAGAGGCCACTAGCAACTCCTTGGATAACAAGAAGGGAGTAGTTTCTGGCAGCCGCAAAACATGACCATTTGTTTCCCTTTAGAATCAGAACGTGTCCCAGAGTCGTGGAAACAATAGATAACTATTTCACTCAGCTCAATTGTGCATGCTTAGTTTTCTCCAAGTTACACAGAAAGAACAGACGGGCGTTTCAATAAAAGATTTATTGAACAGTCTTGTTTCTGGTGTAAGTAAAATGTGCTGTTACGATCACAAGACAGTATGCGAGATAAATAATGTACAGGGTGAGCAGTAGAAATAAATAATACTGCAATAGCATTATCTTTTAGTACATATGCCTTTACATAAATAACACAGACTAAAAATGCGAGTACTCATACGATGCGTTTCTAATCTAGTTCTACCCCAATGTACCTAACCTAACCTAGGTGTAGGGAGAGGTATGAAGTAGGTGAAGTATTCCTTACTATGGTATACTAAGAGTATGTTAAGCCTAGTATGCCTAGTATGCCAAGAGTCCCTCTAGGTTCTTGTCAGCTCCATACCTGAAGAATGAGAGAGGTAGGAATCTCTTTGCCAGACTCGAACTCCAACACCCCGCAAGGGAAGTCAGATCACTGGAAGCTGGACTCTCTGCGTGCAGGGATGACAGCGTCTTCTCAGTGCGTCAGGCCGGGAAACGGGCTCCTCTGAAGTCGAGGTCTCCTCTGATTTACAGGGGCTAGGGAAGGTATATTTATACCTGAGAAGTACCTAAGAATGTTAGTATTGACGTGAGTCGGACAGCGGAAGACGTCATGAATGAACCCCTAAGGAATAATGGTTCATGCATAATATATGAGTCCTTGAAGAAATCAATAGTCCTGGGCTAGGGAAACTCCCACAGCCTAAGGGTCTGTTCTTCATGAACTCGTTGTGACGTTAGGGTGGACGGATGTCAGAGACCATGCCTGTATTTGGAGTGCACGGTTTAATGCCTAAATAAGGGCTGGGATTTTATGCCTATATAAGGGCAGGGCGAATTGTGCCTATATAAGGACATGATACCGGAAAGCCCATTTATGGACACCCTAAGAGGAATACAACAGGAGGTGTGGCCGCTAACTGGGCAATGCCATTGGTAGACACTAACAACCCTTTACTTCACAATTAGGTGGCCTTTAAGGCGGCTATGTCGCGTCTTTTTGCAAAACATACCTTTATTCAGTCCTCAGATAATGAGTTATTAAACTTGCGCCAAGGATCAAAACATTTAATAACGTATATAACCAATTTCAATAGATTGATTTCTGAGACTCGCTGGCCAGAAGAGAAAAGAATCTCATTATTCTATCGAAGACTCAGGGATGACCTAAAAGATTCCTTACCGCATATTGTAGATCTACCGGAAGACTATACTGAATTTTTGGATCTAGTGGTAAAACTCGATCATCGACTAGGAGAGAGGAAAAGTGAAAAACCTAGAGATGACACAAGAGTAGTTTTATTTAAAACTGAGAAAAAAGATAATGATGAAAAACACAATGCTGTAGAACCTATGCAAATCGGGGTAATTAAAGGACCTTTGTCTTTAGAGGAAAAAGAAAGGCGACGTAAGGGAAATCTGTGTCTATACTGCGGCAAAGCTGGTCACTTTGCTAAAGACTGCCCAGTTAAACCTAAGAAAAAGAAAACTATTGCCCTTGCTGATAAACCAACATCTGAGTCGGAAAACTAGAATTCTCGAAGGGTGGCGAGATCGTCCCTCCGAGAAATGACAAGATACAGATCTCGCACTACGCCATCAAAGTAATTAATCATACGCCTAAACATATCACAATCAGAATAACTTTCATTATCTCTCCTCAACAAAGGCACAGTCTGTCAGTATTAATAGACTCAGGCGCTACCGGCAATTTTTTTGATTTAGGATTAGCAAGAGAGGTTAGGAGTCCCACAAGTTCCTAAATTAGAGCCTGAACCTGTCAGAGCTGTTGATGGTTCGGCCCTTTCTTCTGGATTAATAAGGTTTCACACAGCACCTTTAACCTTGGTAGGTGAAAATGGCCATACAGAAGAAACTATTTTTGATTTGATTGATACACATACTTTCGGGGTTATACTCGGAGGGCCTGATTCACAGAACTAACTTACGTCAAAAACGTAAAGTTAGTACTTTTTGGTATTCACAGAATACACTTACTCATTTTGGTATTCACAGAATGAACTTACTCATTTCGGTATTCACAGAAGTTAGTAGTCCTAACTTTAGGGCTCCTAAATGCCTTCTGTGAATACCGAAAGTCTTAAAGTTAGATTTTCTCAGTTTAGGAGTAGTAAAGTTAGGACTCCTAACTTTACTACTCCTAAACTGAGAAAAAGCCTAACTTTAAGACTTTCGGTATTCACAGAAGGCATTTAGGAGTCCTAAAGTTAGGAGTCCTAACTTTACTACTCCTAAACTGAGAAAAATCCTAACTTTAAGACTTTTGGTATTCACAGAAGGCATTTAGGAGTCCTAAAGTTAGGAGTCCTAACTTTACTACTCCTAAACTGAGAAAAATCCTAACTTTAAGACTTTCGGTATTCACAGAAGGCATTTAGGAGTCCTAAAGTTAGGACTACTAACTTCTGTGAATACCGAAATGAGTAAGTTCATTCTGTGAATACCAAAATGAGTAAGTGTATTCTGTGAATACCAAAAAGTACTAACTTTACGTTTTTGACCTAAGTTAGTTCTGTGAATCAGGCCCGGAGTACCCTGGTTGGAGTTGCACAACCCGAAAATAGATTGGGTAAAAAGAACAATTACTTTAGACTCCTCTTACTGTAGACTTCATTGTTACAAAGAGACTCAGGACCCAATAATCCCATTGTTTTGTGCAGCTCTTCAGAATAACATTTCACAATTACCTGAACAATACAAAGATTTTGCTGATGTTTTTGACCCAGTCCAAGCCACCCAATTGCCACCTTCACAGGGTGTACGATTGTAGGATAGATCTCATTCCTGGCGCAGTTTTGCCTTGTAGTAGAATCTTTGCACTAACTGAACCTGAAACCCAGTATTTAAAACAATAACTGGATGAATTATTGGAAATGGGATTTATCCGACATTCTACATCCCCTGTATCATCGCCACTTTTTTTTGTAGCCAAAAAATCTGGCCATCTTAGGGCTTGCATCGACTATCGTGCAATTAACAAGGCGACTATTAAAAATCGCTACCCATTGCCCTTAATTCCCGTCCCAAATCAAAGGTTCCACGATCTACACAAAGCTTGATTCACGGGGAGCATATCACCTTATCCGGATTAAGGAGGGTGATGAATGGAAGACTGCATTTCGTACGAAATACGGTCTTTTCGAATATACTGTGATGGCATTCGGTCTTTGTAACGCCCCAGCAGCGTTTCAGTATTTTATTAACGAAGTGCTCCACGATCTGCTAGACGTTTGCGTCATCGTTTATATCGATGACATACTGATTTTTCCAAAACTGCAGAAGAACACACACATCATGTCCGTTCAGTTTTCCTCAAATTGAGAGAAAATTCTTTGTACGCTAAACTTGATAAATGTGTTTTTAACACCAATAGGGTAGAATTCCTAGGTTATTGGCTCTCTCCTGAAGAAATCACAATGGACCCTAAGAAAGTTGAAGCAATCCTGAATTGGCCAGCACCATCCTCTGTAAAAGAGACACAACGGTTGCTTGGATTTGCCAATTTTTATAGATGATTTATTGCCAAGTTCTCTGAAATTGTCACTCCTATCACACAACTTCTTAGAAAAGGTCAGGTCTTTCAGTGGAATACTGATGCAGAAAATGCTTTTAAAAGATTAAAAGAAGCCTTCACTTCTGCACCCATTTTAATCCATCCTGACCCTGACAGACCATTTTTTGTAGAGGCGGATGCCTCTCAAAACGCTTTAGGAGGAGTGTTAATGCAAAAAGATCCTAATTCAGGACATTTACATTCCATTGCATTTTACTCACGGAAGCTATTGCCTGCAGAGCAAAATTACACAGTTGCTGAACGAGAGTTGCTAGCAATAAAGGCAGTATTCATGGAATGGAGACACCATCTGTTAGGTGCGAAACACACCATAACCATATTTACAGATCATAAGAATCTCCAATTTTTCACATCAGTTAAGGCACTAACCCCCAGACAAATGCAGTGGTTACATTTTTTTAGTGAATTTGATTTTCTAATCACTTACCGTCCTGGGCAAAAACAGAACATATCTGACACCCTTTCCAGAATGAATATTAATGACACTGCAGAAGAATCGTTTCCAATTCAACATATCATTCCTCCGGAAAAGGTAGTAGCAGTAACTCAGGCCGACACTTTTTTAACTGATGTAAAGAAAAGTTCACAAACTCTGAATCAAACGAAATGGTTATTAAATAAAAAAAATTCTATTCGTGATGGGTATTTCTTTCATGAAAATAAACTCTATGTTCCACAGAAAACTTTACAACAACAAGTACTCAAATGGAATCATGATTCTAGTGTAGCAGGGCATCCAGGCCAGAACAAGACATTAGAGTTATGTCTGCCAAATTTCTGGTGGGCTAACATTAGGGATGACGTGCAACAATACATTAGGACTTGTCCAGTTTGTGCCAGAAATAAATCATCACATTCAGCTCCTGTAGGGCTACTACAACTATTACCAATACCATCGACTCCATGGCATACCATTAGTCTAGATTTTATCACTGATTTACCCACATGCAATAATAATACCACAATTTTAGTAGTGGTGGATTTATTGTCCAAAATGAGTCATTTCATCCTGTTAACCAAATTACCCACAGCATCTGAATTTAGTGAAATATTTTTACATAATATCGTGAAATTACATGGTTTGCCCAGTAAAATTATTTCTGACCGTGGCCCCCAATTCATTTCCAAGTTTTGGAAAAAATGTATGTACCCATCTGGGTATTGAAATTGCCTTATCATCTGCCTGTCACCCTCAAACTGACGGTCAGACTGAGAAGGTAAATCAATATCTTGAACAAAGTTTACGGTGTCTAACTGCGACAGTTACTTCACAATGGGATCTGGTGCTACCTTTGGCAGAATTTTCATATAATAATAGCATTCATTCCGCTTTAGGTTGCTCTCCTTTTTATTTTGTGACTGGATTTCATCCACGTTCTCTTCCAACTTCCCTTCCTCAGCACTCTGAATTAATGCCAGCAGTCTCTGAAAGATTGAAACAATTACAAGAATTACATAAAAAGGCCAAGACTAGTCTCGCAAAAAATAAAATAAACACCAAACTAACTGTAGACAAGCATAGATCACCAGAACCATTGTATAAAGTATAAAGTATTTAGTCTGGCTATCTACTAAGAACATTCAATTAGAAGGTCCTAGGAAGTTAAAACCAAGATACATAGGTCCTTATCCCATATGTAAAATCTTGAATCCAGTCTCAATTAAAATAGACCTACCTGAAGAATATGCCATTCATCCTGTCTTTCATGTGTCGCTTCTAAAACCTTATTACCCATCCACAAGAAAAGATAATCCACCCCCACCCGTAGTTGTGGGTGATCATGTTGAGTATACGAATACGCGGTCGATTACACTATTTAATTGACTGGAAAGTTTATGATGCCTCAGAAAGAACCTGGGAACCTGAGAATCATGTACTTTCACCTAGGTTGGTCCGGTTTTTCCATGCTCTACACCCAAATAAACCCCGTCCCGTGAGAAGACCTTTGGGGGGGGGGAACTGTTACGAATGGGAGAAACTTATCTGTGATTTCATAAAACCTTGGGTGGCGGCGCTACTCAAGACCATTGTATAATGCATGATTATTAGCATTGTATAATGTATGATTATTAGATGCAAATATACTTTTCTTGCTGAGTACTCAGATTTATCTTGTACACTGAGCACTGATGACATTTGGTTAATATTTCCTCAAACCAATAATCAATGTAACTCCTGGACTTTTGTTAAGGGTTAAATTAGTATTTGAAAGCCTGAAAGAAAAAAACTGACAAACGTTTTCTAAAACACTGTACTGGAAAAAGTCAGAAGAACAAGCACGTTTTAAAACTGCCAAACGTGTCTCCAGAATACACGTGTGCTTGGCATTAGCATAAGGTAATCCAAACCGGGCATTTGCATCAAACGTTGTAGCAGTTGACACGTGTACACGTGCTTACATTGAACGAGCGGAGCGCTGTGGGTATTTAAGCCGTGCCCGCTCGTCCTGAGATGCTTTGCCTCGTTGCTATTTCGGAAACTCACCTGATTCCAGTCCCGACATCTCGACGCGCATCCTGAAGAGCTTTCCAGCTTCCAGAGTTGGAGTTCCGGTCCTGGTGCTCCCGCAAATCCTGTCCTCCGGCGCATCTTCTTGAAATCCTGAAAAGGAAAGGAAACCTGTTATTCTGTTGCCTGGCAACCCCCAGACAAGAAACGGTAACACTAATTACTATGATTTAATGCATTGCGGTGACAACTAAAAGAAAAACAGTAAGACTCTTATTACTGCTGCATTTATTTTACATAACATTGCGAAAACGTTCATGTGCTGAAGAACTCATTTACTAAGGAACAAGAAAGCGCGGATTTCCTTCTGTTAAATCCTCAGAATTAAACACTGGAGTGAACTGTTTATTAACTCCTTGAGAACCAGAGGACTTGGTTGTCTTTTGTTGTGATTCATGGACAATGCTAGTACCCGAATCAAAGTCATTCCGGGTTGATTGTATTTGAAACAAGTGTTATTGCAACTACCTTTTGTGTGCTTTTATGTTTATTATTATTTTTTAGCTTTGGCGACGTTTGACATTCCTGACAAGGCAATTTCAAGGTATGTCAGACATGAATAATATTTAAGGAACACCTGAGGGATATATTTATATATATTTTTTGTCTAATCTACTTATGTGATGTTTTAGGAAATGCTAGTCAGAGAAAAAGGAAATACAACGTGCGTCATTGAGAGTAATTAATTCAGAACTTCACCCATTGATCGAAGGGTAGGCTCACTAGATAGAAGGATGATGTATAGATACTGATAAGATTAGTTGAGTTTTTTAATGAATGCTTGAATAATGTAGTTCTTGTTTTTTATCTTATTGTTGTAGAACAAACATAAGACTCAAGGTACTTCCAGAAAAGCAATACAAGTGCCTCCAGAAAACGAATCATTCCCCATCTTCCCCGCCTCCAGAGAGACTTGTTCCTGGCTGTCCGCAGAAGTAGGAAGACATCAAGTTTCTTGTCTTTTTGTCTCTCAATCCCATTCCCCCTTCCCCTGGGAGGTTATAGGACTGGCAACTTTAAAAATTTGTTGCCATTCTTGTAATATCCAGTGGGTTTCGGGTACAATCATCAAGGGAGGAACAAACTGGAATACAGGTGAGTGGCTGTCGTAACAGTGATGGAGTAGTCACTGCCGAAGCCAAACCTAAGGTCTGTCCACATCAAAATTCAGGTGGGTGGACCTTATCTAGGCGGTATGTATGCTCCGTTACGATGCAGTATACATACTGCCAAGATATAGTCAGCTCCTTAGTCTGCAATCTGATAGTGTCATGTCTGCAGGTGTTCTGAGAACCACCAGAAATGGTTGATTTGTCTGCAAGATAAACAGAGTGCTGGTTGTGGTGATTTTGTAAATATTTCTGTGATGGATGAGGAGGGCATCATGCTAGTAACAGGTGGTGAGAAATGCAATGGCTGGTTCATGGAGTACTGCAGAGCGAGCGTTAATAAGTTTTAGGGTGTGTGGTAGTTAGTGGGATTGGTATGTGGTTGGATCTATGTGTTGTGCAAATGTTGAGTGTACGGGTCATCTGCATTTGGGTGTGACTGTTGGAATTAGCAGTACGGAGTGCTGGGTGAGGCACATCATTTTACCTTACCTCGTACGTTTCTGTGGAACAAGGGTCCTTGCCCAAGGCCCTTCCTGGCCCTAAAATGCCAAAGCAGGCAATTCCATACAAATTAATTATAAAGTATAAAATTCCTGGACAGAATTCTACTAGGGAGTCAAGTATGCTAACCAAACTCAAGAGTCCTCATGGTGCCTCCATCTTCCCCGCAATCCGTCTAGGGTCTAATTTTGACAAGTTAACATCAAGCCAGCTCATATTTGATATCAGTGTTATGGCCTTGTGATTACCTTTTAAGCCTAAGAATCTCCTCTGGATTTGGCAACTTTAAATTTTTTGCAGGAGATCCTTGATTGTTTATGCCTCCAAATTGGAGTGGAGTAAGAGTGGACTGGGTTTTGTTCGAATTCATTGTATATATTTACTTTAAATGTAGAACCAAATACGAAATGCTACAGTTCTATTAAATTAATGTTGAATTAAAAATGTTATTAATGGAAATATATTCAATGTAGTTTAAATTAAAACAATAAATTCCTCACGAAGAAAAAAATATTTTAATGTGTTAGTTAATTTAATAATTTTTAATAAAATTTATTGCTGCACTATTTCTTAAATTTATTACACATATTTTTAATTAAATAGTAAATATGTACTGTTTTGTATTTTGTAACAATTGATATTTATTTATATGTTTTAAAATAATCAAATTTAATTGAACATTGTTTCTTGTGGGGTTTTCTTTTAAGGCTCCACCTCCATTTTTTAGGTCTCGCCTACGCAGCACGCATGCGCTGCATAGGAGAGACCTTTAGCCATCGGCACAGCTTTGGGGGCAAAAACGTGCACGCGTTGCATTGCTTGCAATGGCAACGCGTGCACGTCTGGCGATTCCCTTGCGGGAGCGCGCAGCGCCATATGGTGGCGCCATATGGTCACAATCATCGCGCTTTGCTGCACGCTCCCGCAAGGGATTCGCGCAGGCCCCCTCCCTCTGCTGCCGCGCGAGGCGCGCGCTTGTGCTGGTTTTTTTTATGCCTGGCTAGTGCGTTAATTCTCGTCACTTTATTCTGTTTCCAAAACCCTTGCACTCCTTAATCGTTGCTTGTGTTTTTCTGTGTGTTGTGCGCAAAATGGCTCGTTGTTTTTGGGAGCAGTGTCGGTTATATTGTTCTACCACCGAACAAACATCTGCGACCAGATGTGCGGCTACGTAAAGTTGGTGCGTCGTTGTCTTTTTTAGCCGCTTGAGCTGCCGCCAATATACTGTTCGTTTTGATATTTGAGTTCTTCTGCTATTCTCTTCAAAGCTTTATCCCTGCCAGCGTTATGGGGGTGGTTATCACTCTACAGTGTCTGGTCTCAGTGTGTGTTTGAAACCGTTGGAAACGAGAAATGTAGCGCTCCGCATAAAATTTACAAATCTGACCCTTGCATTCTGTGAAGTGCTACAGCCTTATTTGTGGATACAATGATACCCTTCCTCTTCAAAAAGACGCAGTCACAATTTAATATCATTATATGGTTAAATGTCCAGGTGTAACTAGTTACATTTAGTGATCGTGCACTGAAATTCTCCAAAAACACGTGGGGAAATGGCACTGGTGAGAAAATGCTGTGTGTATGGGGCTTGTTTCACTGAATTGTCGGCATGCTCAGCTTTTCTGTTTTCAAGCGCTTGTTTTCGTATGTGCCCGCCACTAAATGTTATGATGAAGGTCCATGTATGTATGTCCTGGCACCCCTGAGGGCTAGCTGAGTGCGCCCTGATCTGACTTTTCAAGAGACGCCTTTGCATACCTTGAATGCATTAAAGTGACTACAGAGAGAGGCGTTGAGACACTTGGCTTAGCATTGCCCGCACTCCTGCGTTGTGCACTGCATTGGTGTGTCTTGTCAGGAGTTGCATTGCAGTGAATGTCCTTGCTGCAGGAGTGGTCATGAACAAGCCACTCATATATGGGTCAGGCACCAATGGCAAACAAGCATTGGCAAAGCCAATAGGTCTCGCCTTTAACAGGCGAGTGCTGACTTATTGGCAGAATGATGATGGTTAACAGTGTTGTGTTGGTTAGTAGGGTGGTGGTAGGTTGTAGTCGGTGGTGGTGAGGATGGTGAGGGGTGATGGTGGTGGTGAGGTGTGTGGTGATTAGGGTGGCACCATGATGTATTTAAAGAGAAATCACTGCAGGGGCATGGCCTGGAAACCTCAGGCGACTGAAAAACGCCAGATGCACAATCTGCACGGGCTGCGGCCAGGAGCTGGAGTTGTGTCCGGACCCCGCTGGATCTTGGCCTGTGGTGTACCTCGGCCCTTTGTGACCCATTGGGGCTGCCATTGATTCTGTGGAAAGGAGCAGTAGTGCGGATGTCTAGTGTGGATGTCTGATGCTTGATGTCTGATGCTTGTGGATGTCTGATGCTTGTGGATGTCTGATGCGTGTGGATGTCTGATGTCTGATGCCTGATGATGTATGATGTCTGATGCCTGATGCTTGTTGATGTATGATGTCTGAGGTCTGATGCTTGTGGATGTATGATGCCTGATGTCTGATGCATGCCTGATGCTTGTGGATGCCTGATGCCTGATGCTTGTGGATGTCTGATGCCTGTGGATGCCTGATGCCTGTGGATGCCTGATGCCTGTGGATGCCTGATGCCTGTGGAAGTCTGATGCCTGTGGATGTCTGATGATTGTGGATGTCTGATGCCTGATGTCTGATGATTGTGGATGTCTGATGCCTGATGTCTGATGCTGGTGGATGCCTGATGTCTGATGCCTGATGTCTGATGTCTGATGCCTGATGTTTGTGGATGTCTGATGCCTGATGTCTGATGCTTGTGGATGTCTGATGCCTGATGCTTGTGGATGTCTGATGCCTGATGCTTGTGGATGTCTGATGCCTGATGTCTGATGCTTGTGGATGTCTGATGCTTGTGGATGTCTGATGCTTGTGGATGTCTGATGCTTGTGAATGTCTGATGCTTGTGGATGTCTGATGTCTGATGCCTGATAATGTATGATGCCTGATGCCTGATGCTTGTTGATGTATGATGTCTGATGCTTGTGGATGTATGATGTCTGATGCATGCCTGATGCTTGTGGATGCCTGATGCTTGTGGATGTCTGATGCCTGATGCCTGTGGATGTCTGATGCCTGTGGATGTCTGATGCCTGTGGATGTCTGATGCCTGTGGATGTCTGATAATTGTGGACGTCTGATGCCTGTGGATGTCTGATGCCTGTGGATGTCTGATGCCTGTGGATGTCTGATGCCTGTGGATGCCTGATGCCTGTGGATGTCTGATGCCTGTGGATGTCTGATAATTGTGGATGTCTGATGCCTGTGGCTGTCTGATGCCTGTGGATGTCTGATGCCTGTGGATGCCTGATGCCTGTGGATGTCTGATGCCTGTGGATGTCTGATGATTGTGGATGTCTGATGCATGATGTCTGATGATTGTGGATGTCTGATGCCTGATGTCTGATGCTGGTGGATGTCTGATGCCTGATGTTTGATGCCTGATGCCTGATGTTTGATGCCTGTTGCCTGATGCCTGATGCTTGTGGATGTCTGATGCCTGATGTCTGATGCTTGTGGATGTCTGATGCCTGATGCTTGTGGATGCCTGATGCCTGATGTCTGATGCCTGATGCTTGTGGATGTCTGATGCTTGTGGATGTCTGATGCTTGTGGATGTCTGATGTCTGATGTCTGATGCTTGTGGATGTATGATGCCTGATGTCTGATGAATGCCTGATGCTTGTGGATGCCTGATGCTTGTGGATGTCTGATGCCTGATGCCTGTGGATGTCTGATGCCTGTGGATGTCTGATGCCTGTGGATGTCTGATGCCTGATGCCTGTGGATGTCTGATGCCTGTGGATGTCTGATGCCTGATGTCTGATGCCTGTGGATGTCTGATGCATGTGGATGTCTGATGCATGTGGATGTCTGATGCCTGTGGATGTCTGATGCCTGTGGATGTCTGATGCCTGTGGATGTCTGATGCCTGTAGATGTCTGATGCCTGTGGATGTCTGATGCCTGTGGATGTCTGATGATGCCTGATGTCTGATGCTGGTGGATGTCTGATGCCTGATTTTTGATGCCTGATGCCTGATGTCTGATGCCTGATGCTTGTGGATGTCTGATGCCTGATGTCAGATGCTTGTGGGTGTCTGATGCCTGATGTCTGATGCTTGTGGATGTCTGATGCCTGATGCCTGATGCCTGATGCTTGTGGATGTCTGATGCCTGATGTCTGATGCCTGATGCTTGTGGATGTCTGATGCTTGTGGATGTCTGACGCTTGTGGATGTCTGACGTCTGATGCCTGATAATGTATGATGTCTGATGCCTGATGCTTGTTGATGTATGATGCCTGATGTCTGATGCTGGTGGATGTCTGATGCCTGATGTTTGATGCCTGATGCCTGATGTCTGATGCCTGATGTTTGATGCCTGATGCCTGATGTCTGATGCCTGATGCTTGTGGATGTCTGATGCTTGTGGATGTCTGATGCTTGTGGATGTCTGATGCTTGTGGATGTCTGATGCTTGTGGATGTCTGATGTCTGATGCTTGTGGATGCCTGATGTCTGATGCCTGATGCTTGTGGATGTCTGATGTCTGATGCTCGTGGATGTCTGATGCCTGATGCTTGTGGATGTCTGATGTCTGATGCTTGTGGATGTCTGATGCCTGGTGCTTGTGGATGTCTGATGCCTGATGCTTGTGGATGTCTGATGTCTGATGCCTAATGTCTGATGCTTGATGCCTGTGGATAATCTGATGTCTGATGCCTGATGCTTGTGGATGTCTGATGCCTGATGATTGTGGATGTCTGATGTCTGATGCTGGTGGATGTCTGATGCCTGATGTTTGATGCCTGATGTCTGATGCCTGATGCTTGTGGATGTCTGATGCTTGATGCCTGATGCTTGTGGATGTCTGATGCCTGATGCTTGTGGATGTCTGATGCTTGTGGCTGTCTGATGCTTGTGGCTGTCTGATGCTTGTGGATGTCTGATGCTTGTGGATGTCTGATGTCTGATGCTTGTGGATGTCTGATGTCTGATGCCTGATGCTTGTGGATGTCTGATGCCTGATTCTTGTGGATGTCTGAAGCCTGATGCTTGTGGATGTCTGATGTCTGATGCTTGTGGATGTCTGATGCCTGATGCTTGTGGATGTCTGATGCCTGATGCGTGTGGATGTCTGATGCCTGATGCTTGTGGATGTCTGATGCCTGATGCTTATGGATGTCTGATGCCTGATGCCTGATGCCTGTGGATGTCTGATGCCTGTGGATGTCTGATGCCTGTGGATGTCTGATGCCTGTGGATGTATGATGCCTGTGGATGTATGATGCCTGATGCCTGATGTCTGATGTATGATGCCTGATGCTTGTGGATGTCTGATGTCTGATGCCTGATGCCTGTGGATGTCTGATGCTTGTGGATGTCTGATGTCCGATGCCTGATGTCTGATGCCTGTGGATGTCTGATGTCTGACCTTATAAGTGTTTAGCCATGCAACAGTTGATGTTGTTGCACCAAGAATATTGTGCTGGATAACTAAACACTTATAAGGTCCCAAAGGCGAGACCTATTGGCTATGCCAATGCTTGTTTCAATTAGAGGGTGTTGCAGTACCAGTGGTTAGCCATGTGTAAAGCTGGACTTACTACTGTTTTTTTTAGTAGTAACTTACACTTTGACAACCTGATTCACAAGGCTAAATTTACACTTTTGTGTAAGTTTACGATTGTTTGCTATTCACAAAGGTATTTACTTTATGAGTTTGGAGTCTATGCACGTAAAAAGGTAGAACTGTCCTATCTTTTTATGTGAGGAAAGTCTGCACTTGTAAAGATACTACTCATAAATCACTTTGTGAATAGCAAAGAATTGTAGATTTTCAAAAACGTGAAAGCTTACTTTTGTGAATCAGGCTCTGAGTTTGTGAATACCAACGTAATAAAGAATGCAAAAAAACCTCAAAAGTATGTTATCTTTGTCAGTCACCCCCATTTTGTTTATCTGTGCAGCTTATTTCACTAAGTCACTGAGATATGCTGAACAAATAAAATGAGACAGCCCATAAGTCCCTTGCGCTCTCCTCACTGACAGGGAGCTAGCTAATATCAATGTAGTATATTAGCATTTCTGTGCCACCAGCCAATAAATTATTACAACAGTCCTCTTATAATAGCTCCAGCAATTTCAGCATAAAGCTCTTTCTAGGTAAAATGAATTCTCTGTTGCAACAGCTTAGCATAACATTTGGTAACTGGATGTATTATTCATATTTGTGAACCTATTTATTATTGGTTGATTTGGTTATCAGATTCATCAAAATCCAAGATCTCAAGATATTATATTACTTGTCTGCATAAAGTAGTGTGTAGTGTGCAGTTCTACATGCACACAGACAGGACTTCCCGAACTAACAAATTTCTTTATCAGGATTTTGTGGTTAATTTGGGTTGGTATGCCCTGCTCCTAACTGCGCAGGAGTAAGTGCATTAACGAGGGCAGATTGCTGCTTGGCGGGGAGCTGCTTAGTGTGAATTGAGACTATACTCTGAAATGTGCTGTTTTTGTTGTTCCTCTGATTTCTATCGGTTGAGAGTTTTGCCTTACTTTGACTTACTGAATTCTTTGCTTAGAGTGAGCAGACAATGGGGTCTATTTAGTTTAAATCCAATTCAGAAAGGTTTTGCAATTGTTTTCCTATTCACGAAGAAGTTGAGCTGTGATTGGTTAGTCAGCCATGGAGCTGCGCTGGGATTAGTGAGACATCACCACAAAGCTGCGCTGTGATTGGCTGGTTTCTCACAGAGTTGTGTCGTGATAGGTTGACCTTTGACAGAGCCGTGCTAGGATTGGTTGTTGTTCACTAGTTCATTTGTTGTCATTTTGAGATCATTTTGAGCAGAATGAATTGTAAAATGTATTAAGGGGCTGATTACACTGGCGGTCGTAGGCACATCCGCGGTGCTGGCGGTGGCGGAAAATGTCCTTTTCCGCACTCCATCGGCGGTCCTTGCGTCTGCCGTATTACGATGGGCAAAGATAGCCCATTTCCCGTCCGCTGCGGAGTTTCGGGATCCGCCAGAAATCTCCTTCCGCAGCGGTGGCGGACGGAGCCAATAGAGAGGGACCGCCGTGCGGAATGCGGTTCCGACCGCCGGACGAATCACGATGCCTCAAACAGCCCATCACACCGCAGCGGAGAATCCGGCCATTCGAGGATGGCGGAAGCACTACTGCGGATAGCGAAAATCCACTCCCGGACACCTCCACGCGCTTCTGACCGCTGTTCGAACGGCGGTTTGGGGTCTTTCCGCAGCAATTCTGACTGCCGCGGACGGATTTTTAGCTTTTCCGCACGTTCCCGGCAGTGTATCCTGGAATCCGACCTCCGCGGTAGGGATTTTTAGGCGGTGCATCCTAATCTGACTGCCGGTTTTGCCGCGGTATCTGAGGGCGGAAATTTCGCCCGCTAGCACGGCGGTCGGAATGCTTTTTGACCGCCATCGTAATCAGCCCCTAAGTTTCTATTTTACTTGCTGCTGAGTTCCAAAAATTACCTGATGAGGGTACACTTGCATATGAAATGAGATCAGACTTTGAATTTCGCACATGTACTTGGATTTATGTATGGCATGAATATACCACATCTGGCAAAAACTTACAGTATCCATTTGAGGGTACCTTTAACATTAGACAGCTGGATTTTGAATGACATTAAGCTGATACCAAAAGTAAACCTACACAAATTGAGGCACTAAATCAATGGACAGAATGGTGACAGTGAAAAAGAGAATGAAAATGTCAAAGCAGGTAAAGGGTTCATTCAGACAGTGTCTGGAGAGTAAATTGAATCAACAAGAGAAATGCTGGAGGAAGGATTTGATGGAAGGTGTAAGAGCTTATCCTGCCATAATTAAAGAAACTGATGACAAAACTAAAGCAAACAAGGGAGAGTAGCAGATCAATGATTCTGATGAGGAGGATAATTTTCTAAACAATCTTTTGAATTTAAGACCTTCTCCGTATAAAGTTAGAGCAACTACTTAGAGATATTACTAGTGCCATAGAAAGAGTGGTACCGAGTGCATCAACAGAGACCGTGATGACAGCATTGCCTGGTACTAGTGGAGGTATATCATGCTGTTTTACTCAGGTTCAAATTGACTTATCTACAAGGACTGTGCTGGTTTAAGAGCTTCCTAGAGCAATTAAAATTGTCATTTTAAAAACGGAATTTGGTGAAATATTACAAAGAAACATTGATTTAAATAGGTTGTTAACATACAATGTTGATAAAATTAGATATTTGATCAAAGAAGCAGCCAGATGTGTAAATGATCACTTGATAAATTAGAGGGGTTGAATGATGAGTGTGAGGTGGACACAAGTTAGGTCAAAAATTAAAACAAAATTATAAAATTCATTTTACACATGGCACAATTTAAAAAATGGGTTTCATCACTTTCAGGGGGCCATATTAAGGATTTAAAGGACTGAAGTGACTTGAAAAGGTATTGTGAAAGGTGGAAGAAAAGGACAGCATGTAAAAGGAAAGGTTAGGGAACTGAAGGTAGGGCAAAAGGTACAAGTGATTCCGAAGCTTGGACAGGAAATTTTTTTGAATTTTCATTAGGAGAAGTACATGAAGGGAATCTGGTGCATGTACCATGGACAAGAGCTGATCTTTATGCTTTTACTACAAATTTTCCGAAATTTATCAGATGAACCTGAAAAGTGGTACACGGAAGTGCAGAGGATAACAAACATATCACATGTGTTTGGCATGATCTGGGTTCATTATTTGAGATTGTAGTTCCCAGGAGTTTGCGGGCGGAGTGCAAAGCAGTGGTTGCATGGCCGACTGAGGATCCAGCTAGAGTTGTTCCTAACAATGCTCCTTCTGAGGACGTAGCTAATAGGCACAGGCAGGTAATTGAGCACTTGAATAAGAGAGAAACTGAAAATGATATGAATTGGGTGAAAAGTTTGAGAACTTCACAGGAGCTGAAAGAATCAGTCCATCTATTTTATGAGAGACTTATGCAGATTTTCATGAATCACAGCAAAGTCGATGATATTGTAAAAGATGCTGTCAGTGGTTTCATTTACAGCACTAACAACTAAAAAAAAACGAAAAACATTGCTAAGAGAAAAGACAAAGGGGTCGATTCCGATCTCGGCCGGTAGGGCACCTAACAGTATTCGTCCGGAAAAAATACCAGCCGAATGCGTGTTTCCCGACCGATTCGTACACTCGTCCGGACGAACAAGTACGATGCGTAGAACAACTCATTTTCCGAGCGAGCCGTACTCACCCAATCCAGCTCCTGTTCCCCGCCCGAGCCGGATCCGTGAACGCCGAATCGAGCCGCACGGAAGCAAATACACAGCACCTTCCGGCCGGACTAGTACGATGCGCAATCCGTACGCGCCGAACCCGTCGCTACGTCCGGCACGTTTGAGCATCCGGGCGAGCCGTACATAAGCTCCGTTTCGCAACACAAGATGATCCACGGCTACGAGACGAACAAGCCTGCTACGAGTACGACTCGAAGACACGAGAAACCTAAACGAGACGATCCAAGCATGAATCCCATTGCGCAGGTCCTACCTATACTCTACATCTATTACCGGGACCGGCAAGGACGCGTACGGCGCAGACGGTAAGTCAAACACCAACAATACAAAAAAACTACACGTACCCGAAATATGTCACACACACATAGGGATGCACAAATAACTTACACTAGCAACAGCAGAACCATAGGGGTGGGATGGCCAACACCAATGCCAAACACACCCATAGGGGGATGGATGCCTACCACTACTACCATCCCCACTCATGGGGGGATGGATGCCCACCACTACCACCACCCCTACTCATGGGGGCCTGGATGCCTGTCACTACTACCATCCCCACTCATGGGGGGATGGATGCCCACCACTACCACCACCCCTACTCAGGGGGGCCTGGATGCCTGTCACTACTACCATCCCCACTCATGTGGGGATGGATGCCTACCACAACCACCATCACTACTCAGGGTGGCCTGGATGCCTGCCACTACTACCATCCCCACCCTTAGGGGTATGGATGCCTACCACTACCACCATCACTACTCAGGGGGGCCTTGATGCCTGCCCCTACTACCATCCCCACTCATGGGGGGATGGATGCCTACCACTACCACCACCCCTAATCAGGGGGGCCTGGATGCCTGTCACTACTACCATCCCCACCCTTAGGGGTATGGATGCCTACCACTACCACCATCACTACTCAGGGGGGCCTTGATGCCTGCCACTACTACCATCCCCACTCATGGGGGGATGGATGCCTACCACTACCACCACCCCTACTCAGGGGGGCCTGGATGCCTGTCACTACTACCATCCCCACTCATGGGGGGTGGATGCCTACCACTACCACCATCACTACTCAGGGGGCTGGATGCCTACCACTACCACCACCCCTACTTAGGGGGCCTGGATGCCTGTCACTACTACCATCCCCACTCATGGGGGATGGATGCCTACCACTACCACCATCACTACTCAGGGGGCCTGGATGCCTGCCACTACTACCATCCCCACCCTTAGGGGTATGGATGCCTACCACTACCACCATCACTACTCAGGGGGCCTTGATGCCTGCCACTACTACCATCCCCACTCATGGGGGATGGATGCCTACCACTACCACCATCACTACTCAGGGGGCCTTGATGCCTGCCACTACTACCATCCCCACTCATGGGGGGATGGATGCCTACCACTACCACCACCCCTACTCAGGGGGGCCTGGATGCCTGTCACTACTACCAACCCCCCGCCTACCACTACCACCATCACTACTCAGGGGGGGCTGGATGCCTACCACTACCACCACCCCTACTCAGGGGGGCCTGGGTGCCTGTCACTACTACCATCCCCACTCATGGGGGATGGATGCCTACCACTACCACCATCACTACTCAGGGGGCCTGGATGCCTGCCACTACTACCATCCCCACCCTTAGGGGTATGGATGCCTACCACTACCACCATCACCACTCAGGGGGCCTGGATGCCTGTCACTACTACCATCCCCACTCATGGGGGATGGATGCCCACCACTACCACCACCCCTACTCAGGGGGCCTGGATGCCTGTCACTACTACCATCCCCACTCATGGGGGATGGATGCCTACCACTACCACCATCACTACTCAGGGGGGCTGGATGCCTACCACTTCCACCACCCCTACTCAGGGGGGCCTGGATGCCTGTCACTACTACTACCATCCCCACTCATGGGGGGATGGATGCCTACCACTAACACCACTGCTACTCATAGGACGGGTAATGCATGACACAACTAGCATACTCCCACATAAGGAATGACAGAAAATTACACCCCCCCCCAACACCATGACAAGTGTGTGTAGTCTGTGTCAAATGCCTACAACACTGAACATGACATTGAACATACAATGTGACCCCCTAGCACATGTGTCACACATAAATGTGTGTGGCCTCCACAATGCAAGCAGACCATGGCCACTGTGGCAATGGGCTTGAACACCCCATCACCACAGTGACCAAAAGGGAAGTGTGCTGTCCATAGCTGATGCACATTTGAACAGGGTGGCAATGGGGCCTAAAGCCCCATCACCACAGTGACCAAAGGGAAGTGTGCTGTCCATAGCTGATGCACATTTTGAACAGTGTGGCAATGGGGCCTAAAGCCCCATCACCACAGTGACCAAAAGGAAGTGTGCTGTCCATAGCTGATGCACATTTTGAACAGTGTGGCAATGGGGCCTAAAGCCCCATCACCACAGTGACCATAAGGTAAGTGTGGTGTCCATAGCTGATGCACATTTTAAACAGTGTGGCAATGGGGCCTAAAGCCCCATCACCACAGTGACCAAAAGGGAAGTGTGGTGTCCATAGCTGATGCACATTTTGAACAGTGTGGCAATGGGGCCTAAAGCCCCATCACCACAGTGACCATAAGGTAAGTGTGGTGTCCATAGCTGATGCACATTTTGAACAGTGTGGCAATGGGGCCTAAAGCCCCATCACCACAGTGGCCATAAGGTAAGTGTGGTGTCCATAGCTGATGCACATTTTGAACAGTGTGGCAATGGGGCCTAAAGCCCCATCACCACAGTGACCAAAAGGGAAGTGTAGTCATAGTAAAAGCTGCCAAAGCCAAACTGCATGGATGAATCCTGGTCACACAACAACAAACACATCAGTGGCATAGTAGTGCTTGTGTCCCATAGCAACATAGATTGGTCGAGGGAAACAGTGCAGTGTCAATGAAACATCGTTTTGGCCATGTGCATACAAACATCACCCATGGGGGCACACATTGTCAACATTCACAAATAACACAATGACAGAAGTGACCATCATAATGCTGACCCACATATCTGCACCAATGGACACACAAATGTAGATATCCTGTGGAGACTGTAGATGTCAGGTGAACAAATACCATACCATGGCAGCAATGGAACATACAAACCATGATTATTGTGCTGACTGATGACCTAGGAGTCCCAGGGACAGCAGGGGAAAGCCACCAAACAACATACATCCAATGGCACACTCAAGATATGCCAATGCAGTGGTGCAAAGGCACAAACACAAACAGGCAGACTCACACTGCATATCAAACACAACAGGTGATGGGGGGGGGGGGGGTGCCAGTGTCCCCAGGCAACCACACAACACATGAGGAGGCCTGAATTCCAACCACACAGATGTGTATACAGTGCCATACAAAAGTTACTCATGGATCGGATACCCCTATTTGGGCAATCAGGCATTGTTAGATGAGAGGGAGCACAAATTACACATGTCACACAAGCTTTTAGGAACAACAACTAACACAGCAAGAGACAGACCCACCACAGCACTACCCCCAGGGACCCCACATTGTGCTGACACTAGCCTGCATGATAATCCCACTGTGATGACAAAGTTAGATGTCGTTCACACTGTGAACCACAGCCATGTGTCCTGAGCAACTAACTACCATCACACCTACACAAGCTCCAATCAATCAGCACGGCCTGCCAGCCAAGGCCAATATGGAGGTAGGGGTCTAGACGTACAACAACTCACTTTTGCACACACTCAACACCACACACCCTGATCTCCAACAATGTGCAGCAGTGAAGCTCACATGGACTGGTGACATTGGACATGCACCCATGACAATACCAGGGGTGGTGGTGGGAACTAGGGTGCATAAACCCATCACACATGGCCAGTCAACAAGACTCGTCAATGTCTGACACACAGCACAGTATGCCGTACATGGGCATGATGTGAAATCCACCACAATCAATGGGATCCTGGCCATAGTCACACACCAACGAAGAAGCCAAGGTGACACACGAAGAACACACGTAAACAACTTCCAACATTGCAGCTCTGACCCTGAGGAGTGGCAGCAGTCACACACACAACGTGTCACAATCACTGAAAGCTAACACAAACTGTAAATCACATGACTCGTGTAAACAACAAGTGCCAAGGGAAATCCTGAATGTGTCCCATCTGCGTTTGCCCACATCCCCAGCCCTGACAACAAAGACAACCTGGGATGACAACCTCATGAACATTAGTTTGCCATGCACCCACATCACGGAGAAACCAGGTCCAAGATGCAGGATGAACACAGAACAACTCAGCAAGCATCACAAACAGGAACATCCCTAGGGACACAGCCTGTGTAGGAAAAGGGAAGGGAACACGCACAGACATGCTTACACAACACACAACACAGGCCCACGCAATGTCACCAGATTACACACTGCCATCAGGGCACTCCACTCCTGTGGAAGGTCCGCTGTGCCAAACATTGTCTGTGCACGACCCAAACATGTCAGCAGAACACTCCGTCATTGAGTCAACAACCACAACACACAGAAGGCTCTGCTCACATCAGCCTGGGTACAGGAGTGTCACGTCAGTCATCTGCACACACACAAAACACGTGTCAAGCAAGTTGCACTGTATACACAGATGAGTCCTTCGACATTGATGTGCAAAACTGCATGTCCAGTGGAGCTGGGCACACAGTCAGGGAAATCGGAACATTGAACAGTGGTAAGCCCACCAGATGTGCATCAGTGTAAGACAAAGATGTTCATTTACAAATGCAAAAAGGACATCCCTGTGTCAAATGCTGAACATTACACCCTCAGACTGTAGCAAAGGATGCCATAGATCCAGACTACAACAGGACACATATCCCATGGACCACATGGAGTCCATCACTGCAACACTTCATTGTCCTGATGTGAACACTATTACAATTGAAAATGCAGGATGCTACTCATCCACATCATGTACATCAAAAGAAAACCCAAAAGTAAACAAAAAGAGGCTTTATTCAGCAAATGTCAGGGTAAACACGGAAGTCCAAAAGAAACTAAGGCCAATGGCCAGTCCAAAATCACAGTCCCAACGGGGTGAGAAGTGACAACTGGTCACACATTGCTTGCCTGCACTGGTACGGTTGGGGGACATCCCCCTTGGAGGGGCATACAAGGGGCAGGCCAGGCACCGCAGGGACAGGATCAGGGGATGGCAGAGTGAGGCAGTGAAGGGGTGGTGGGTGCAGGAGTGTCACCGGCAACTGCAGTGGAGGTGTCTGACTCAGGGGGGGCCGGCACCACTGTGGTACACAAGTCAGTTGGTGTGGGTGCTGCAACCACTGCAGTGGGCTGGACTGATGTAGTGGACTGGGTACCCACTGCAATGCCCGAGTCAGACGTGGTGGTTGTGGACTCCACTGCAGTGCATGACTCCAAGGGAGTGGAAGGGTGGGCAGATGAGGTGGGCAGGACAGAGGGGGGGGACCCGGTCTCCACAACAGTGCCACTAACAGGCAGAGCGTCTGGGTTGGGGGTGGAAGAGCAAGTGGCAGGGGGGGAGGGCCTAAGCAGTCTGGGGATGCGGTATCGGTGTGTGGGGGAACCTGGGGCAGGGTGTGGCATGGGAACCTGTGCAGTGGTGGCCTGGGGGATGGAGGAGAGAGACTGGGCGGTGGAGCTGCGTGGTGGTGGTGGTGGGGTCTTGCTCTTCCTGGTCCGGGGGACTTCCTAATGGGGTCCTGTGTCTGCCTGCGCCTGGGGGAGGGTGTCCGGGGGCGAGGGGCACTCCCCTCTGTGTGGGTGGACTTCCTCTTCCCCCGGTATGCTGGATCAGCAGGATTGGAGGGGAAGAGGCCGAGGTCACACAGGAAGATCTGCTGTGTAGGTGGGGTAGCAGGCGAGGCAAGGGAAGGGGTCTTGGAGGGAGAGGATTTGGAGGACTGCAGAGTGAATGTGGATGCCTGTGTGTGTGTGTGTTCCCCATCCCCTGTGTCTGTGGTATCAGTCCCCTGAGGATGCTTGTGTGCACGTCTTGCCTTTCTCTTGGGTGTGTCTGTGCTGCTCGTGTCTGTGTGTTTGGGTGACTGTGCAGGTGTGCATGTGCTTTGGACAGGTAGGGGGGCAGGAAGTGTGGATGGGGCAGAGGTGGGAGGGGTGAGGGACTGTTGGAGGAGGGACACTGCTGCCGTCAGGGAGGAGTCCATGGACTTATTGCTCCTCTGTAGGGCAGACATACCCGTCGAGATGCCCTCCATGAACGACACCAGCTGTGTCAACAGAGTGGTGTGTGCATGGAGGACACTCAGCATTGCTGTCTGCCCTACATGGAGCTGCCGAAGGAGGTACACAGACTCCTCACTCAGGACAGCAAGGGACACAGGGGCAAGGGGTGCGGTGCCTGGCACGAAGGAGACACGCTCCCGAGCACGGGAGCCTCCACGGACCTCAGGAATGGGAGCCAATGGGAGGGCGGTGGTGGTGGTGGTGGTGGCAGGGCCAGACAGACTAGCTGGCCTTTGGTGGCTGCTGAGACCCGCCTCCACAAGGGAGTCATCCTCCGAGCTGCTGTGGTCCTCAGCTGAGGTGGATGGTGCTGAGGACTCCTCGGTGTGGCTCCCCTTGCCCTCCGTGCCACTGGGTCCCTCTGACCACTCGTCCGATGCTGACCCAGTCTGCCTCCGCTGCTCCTTGTCCGTGGAGCTGTCCCCTCCTGTGGCCGTGGATGTATCTACAAACAATTAGGGAAACAGACAAACATCAGTCACCTGCACTGACCGCACACACCACAGTAAGTACAGCACATTACAGAGCAAGCCCTGGCATGCTTAGTTGAACATTGCCTAAAGTCCTCACACAGATTCGGGGAAGCCAATTGTCAGTCTGATGATCAACCATGGGACTCACACCCCTCCTGCCCTTGCACCCATCTGTCTGGTACCTGAAGATGGTAAGACCCCAGTGTGGACACATGGACCACCTACACAGTTGTTGAACATTGCAGGGAACACGGTGAAGTATGTGAACATGCACACATCACATCTCTTGCCACTGAGTCAGTGCAGGTGTCCGGATAAAGGGATGGCCAGAGTCTAAATAGAAATGCATGTGATGCATACCAGCACCAGACACCATGATGCACCCATGTCCGGATAGTCAATGCCACAATGGGGTGCATGTTGCACTTGTCACTCCCCTGCAGGATCAGTCTCAGGAAGTTTAATGCCATGACACAGGAATGCGTGCAAAGTCATACATTACTGTCTCAAGTCACATGGCCATGGCAGCCAGCCAACAACAGTCTGCACTGTGTCACAATCCGAGGGCATGGGGAATGCAAGTTATGTGACTGACAAGTGCACATGTCCATCCCCCAAAAACCACATCATCTGTACTACTATTTGTCCACGTCATACCAACTGGACATATGGGGGACATGAAACACAACTCTCTGAACATGAGCACCTCACAGTGTGCTGTGAATGAAAATACAGCTGCCTGAAAGTCACAGTCGCAAACACCTGTGTGCACAGTCAAGTGATCAGACACCTATAAGTCACAGAAATATCGTCTATCATGGTCACATCTCAGATGGCATGCTGAGCCCTAACCGATAAACATACCAGTAGTCCTGACAACGAAGACACAGCACAATGAGACAGAGGCAGACACCTGAGGGTACATTTCACTGATCACAACATGCCAGATGATACACAGGAGTGGGAGTACAGAGTGTATTGTGTGCCCTGGAGTAGGCATGACTGTCCAGCTCCACCTGTAAGAGGGATGAGTCCTGGACAGTAGGCAGGTGGCTAAGCATGTGTGACACACTGGATACACATACTCCTGAGGCCCAAACATTGTTCCCACCAGCAGCATGGCTGTGTGCCAAATTCCCCAGGGACATGTGGTGAGTCAGAGCAGCAAGCGGACCACATATCAAAGTTACACCCAGATTACATGTCAGAACTTAGGCATTGTGTAAGCAATTGACCCACCCATGAATCGCACAACATAGTCACGGGAACAAATGCTGTCCCCCACCTTGAGCAAAGCTAAATGCAATGACACAGTCCCCAAATGACACAATTTCCTGACTATAAGGGCCACACATATGCGTATCAGAGGAGAAGTGGGCATGTCACAAATGAGGGACATGGATCCTGGACCACATGACTGATGTACTGTGGAAGTTTAGCCAGGACAGAGGAGGGCACATAGCATGTCAGACAAAGTGCACAGTGCAGTCATGGACTCACCCCCTCCTTGCTGCTGTCTGTCCTTCAGCTGCCCATCCAGGTCAGGGAAGACCACCGCCAGGATCCGGAGCATGTGGGGGGTCAGGGTCCGGTGTCCGCCCCTCCTGCGAGGAGGCGACAGCTTCAGCTGGACCCTAGCGATCCTCCGGGTCCAGCCACGAAGGTCCTGCCACCTCTTCTGGCAGTTGCAGATCCTGCGCCTGAAGACCCCCACGGATCTTACTTTCCGGGCGATGGTCAGCCAGATTTCCTGCTTCTGGTGGGCATCAACCTGTGAGGATGACAAAGTGAAAAGGCCATTACTACACATGCAACATATACGTGCATCACACAGTTGGATTTACATGTCTCAATCACAGGGGCATATGATGTACACAATGGCTATGAACAGTTTGCCAGCAGTCACTACATGGTATCATTGCATGGGAAGTAAATCTAGTTGGAATGCACTGTTACTGCACTGTACCAGTTCAGTGCATGTAACTACACACTTTGGGGTGTGACAACTACTCAGTGGGCATGCTAGCCAGTGGTGTGCACACTGAAAGTTCTGCTAGTCAGACAACATGCACAATTAGTGAGGCAGTGGACAGCACACTCACCTGCTCCCCTGGTTTCCCATACAGCTTGCTGTACTGTGGAAGGAGGCTGTCCAGCAGGGCCTGGTTCTCCTCAAGACTGAAGGCTGGGGCTCTCTCCACAGTACGTGCCATTGCAGGAGCCAGAGGATGCATAAACAGCAGCAGTGTTGGTGGCAGATGTTGTCCTGGAGCATGTAGTGCAGGCAAGTGAGCTCTCAGGGGAACAGCCAGCATTATATGTTTGCTGCAGAGGCAGATACTGTCCCATGTGTCCAAAGTGATAGGTCCAAGTCGTTTGCATCTTCTGAATCTGACCAATCCATGGAATAGCAGCACTAATACACGCCCACAGCATCCTTCAAATCTTCAACTTCATGACACCCATGATTTTGCAACATTGTTGTGGCTGGCCAACTGAATACACTGCATCAGACTCGTTGGAGCCTCGAAAACGCATCCGTTGCCATGCCAGGCCCCAGCCAATGTGTGCGCACCGATCGATCCATTGCTGTACAACGCGTATTTCGGGATACAACGCGTACCCGCACACATCATATGCAATGGGCCGGCCGGGCACACCGATCGGTCCATTGCTGTTCAACGCGTACCCGCTCACAACAGATGCAATGGGCCGGCCGGGCACACCGATCGGTCCATTGCTGTACAACGCGTACCCGCTCACAACAGATGCAATGGGCCGGCCGGGCACACCGATCGGTCCATTGCTGTTCAACGCGTACTCGGCTCACAACAGATGCAAGGGGCCGGCCGGGCACACCGATCGGTCCATTGCTGTACAACGCGTACCCGCTCACAACAGATGCAATGGGCCGGCCGGGCACACCGATCGGTCCATTGCTGTTCAACGCCTACCCGCTCACAACAGATGCAATGGGCCGGCCGGGCACACCGATCGGTCCATTGCTGTACAACGCGTATTTCGGGATACAACGCGTACCCGCACACAACAGATGCAATGGGCCGGCCGGGCACACCGATCGGTCCATTGCTGTACAACGCGTATTTCGGGATACAACAGATGCAATGGGCCGGCTGGGCACACCGATCGGTCCATTGCTGTACAACGCGTATTTCGGGATACAACGCGTACCCGCACACATCATATGCAATGGGCCGGCCGGGCACACCGATCGGTCCATTGCTGTACAATGCGTATTTCGGAATACAACGCATACCGGCACACAACAGATGCAATGGGCCGGCCGGGCACACCGATCGGTCCATTGCTGTACAACGCGTATTTCGGGATACAACAGATGCAATGGGCCGGCTGGGCACACCGATCGGTCCATTGCTGTACAACACGTATTTCGGGATACAACGCGTACCCGCACACATCATATGCAATGGGCCGGCCGGGCACACCGATCGGTCCATTGCTGTACAACGCGTATTTCGGGATACAACAGATGCAATGGGCCGGCCGGGCACACCGATCGGTCCATTGCTGTACAACGCGTATTTCGGGACACAACGCGTACCCGCACACAACAGATGCAATGGGCCGGCCGGGCACACCGATCGGTCCATTGCTGTACAACGCGTATTTTGGGATGCAACAGATGCAATGGGCCGGCCGGGCACACCGATCGGTCCATTGCTGTACAACGCGTATTTTGGGATACAACGCGTACCCGCACACAACAGATGCAATGGGCCGGCCGGGCACACCGATCGGTCCATTGCTGTACAACGCGTATTTCGGGATACAACAGATGCAATGTGCCGGCCGGGCACACCGATCGGTCCATTGATGTACAACGACTACCTGTACAGGTCAGTCGCATATGTCACCATGCTTGTCACTGGTGAACGTATGCCAGCCACATATACCTGCCAGAGACCCAGGGGCACACCTACAACACCACACCCAGTCCACACTGTTTCCTGAGGCATGTAAGGCTGCATTTCCTTCTCTGTGTATGGGGGTTAACATGTGGTTTTTGTGGTGGCACTTGTGGGCAGCCACACCCAGGCTGTGCATGTGTTCATGGGGACAGGGTCCTTGGTGTGTTGTGCACATGACCACTGTGATGTGCAACAGTTCATTTTGGAGCATGTGGCATGGTCACATTTCCAGGTTGTGTATGTGTATGACATGTCACATACCCCCAGAGTCCCATGTGGGAAGGCATGTACGTCACAGGGTGACCCATTGCCACAATAGTGATGGCCCTCCACAGTCTGTGTGCATGTTGTGTTTCCGATGTCACTGATTCCATGTGCACGATGGGAGACAGTCTCCACATCAACGTTGTTTGTGCATGGACTTTGATGTTGTGCGTCACTGGCGTCCATGTCTGTCCTGCGGATGCGACAGGGGCCACTACCTGTGGGAGTCATGTTTGTTTTTCTGACGTGTACATGATACGCCATGTCATGCCAGTGGCCATATGGCAAGACAGGGTCACTGGGAATCTACCTGTCAATGATCTGTGATACCTGTGGCGCATCTGTCCAGACATGTCACTGTGGTGTGTGTGTGGAACGTGACAGCAGTAAATGGGTACTGTGACACAGCCTAATGGTTTCCCATAGCACAACCTGGTACCTGTAGTGCACACATGTTGTACTGAGAAGTTAGATGATGGCCATGTATGTGCGAGTTATGTCCGACAGAACGGCACACACATCAAGTACTTGTGTCACGTAATGATGTATCATGTGAAATTGAGTATGGTGAATGGCACATATGTGGGGTGACTGACAATCTTTCTTCCTTCAACCTATGCACTGCAGGGCTTCAGCTGTCCATAGACCATTCCCTGACCTGGCAACGATGGTGGAACGTGACAGCATCCGACGGTACCGCTTCACCAGGCAGCTGGTTGAGGATTTGGCAGTGCGCTTGGCACCACATTTGCAACCTGGCCGGACGTACCCTACGGTGCTGACCCCCAAGGTGAAGGTAATGGCAGCTCTACACTTCTTTGCCACCGGTACCTTTCAACACACTGTTGCGACTGCCGGTGGGATGTCACAGACTATGTTCAGCCGTGTGCTACGCGATGTTTTGGAGGCAATGTTGAGATGCCTGAACCAGTACATCTATTTCCCAACACGTCAACAACTCACTGACGTCAAGAGTGACTTCTATGCCCTGGGGAGGATGCCACATGTCATTGGCTCCATTGATGGGACACATGTGGCTTTGATACCACCACAGGCACATGAGCAGGCATACCGGAACCGTAAACATTACCATTCGATCAATGATCTGGTGGTATGTTTAGCAGATATGAGCATCACACATGTGTGCGCCCATTTCCCTGGTTCAGCACACGATGCCTACGTGATGAGGAGTAGTCGCATCCCGAGGATGATGGCACAGATGCAGAACCAGCGTGCCTGGCTTGTCGGTGTGTACTGACTTTGTACCATTGTGTGTGTTCTGATCTGTAGTATTCCACCCACTTTTCCAAATCAGCTAATGTGCACTTGTCTGTCTGTAGGTGACTCCGGATACCCCAACATGCTGTGGTTGCTGACACCCCTCAGGAACCCTGTGACACCAGCCCAGATGCGCTACAATGAGGCACATGGTCGGACCAGGAGAGTGATAGAGCGGACCTTTGGTCTCCTGAAGAGCCGCTTCCGCTGCCTGGACAAGATAGGAGGGGCCCTCCCATATGCCCCAGCAAAGGTGTGCAAGATTGTCATCGTCTGCTGCATGCTACACAACCTGGCAGTGCGGAAGGAGTTGCCTCTCATCCTGGATGACGATGACCAACGTCCGCCACCTGTGGAGGATCCTGGCCTGGACCACGATGCCATTGATGATGATGATGGTGATGTCCGCACACAGCTCATCACCAACTTCTTCAGCTGAATGTGAGTATCCAGGGAGATGTAATGTGAATGACGTGAGTTTGCATGATATGTGTGGGTGGTGCTCTGGTGCTGTTTGAGTGTGGCCATGTGCTACTTGACTGGATGCGTGCAGCAATGTGTCCTTCAAGGTAGTCTGAACTCCCCAACATTTTTGGAATGCTAACTTGGTTTTGTGTAGTTGTCTTGTGACATGTATTGGGCATGAGTATTGCAGTACTGTCCTGTTCTACAGTGATTTTAACTGTGTGTCATGTCTGTCCTTCACAGGGTGCTTACTGAGTACTTTGGTCAACTTGGATCCCCGACACCATGATTCAGCTTTCAGGGTGGCAGCAGTAGTTGGCCTACAAGTGATGTGCCACACACCCCTGGACTTCATATATTCTGCACTTGTTGACTGTGTGGCCACTGCCATGTGGGTAAACCTTGCATTTGTAGTGGAAACGACATGTTGCAAATGTGTAATAAACCTGTGCTTCACTTTGGGATGTGCGTTGTCTGTGGTCACACATCTGACTGACATTTGCTTACTGCACCTGTGGGCTAGTTGACACAGACTCAGAATAGGTGTGGTGTCTGTGCATTCCACTGTATTTCCTGGCAACATCACTGTGGGCGATGAGTCCGATGGCCCTGGTGTCTGTGTTGTGTAGCCCTAGTGGTGTGTCTCCCTCATATGTGTCACGTCACCATGACTCACACGACGGTGTTGTACTTGCTGTAGCAGTTAGCATACACAGTGTAATTTAGCAGAACATCATCACCATAACAGTATCCACATTTGAATAACAACAGTGGCAAGTATGGTGTACTAGTGATTTTATTTACAGAAATGTGTGTGTGTATAGTGCACAGGATGGTGGGTGCTGTACATTGGGATTGTGATCCAAAGTTCCCAGATGAGTTGGAAGTCTTGGTAGCAGAAATATCCTGAGTGAAGTCCACAGTCATATGATACATTAGTCCAACTTGAACTCCCCATGTCATGTGGGATAGTAGTGTTGCATTCGACAGGGTGAAACGTTTGCACACAAAGGAGAATTTCCGGAACAGGTGTTGGCTTCCTGGGGGATGTACGTGGCCATCAACCTCTCAGTTTTCCTTCCTCGGACGACCCCTCTTCTTTGGGGGGGGACCCTCACGTGCAGGCTGTGGCGGTGCAGGGGACTCTCCGCCAGAGTCCTTCTCCCTCCCTGTGGCGGTATCAGTTGTTGCAGCACCAGATGTTGTGGGCACACAGGAAGGTGTGGCCATGTTGGTGCTAATCTGGCGGAGGCATGTCAATATGTCCCTATACACCGCTGTGAGTTCTTGCAATGTGTCCCACTTGGACTCCATGCCCGACATGTGTGTCTCCACACGGGCCATGTGTGTCTCCACACGGGCCATGTAGGAGTCCAAGCGGGCATGATGGGCAGCCTGCTGCTGTTGTATGTCCTTGAGGATCCCCACTACCTGTCTGACCTCTCCGGTGCTACCCTGGCGACATGTGCAGGACCTGCGGTGGCACGCACAGGTGACCCAAGGCCCACTTGGGGGTTGTTAGTGGTGTTGTCATCCGTTGGTCCACGGTGGGCCTGGGGCCCTGTGCTGTTGTCAGCGGTAGTCCTTGGTCTGTCCTTGTCGGCGGGGGTGGTCTGTATGTTGGCAGTTGTTGGAGGGGTGGGTGCAGGGGGTGCAGATGTTGGTCCAGCTGGTGCTGCATGATGACTCACACCGGAGGTGCCAGGTAGGTCTTCGCCATTCGAGGACGGCAGAGGCTGTTCCACACCAGTGAGCTCTGTGTCCCCCGGAGCCTGGGACAGGGACTCCTCCTCGCCTGCTGTTGTGTCCCCATCATCGTCACCTGTATTTGGAAGAGACACACATTGTATGTAATGTTTCTACAGACATCAATGGTTCACACACCAGACAGTTGTGACTGTACCTCTGGATGCGGGCATGTACATTGCATTGTCCTAAGTTGTCACAGTAAGAGGTTGATATTGGTGTAGCACATTGTCATGCATACCTGGGGCATTTCAATATGAATGTTGAGGTGTGTGCATGGCCAGCATTGGTTGTATTTGGTGGACATCCGGCCATCCTTCTCCACCTGGCCCAGTTATCCCACCATGAAGCATGCCACCCTTGCAGTGGGTTCAGGTTGACTCTCAGGATGTCAGGCAGTGGTGTTGTGCTGTTTGTTGGTGCACAGTTCCCAGCAGGGCCTTGTGCTCCCCACAGCAGTAGCCAGTGTCAGCCATCTTGTCAGTCCTTATCCACTCCCTGTGATGTGAGCATGGTTCAGAGTGGTGTTGATGGGCCAATTGTGAGGGTGAGCAGTATCTGTGACTACAACTCCCATCATGCTATTGCCTACACCCCCTTCCCAGCATGCCCGTACTTCCTTCCTTTGGACTGTGCTTCCCTGTGGGGTAGTGTGCCTGTGCTGACATGAAGGCTGACAGTGTTGTCCTTGCGTTTGTTTGGCTACAAGTCCCAGGTGTGTCCCTGTGCTTCACACAGCATTACCCAGGGTGGTGGTTCTTTGTGGGATCTTCATTTGGTATGTGAGGCATTGCATTCTCCCAGGTGGGTTATGTGGAGTTTGTGTTGAGGGGGTATGTGAGGTGAGCTGCTTGGAACTATGGTCAGTGCTGTGAGTCCTCCTTCCCAGCCAGCCAGATATCCCACCATGCAACGTGCTTGCATTGCAGGGAGTGCAAGTTGGCTTTCAGGATGTCAGGCAGTGGTGTTGTGCTGTTTGTTGGTGCACAGTTCCCAGCAGGGCCTTGTGCTCCCCACAGCAGTAGCCAGTGTCAGCCATCTTGTCAGTCCTTATCCACTCCCTGTGATGTGAGCATGGTTCAGAGTGGTGTCGATGGGCCAATTGTGAGGGTGAGCAGTATCTGTGACTACAACTCCCATCATGCAATTGCCTACACCCCCCTTCCCAGCATGCCCGTACTTCCTTCCTTTGGACTGTTCTTCCCTGTGTGGTAGTGTGCATGTGCTGACAGGAAGGCTGACAGTGTTGTCCTTGCATTTGTTTGGCTACAAGTCCCAGGTGTCCCTGTGCTTCACACAGCATTACCCAGGGTGGTGGTTCTTTGTGGGAGCTTCATTTGGTATGTGAGGCATTGCATTCTCCCAGGTGGGTTATGTGGAGTTTGTGTTGAGGGGGTGTGTGAGGTGAGCTGCTTGTAACTATGGTCAGTGCTGTGAGTCCTCCTTCCCAGCCAGCCAGATATCCCACCATGCAACGTGCTTGCATTGCAGGGAGTGCAAGTTGGCTTTCAGGATGTCAGGCAGTGGTGTTGTGCTGTTTGTTGGTGCACAGTTCCCAGCAGGGCCTTGTGCTCCCCACAGCAGTAGCCAGTGTCAGCCATCTTGTCAGTCCTTATCCACTCCCTGTGATGTGAGCATGGTTCAGAGTGGTGTTGATGGGCCAATTGTGAGGGTGAGCAGTATCTGTGTCTACAACTCCCATCATGCTATTGGCTACACTAACTTCACCAGCATACACAGAAATCCTTCCTTTAAGTGAGCTTCCCTGTGAGGTGGTGTTGTAGTGGTGGCAAAATATCAGGCAGTGTTTGTTGGTTATATTTGTGCCACTGCCTTGCTCTATTTGTTGTTGTGTTTGTACATGTCATGGCACAGTTACATATCACTATGAGATGGCATGTATTGTGTTTATCTAACTGACATACACATCTTGGGATGATTATCTTTTGGTTGCTGTTGATTTGCTAGGGGTGGATGGTTTGACTGTCCCCTTGAGAGTGATGTGTGTGTATTGGCACACAATATTGTGTATATTAGTTGTGTACTCACCAGGCTCTGGGATGTCTGTTAGTCCATATACGCTCACTGGTGGTAGGATGGCCCGCACCTTCTCCTCCCAGGGCCTGAGGTATAGTGGTTTTGCAGGAGGGCCACTGCCGGTGTGCTGGCTCAGGAGGTAATCCTTCTTGAGTAGGTCTCTGACCCTCCTGCGCACATCATACCACCTGTTCTGGATGTCTTCCTTTGTGCGCAAACATGGTGATTGTGCGTTCACCCTATCGACGATCCTCGCCCGCATCTTGGTTTTCTGCGACATGGGGGTCTGTTGGACCAATGTGCCAAACAACTGTGGCTCTACCCTCAGGATCTCGTCTACCATGACTTCCAATTCACTATCTAGGAACTTTGGATTCTTCTTTAGGGGCATGGTGATGGGTGGTGGTGGTGGTGATTGATGTGTATGTGTGCAAGTGAGGGTGTGTGTGTGTAGGTTTTGCTGTGTGTGTGTGTGAGGGTGCTTAGTGTTGAGGTGCTAATGTTGTGTGGCTTTTGTGTTGGATGAGCTGTGTGTGTGTCTGTGTTTGCTGTGTGATGGTATTCTGTGCTGGCAGGTCAGTGGGATTTGCAAAGGATCATGGTAGGGATTTGTGGCCTTTATGTAGGTGGAGTTGGGGGTGTGTCCTTGTTCCATTTCCCCCCCCCTGTATTTATTGGCTTTGTCATTGCTTGTTTGGCCCTTTTTTTTGTATTTTTTCATTTGTGATTATTGTGCATGTAGGAGTCGTTCTTCTGACCGAGTAGGACGTAGCAGTTGTCTCGTGCGCGCCTCTCCGAGTCGTTCTCGCTGTGTTTCAGCTCAGTTTCATATGCGGCGTACGCGTCGGTCGCGGTTTATTGTGTTTGTTCGTCTGGGTTTGGTATGCGTGTCGGTCGTACGGCTTGGGCTCCGTACGAATCGGTCTGAATTTGCAACTATTGCATCGTACTGCGCGGGTCGGAGTTCGCAGGTATGTTTCGTTCGGATTATTTCCTGATGCGTGTCGGTCGGTTCGATTCGCGTGGTTTCCCGGCCGGATAGCTTGTTTCCGGCCGGATCGGTCGTTCGCCTTGAGTTCCGTGCGAGTCGGTCGTGATTCCCATGCATTTCATCGTACTTCCCAGGTCGGGCAACGCCGGTACGTGTCGGTCGGACTAATATCCCGTACCGAGTCGGTCGGTATTTTTTCCGGCCCGAATCGGAATCGGAACCAAAGTCCATGGAAAAAACCCGCCACTGACCATCATCACCGACTTTCCAGCAGAGAATTGGTGTAGAGGGTCCAGTGTGGCCGTTGATCCAAACAGCAACCTCCCTCACCCTCCCCCACGGGGCCCGGTTCCCCCCCTCGGATTGTAAAGAGAGAACATTACTAATAGTCAGTCCTGGCAGCATCACAAGGTATCCTGAGTCGACCACTCCTTCGCCAGCCTCTCCAATACTGCCTGTCTCTCTCATGTGATTGTGGCAGAATCAGATCCGGAGACGCCTGGGTGAGACGCAGTCCTCTGCCGCCTTGGGCGTTTGTGGAATCTTCTCCTAGCCACATTCCCTTCCACTGAGGCGGATCTGTCACTCCCAATCTTTAGCAATTCACAGGCTTCCCTGAGGGAGCGCATCCGGTATCGCTTCCCTTCCCATCGAAAAATGATACGAATGGGGTGCCCCCACAAGTACCGAATCCTTTTGTCTCTAAGGAAGGACGTTACTGGTCTGAACTCTCCTCGCTTCTGAAGTGTTATTGCAGACAAGTCCTTGAATAAATGCATTGCATGGCCCTGAAAATGCACCGGCTGAGAGTCTCGTGCTTTATGTAGTATTGTTTCCTTGAGGGGAAAATCATGCACACATGCCAGAATATCAATGTGGCGAGAACCTCCTGGACCAGGAAGGACCACTCGGTGGACTCTATCCAATCCTTGTCTGCGTATCCCACAGAATTTGGGTAAAGAGACCCGTTACATAGCTTCTAATGTCATCCCCTCTGCTGCTCCAGGGGCCCCCCTGATTCTGATGTTATTTCTCTGGGATCTATTTTCTAAATCCTCGGTGTGCGCCTGTAGGTTGAGCTGCCGGTTGGTGAGGGGTATGATTTCTTGCTACAATTGTTATATTTCCTTCTCCCCAGTAGTCTCATGTTGCTCGAGGGCATCAACTCTATCCCCAGTGTCAGTGACATCTTTGTGGAATGTTTGAATCTCCTGAGCTAGATCCCTTTTGATCTCCTGAAGATCGTCGCGCAAGGAGGAGAATAGGGACTCCAAGTAGGAGCACGTGGCTGAGGCTTCCGCATCTCCCATGCACCCTGGGAATTCTAGAAGTGCCTTAATCGAGACTCTATAGGATTCCAGCTTGTCTGTTGATCAGAGTCTATGCCAATTTATAATCGGGCATGACATAATGTATTAATTGATTGGAACGATACCTAGATCCAAAAGCTAAGGGTGCGGGGGCTCTCTGCGGGAGATTAAGAATGCTCCTCTCAAACCTAATTTTGATTTTACAGAGGTCATCAGTCCTGAGTTGTCCTCACAGTCCTACACGTACGTGGCTGTGCTCTTTGCTTTGAGATTATATATCTCTACCACTGGCTTTAAGGAGCATGCTTGGGCCTTCTTTTGCAATTTAGATACAGCACCAGATCTTGTTGGACCTTCAGTGAGCTCCTCTCAAACCTATTTTTGATTTTACAAAGGTCATCAGTCCTGAGTTGTCCCCACAGTTCTACAACGTACTTGGCTGTGCTCTTTGCTTTGAGATTATATATCTCTACCACTGGCTCTAAGGAGCATGCTTGGGTCTTCTTTTGCAATTTAGATACAGCACCAGATCTTGTTGGACCTTCAATGAGCACTTCTTAATGTGACTGGTCCAACTCATTTTATTTGTTAAGCAGACCCCCAGATACACAAACTCCTGCACTTGTTCAAGGGGAACATCATAAACCATAATGGTTATCCTACCAGATTTGTAAGTATTTAATGCCATGAATTTTGTTTTGTTAATATTAAGCTCAAGGCCCCGATTGCCGCAGAAAATTAAAAAGCGATCAATTATTGCCTGCAGGCCACGCTGAGTTTGAAGATTAAAAGTGTGTCATCTGCAAAGAGCAGCGTCACGATTTAGTGAGGGCCTAATTTGGGTGCATAGTTTCCAGGGAAGTCAAGTGCTTGAACTAAGTCATTACTATATCGGGTAAACAGAGTTGGGGCCAACATGCAACCCCATCGAACACCAGTTTCAATATTAAAAGGGTCTATGACATCGCCATTGTTACCATATCTGGCTCGGGCTGTGTTGTGCACATGCAATCTAACGAGGATGGACAGGATATTAGTGGGGACACCAATCTTTTGCAAAACCTCCCGCAACTTGGGCCTTGGAATGGAATCAAATGCATTTCTAAAGTCGACAAAGACCACATACAAGTGGCCCTTTTTGAGCTTTATAGTTTTCCAATAAAGGGCACAGAAATGGAGGATTTGGTCCACCGTACTGGCCTTTTTCCTAATTCCTGCTGCCTGCATCACAGACAGAATAAAGTTGGTCTCAAGCCAATCTAGTAGTTGTTTTAGGATGAAACGAGGGAAGAGTTTCTGGGATGTGTCAATAAGGCTGCTGGGCCTATAATTCCCTGGATCGTCTTTACAGCCTTTTTTATAAATTGGGACGATCTCAGCCCCCTGCCAAGAACCAGGGATCAGACCACCTTCTAGAACTGAACGGAAAAGCAGTTGGAAATAGGTAGCCCAGATCAGTGGTTCTGATCTAAAAAGAGCCCCGGGGATCGGGTCAGGGCCTGGAGCTTTGTTCGCCAGAAGCGCCAGAGTACATCTTTGAGCTGAATTGTCAGGGGGGTGTCATCACCAGCGAGGGAAAGAGGGTCGCCTGCTGACATTCTTCCCTCATAGTCAGGCTTGGCTGCATAAATATTTTGGAAATGCTCTACCCAAGTCTGGGGTTGAAGGTTATAATCGATACCCATGACTGCATTGCATTTGCCATGACAACAATACCCCAGAATGATTTAGCATCCCCGGCCCTGAATGCTACAACTAGATCCTCCCACATCTCCCGTTCCCAATCTAATTTGGCCTGTGTTAGACCCCTATTGTAATCCTTTGTGGCTCTGGCAATATCTTGCCTAATGCCAGTTTTTGGGCTCTGGATCAGGAAAAGTCTTAATTTCCGGCTGCTACTATTAAACCAAATGCAGCGGGTGTGTAAGCAAGGGACCTAATGGACCTCTTTGCTAAGTGAGGCTTTAAGGGTAATAAAAAGGTTTTCATGGGACTTAACAATATCACTAGGGTCATGGATTTGCGTCCCGCATGTGGACAGTGCCTCCAAAGTGACTGCCACATGGTCGTAAATCTGGGGCAGAACAGCTGAATCCTTACAGACAGCCTCCTATTTTAGGGCCCGCTTATTATTTGTGAGTGTTAGTGCGGCCCCATAAATCTAGCTGCTACTCCGATGGTCGCTGTTCCCAAACCCACTAAGTAACAGATGAAGGGCATTGTGGTCACTATCACGGCACTCTACAATCACCATATCTTTAAAAGATAACCACAGTGGTAGTGACAGGAATATGTAGTCAATGCAACTCTTTTGCAGTGCACGTTTAAAAGTGTAGGCACCACAGCGATCCATCCGAAGGAGACCTGCCATTGCAAGCCCTGAGGCCAAGGTGGAGAGATAAACTCAACAGTTGATCCGCGACCACAGAGTATCTTGTAAAAGTGTCCAAAGCTAACTGAGGGACTCCTCAAACTGCACCCTTCTCCTCTCTTAATTTAAAGGATTTAGGGCCATAAGGTTCAAAAGTAACATTGAAATCGTCAGTGGCAATTACCCTGTCTTTGTGTGGGAGGGTGTCTAAAACATCTTCTACAGCAACTTAGATGGCTTATTTGCCCCACTGGGCCTATTATACACATTAAAAACATAACAAGGCAATGAACCCCCAGCAATAGACAGCCCAAGAATATCATAAGAATGTATAGCAAGCCTTGCAATGGCAAGATCTAGAGAATTTTATATCCACAAAATTACGCCGCCTGCTGGCCCACCCAATGTTTTTCAATTATTTTCCTTGATGTTTGCAGTTTTCCTGGTGTGTATATTGTATCTTTATATATTTTGGGGATTTTGGCAGGAGTTGTATTGAAGGACATGACATTGATTTGTTTGAATTTTTTTGAAAGTATTTTCTTTAACTCCTTGACTGCTGAGGTTTTTTCATCCCATTGCTGAGCCTTTTTCTGGCTATATGGGTAGTTTGTTCTTAGGCTCCATGACTTTCTTCCACATAAAGTATCCACAACAAAGTTGCAGCCTTTTTTTTCCAACATCATTGGAATATTAAATGTACGTAAGCTTTGTGGACTCCTCTGGAGCAGACCGAGAAAATAGCCAAAATATAGCTAAATTCTTGAGGGGTTTTTAGGAAAAAGTGTTCCGCAAATAACTGTCTGGTTTGTTTTCTAAAAATGGCATCAATTAAAGGTTTGCTGTGCTAAAATCACCTCTTCCCAGCTTTCAGGAACATGCAGAGCTGTATTGAAAATGTTTGTTTTCACACAGTTTTGACATTTTTCTAAGAGGTAGCTAATTTTTCCACATTTTTTTGTACGTTTAACCGATTTCCAGTTTGTGGTGGAAATAGGTGTTAAACCCATGAGTGATGCCGAAAAGCTACACATTTCTGAAAATGAGACAAAATTCCAAATTGAGCAAGGGGTCATTTGTATAGATCCCTCAAGGTTTCCTCAAAGAAAGTAACTGTTGAAATAAAAAAATATGAAAAATGGGTAGTAAAAACAGCCATGTGTGACAATGTTTTCATCTGTAACTTTCTTCTGCAATGTCAAAGCAATACACTGGTACATCCATTATATTATTTTGTTCACAGGGATATGTATGGTTCTTAGGTTCTCCAAGAACCTCGGGTACCAAGAGCCAACAACTGAGCTGCATCGTACAATGTCTTTTCATTCCGTAATGAGAATAGAGCAATTCATAGGGTAAACTATAATCCGTGAAAAGTGGGTATGAAGGAAGCCAATGTATTTCTGAAATGTACACCAGATGCTGAGTTGAGGAGCAGTGGTTATTTGTACATCCCTGAACTTGTGAGTACCTATACTGCCTTGTGATTCAGAGGGCATTTTCTAATATGTCTACTTTCATACACACTGGCTTTCATTTAGAAGGCTCAAATGCAAAGAAATTCTATTGCTAATAACAAATGTTCACTATTCTGTAGTAGCACATGTCTCCCAATAAAAATGGTGCTCCACTTATATGGCTGAGCCTTGTACCTACGCCACAATACACCCCAAAAGGTGACCAGGGGGCATCATATTTTACGGTGCAGAGACAGAATATCGAGTCATAAATATTGAGTTGCAGAAATATTGAGGCATAAATATCATGGGTCAGAAATATCGAGGTCAAGAATATCGAGGTCAAGAATATCGACTTAAGGTAAGTAATATCGATTTTAAAAATATTGAAGTGTTTAATATCGTTTGCAAAAATATAGTTGTTGAAAATATAGTTTTTATTATTGTTATCTATTTTGGTATCTATTTTATATGTATGTGATGTGTGTGTTTTTGTATAAGAATTGTTTGTATTTTTAATATATGTGTTACATTTTTAGTAGTTTTTTTTATTTGAATTTTATGCTTTTATTTCCGTAGCGGGTTGTGGGTTTATAGGGGAATAGAGTGGGAATTAATGTAATTATATTAAATTTACTGATTAAATTTTATTTATTAATATTTATTTATTTAATGTATTAATATTTGTTTAATTGAGATGTTATAGTGTTAAATGTGTGAAGTAAATTATAATTAATTAATTAATATTTGGCTGTTAATTAATTGTAATTAATTAATTTGTAAATAATGTTGGTAATTGCGTAATTAATTTTAGGTGTGTGTTGTGGTTTCTATAGGTATAAAGGGTAGAAAGTAATTTATTTTTAATTGATGAATTAATAATTGGTTGTTAATTAATTTTAATTAATTAATTGGTAATTAATTATGGTACTTGCGTAAATAATTTTAGGTGTGTGTTGTGGTGTTTATAGGAGTAAAGGGTGGGAAGTAATTTGTGTTTAATTAATTAATATATAGTTGTTAATTAATGTTAATTATTTGGTATTTATTTTGGGTAAATGTTTATCTTTGTGTGTGGTTTTACTTTTAAAGGGGTAAAGGGTGGGTATTAAATACATTTTAAATATGTAATTATTAGTTGTTAATAGTAATAGTTTTTAATTTTAAAATAAGTTTTAATTGTGTTTTATTATTTTATAGTTTAATTTAGGTGTGTGTTGTGGATATTATAATGTTAAAGTTTGTGTAATCAATTGTTTTTTATTAATAATATTTTTTTAATTGATTATTAATTAAGTTAATTAGGTAAATAAATGTAATTAAAAATGTTGAAGTGTTTTGTTATTGGTGTGGTGTTATAAGGTAGGAAAAAAAAAATACATATTTTTTAATTAATTTTTTTGTTTGTAAATATTTTCTAGTGTAAAAGATTTTGGGGCCGATTCCGATCTCGGTTGGAAGCTCTCCGAACGGGATCCGGCCGGAAAAAGTACGAGCCGTACGTGTTTTTTCCGACCGACTCGTACAGCTGTCCGACCGAGCGAGTACGATGCGAATGTACGCGTGTGTTCCGACCGAACCGTTTCCGGATCCGAACCGCTCCGACCGACTCGTATGGAAACGAATCGCACCACGCAATGGAGACTTTATCCGACCGAGCGAGTACGATGGACGTCGGACAGCCGGATCGAGTCGGAGCGTCCGGCTCGAAAAAGCTCCCGGAGCCGTACGAGTCGAATACAGGGGGGACCCAAGGGTCCCCCCTAAATATGCATGTATGGTGCGAGTTGCACCGACACGTACACACTGTAGGGGGCGCACTTGTTTGCGACGTACCCATTCAGTCACTGGGAGCCCATGTACGCATCGTACGACCGGCTCCCATTGACTTCAATGGGAGTCCGACCAAATCGAGTCCGGCAGCATGCGGCCGCATCGTACTCGCTCGGTCGGACTGCAGGAGTCCGGCTCGGTCGGAAATCTCTCCGGATCCGGCTCGGTCGGAGAGTTTTCCGACCCAGATCGGAATCGGCCCCTTTGTTTTTTTAATTGAATTTATTATTTTATATAATATTTGTAGGTTTTTGTTATCTGTAATTAATATTATTATATGTGTTCTTTTATATGTTTAATATTCTTTATTTTTATTATTTAAATACGTTTATTAATTTATGTATTTATTTAAATTTTTAATATATATATATATTTTTTTTAAGTGTTTGAGTGAGAATAGTAATTTTTTTTCTCCAGTATCCAACACTTTCCCTACTGTTGCATTCACTGGAGTGGGAATAGTAATTTTTACCCCTCCGCTATCCAGCACTTTCCCTACTGCTGCACTCACTGGAGTGGGAATAGTAATTTTTATCTCTTCGCTATCCTGTACTTTCCCTACTGTTGCACTCACTGGAGTTGGAATAGTATTTTTCACCTCTCCGCTATCCAACACTTTCCCTACTGTTGCACTCACTGGAGTTGGAATAGTAATTTTTACCCCTCCGCTATCCAGCACTTTCCCTAATGTTGCACTCTCTGGAGTGGGAATAGTAATTTTTACCCCTTCGCTATCCAACACTTTCCCTACTGTTGCACTCACTGGAGTTGGAATACGTTTTTTTACCCCTCCGCTATCCAACACTTATCCTACTGTTGCATTCAGTGGAGTTGGAATACTAATTTTGATCCCTTCTCTATCCAGCACTTTCCCTACTGTTCCACTCTTTGGAGTGGGAATAGTAATTTTTGCCCCTCCGCTATCCAACACTTTCCCTACTGTTGCTCTCACTGGAGTGGGAATAGTAAATTTTACCCCTCCGCTATCCAACACTTTCCCTACTGTTGCACTCACTGGAGTTGGAATAGTAATTTTTACCCCTCTGCTATCCAGCACTTTCCCTACTGTTGCACTCACTAGAGTGGGAATAGTAATTTTCACCTCTCCGCTATCCAACACTTATCTTACTGTTGCACTCAGTGGAGAAGGAATAGTAATTTTTACCCCTCCGCTATCCAAAACTTTCCCTACTGTTGCTCTTACTGGAGTGGGAATAGTAATTTTTACCTCTCCGCTGCCCAACACTTTTCCTACTGTTGCACTCACTGGATTGGGAATAGTAATTTTTTCCCCTGTGCTATCCAACACTTTCCCTACTGTTGCTCTCACTGGAGTGGGAATAGTAATTTTTACGTCTCCGCTATCCAACACTTTCCCTACTGTTGCACTCTTTGGAGTGGGAATAGTAATTTTTACCCCTCCACTGTCCAACATTTTCCCTACTGTTGCACTCACTGGAGTTGGAATAGTAAATTTAATTATTTTGCTATACAACACTTTCCCTACTGTTGCACTGATTGTATTGGGCATTTTAAGTTTAATTCTTTTTTCATTTTTTAATGTTTTAATTTATTCTAGAATGTTTTTTTATATTTTAAATCATGTATATATATATCTTATTTTTATATAATTTTAAAGTTTTAAAATAAATTAAAGATAATAGTTTATTAATAATTTTGAAGTAAATATATATATGTATAAATGATTGTTTGTGTGTTTATTTTTTTAAATTAAGTTTATTTGTTATATTTTGTAGAAATGTATAGTAAACGTAATTAATTTTGTTGAAAGTTATTATATTTAATATATATTTTTTATTTTATATATATATATTTAATATATATTTTTTACAACTATATTTTTCAAATCAATATTTTTGATTCAGTTCTTTTGTACTTACCTATTTAGGTATGGGAGTTGATATTTTTGTAGACTATATTTTTTTCCGATATTTATGACCGATATTTTTAGCATCGATATTCTATCAGTGAACCATATTTTACCCAGCAAATTCCATGCTTTTTAACATGGTTTTTGTGCTCTAACTCAGCCTGCCTACCTACCAAACACAGACATTTCTGAAAAGTAGACACCCGGGAAAGTAATGGTGGCATGACTTGCATGATTCTCACCAGGTAATTTTACCCAGGAGCCATTGCAAACCTCCTACGTTGCTTATAAACACAAATTTTCTTCATATTTCTGAAACTGAAAGTTCTGGAATCAGCAGGGAGCAACAAATTTCCTACCACCCAGCATTCCCCCAAGTCTCCCGATAAAAATAGTATTTCATTTGTGTGGGTGAACCTATCCCCTGCGACCGGAAAGGCCCCAAAACACAATACACAACATCACCTTTTTCCCATGAAAACCTACCCTTTTTTGCAACTTGGTTAGCTGTGTATTTGGGCCCTAGTGTCAGGAAGGCTCTTGCCCGAGATGCACAGGAGCAGAATGACGTCAGTTCCCAATGCCCCCACCACAGTTTCCCAGGAACACGTTGCAATAGCACGCGAATACTGAGGAACCCACAGGGGGAGAAAGGGGATGGGACAGAGAAGAGACTGCCACACTTCTTCACTCTGGTTCCTCTTCTGAATCTTATTTTACTTGTTAGTTGTGTTGTAGCGAAGGAACTGCAAACAAACGTATTATATCAATCACTTCACTTTTCTTTTAACATTGCCCCTTTAATAATTAAATAACACAGTTTTTTTAAATTACACCTACCAGAGTCTTTTGTGACCTATGCCTCTCTTCTTTCTTTGTAGTTACTTTTTTCTGCCTATCTGTACCTGTAAGTGCAATATATTATGTTTAGGTAACAGCTTCCTTGCTCTCAACGTTAATTACTCTCTTCTCTTACTTCTAGACTCTCACCTCTTCTTGTACAGCTGGCATGTAAAGATGAAATCTATCCTCCTACGGTAAGTATATTCTTTTTATTATATTTGATTCAGCCAATAGTAATGTCTCTATATATTGACTGAGGGTACACTCAAAAAGGCTTCATAGCTCTTAAAAAACTCGAAGTAATGACTAGAGGAATCACTTCCCTGTAAGCTTATCTAAACGAGGGGTCTTTTTACAAGGTAAGTGGTAACCAAAATCATACTAGTCTTACAATAACAAAATATAGTTTTGCGTTTCTTATCCGGTCTCTGACTCAACCATGTGTGCAAAACTGGGAAAAATGAAAACTACGGAGTTTTCCTGAACTTGAACAAGTGCTCAGTGAATTACTGACAAACAACGAAAAAAGCGGAGTCTAATCTTCCCAGAATATCGCTGAAAAAATACACGCACTTGTGCTGACTCTACCTCTCCTCTGGGTACACTACTCTCCAAGCGTATAATGTTCCCGAACTAGAGAGCATGTGTAAACACTCTCCTTGGCAACTTTCTCTGAAACAGCAGCCCAACAAGAACCTCCCAAAAAAGTAGATGGCTTACTGACATGCGCGGAAAAAACACACTACCGCACGTCAGGAACAACGGACGAAACCTGGAAACTCAGCGAAGAAGGGTTGCGCGACGAAGAGTCCCTATCTAACTTTCGCGCCGGAGTTGCTGAAGCTTCTTCTTCCTCAAGTTCTTCAGGTGATGTGCGCCCTTCGGTGGGCGCTTCACCTGGACATTCTAGATTGCCTCCAAACACAGGAACACTAGACTGTTGACTCAATGGTCGCCTCCTGCCGGCCATTTTGGATTTCTTCGGGACTCGCATTCCTAGTAGGTAACAACCCTTACTCTTCTGAAAAGGACCTCTTAACCGGATTAAACCTATAGAAGGCCCTTTAGGAATGCATGGCTGTGTGGTTCTGACAGTACCCCTCCGCAAGGTAGGTCCCTCCGGTTTGGGTTTGCCTGGAAATTTCTTGTGAAAGTCCCTAATTAATCGAGGAGCATGTACATCAGAACAACTCCCACAATCTTGCTTCTGGGCCATAACCTTTCCAGTCTAACAAGTAGTAAACTTGACCCTTAGTTTCTTTTGAATCCAAAATTTGTTTTACTTCAAATTCTTCTCCTCCCTCCGTTTGAATCGGTTTAGGGGGTGCACCTAATCTTAGTTCCTTTGGAGTCTTTTTTAATAGTGAAACGTGAAACACTGGGTGAATTCTTAGAATCTTGGGTAATTTTAACTGGTAAGTCAAGACACTCAATTTCCTTTCAATCAAATAAGGGCCTACGAATCTTGGTTGCAACTTCCTGTTTCCTTTGAGTCTAAGATTCTTTGTACTTAACCAGACTTTTTCTCCTACTTGGAGATCAGATTCTTTTCTTCTTTTCTTGTCAGCGTATAGTTTGTAACTTTCCTTAGCCTTTGTGAGATTCTTGGTTGCTAATCTATGTATTTGAGTCATATGTTCAACTAAGTCTTTTACTGCAGGAACCTCTACTTCCTGAAAGTTTATGGATTGGTTTGGGTGTCTGCCTGAATTTAAGTAGAAAGGGGAATAACCAGTGGACACATTTTTTGCATTGTTATGCGCAAACTCTGCAGCCCAAAGGTATTCTGGCCAGTCTCCCTCTTGATCTAGAAGACATAATCTGAGATATTGTTCAAGTTCTTGGTGTGCCCTTTCAGTTTGGCCATCGGACTCTGGGTGAAAACTAGTTGTATACCTATTTTCTATGTTCAGTCTTTTAGTGAATGCTCTCCAAAAATGAGATAAGAATTGAGAGCCCCTATCGGATACAAAAACCTTGGGTATCCCATGAGCTCTGGCTAAAGATGTGCACTAACTTTATAGCTGTTGGTTCTCCCTTCAGGGGGACAAAATGAGCCATTTTAGTAAATGCGTCCACACAAACTAATATCGTGTCAAACCCTTGACTGGATGGTAACTCTACTATCAAATCTAAAGCCACAGTATGCCAGGGGTAAGGGGGTGTAGGCAAGGGATGCAATAACCCCTTGGGAGCTTGTCTCTCCAATTTCCCCCTCGCACAGATTATGCAAGTGGCAACATACTGACGAATTTCTTTGGTCATATTTGGCCACCAAAAACGAAGTTTTACAAGATCTTCTGTCTTTTGAATCCATTTATGACCAGCTAAGATGTGATCGAGACACTCCTTTAAAGCCTTCTGTTGTAACTCTGGGGTAGGTAAATAGAGAGCTCCAGCATGATATGGCAAATTTCCACGGATTTCTCGTCTGGAATCCTGCTTGGACCATTCCCTAATTTCTTCTAGACCCATCAAGTCTTGTGCCGATTCTTCCACAGTTTCTTTTAACACTGACCTTCCCTTCTGCAATTATACTTTGATTTTCTATCTCTTCTTGAATATTTTCTGTGCCTAATCGAGATAAGACATCTGCTTTACCATTTTGTGTCCCTGGTCTATACGTGATCACGAAATCATAATCAGCGAAATACAATGACCAGTGAAGTTGTCTTGGTGTCAATGTTCTTGCTTACTTCAGAAATTTCAGATTTCGATGGTCAGTGAAGACTGTGACTGTATGTCTTGCACCCATCAAATAATGCCTCCACTCCTTGAAGGCATCCTTAATAGAAAATAACTCTTTTTCTGTTATGGTGTAATTCACCTCCGCCGAGGTCAACTTACGAGATCGAAAGGCCACTGGATGCAACTGACCTGTGGTTTTGTGCCTCTGAGATAATACTCCTCCCAATGCTAGATTTGATGCATCGGTCTCCACATAGAAAGGCTCAGAGGGATCTGGATGTAATAAGATCGGGCTGTGGTGAAATCTTCCTTTAATTTCTCAAAGGCCTCCTCAGCTTCCTCTGACCAACAAAACTTGACCCCTTTTTTTAACAACTTAGTTAAGGGAATCAGTTTCTTGGAAAAATCTTGTATGAACCTCCTGTAAAAGTTGGCAAAACCGATAAAACTTTGGACTTCCTTCACAGATTTTGGAGATTCCCACTCGGTCACTGCCTTGATCTTATTCAAATCCATAGTTTATTATTTATTTATTTAAGAGTTTTGTATAGCGCTGGCCAGACCCGAAGGTATCGGAGCGCTTCACAACATTAGTGGCGACGAAGTTACACGAGAAAAGCAGTAATACAAGCATTGATGCATGTCGAATCGAAAGTATCTGAGCGCTTTACAGAGTTAATAGCAAAGAAATCCCAAAATATAACAGTAGTATATACACTGACTCGTGACGAGGTCCGCTCTCAGAGAGATCAACAGTATAACAGTAATATATACATTGAGTCGAGACGAAGTCCTTTCGGGGAGGGGGAGACCAAGGAACGAGTTTAAGGTGGGTGGGGTGGAAGACTTAGTTATAAAGTGGCGGTGAGCTGCGGTGGGCAAGATTCAGCGATAAGGTGGCAGCTATCCATTCGGAAGAGACTGGTTGAGGCAGAGGTCCTTGAGCTGCCTTTTGAATTTTAAAAAGGAGGGGTTAGTCCTGATATGGATTGGGATGGAGTTCCAGATTCTGGGCGCATTTCCTGAGAAGGATTGAGATAGGGTTTTTTGTTTGTGCGTTTTCGGGGGAATGAGTAGAGTGTTAGTACTCCTAAGATTCCTTGACTGGCCGGCCTTCTTGAGTTTGGAGGTCAGGTATGCAGGGCTTTGTGCGTGAGGCAGGCAGTTCTGAAATTGGCACGCATTTCGATTGGGAGCCATTTTAGTTCTCTGAGCGCAGGCGAGATGTGTTCATATTTCTTCACTCCGGTGACCATTCTGGCTGCTGCATTAAGAGTTGATCTGAGGGGAGCTAGGTGAGATTTTGCTGTTCCTGTGAGTGTTGCATTGTCGTAGTCTAGTCTGGACAGGACTAGGGATTGGGTAGCTAGTTTGAGGTCGTTGGGAGCGATGTAGGGTTTTATTTTATTGAGTAGTTTCAGGTTTAGGAAGGCGCTCTTTGCGGTGTTCTTGATGTGTTTGTCCATGTCTAATTTTGGGTCCAGAGTGATTCCCAGCGATTTTACGGAGTCGGCCAGGGTGAGATTGCAGTTGAGAGCATCGATAGCTTTTAGCCATTCTGTGATTAGGGGGTTCTGTTCTTTGTTGGAAATTAGGAGGATTTCCGTTTTATCTTGTTTGAGTTTCAGGTGATTGAGGGATAACCAAAGTTGGACTTCTCTTAGAGTGTCATTTAATCTCTGGATGTCATCAATGGAGGAGGTCTCTAGATAGATCTGCGTATCATCCGCATAGAGGTGGAGGGGGATGTTGGCTTTTTTGAGTATGGTGGTGAGGGGTTCCATGTAGATGTTGAAGAGTTGTGGGGAGAGAACTGATCCTTGGGGGACCCCCCTGCTGACGGGGAGTAGGTCAGACGTGAGGTTTTTGATTTTTATTTGTTGGGTGCAGTTCTGCAGGAAGAAGGTGAACCTCTGTAAGACCACCTCTTCTGCTCTGACTCTTTCTCGGAGTACCTTAGTGAGTAGTTTGTGGTCAACCGTGTCGAAGGCTGCAGATAGATCCAGGAGTTTGAGTAGACAGCACCGGTCCGTATCGAGAGATTTGTGGACATCATCTATTACATTCAGGATCGCTGTCTCTGTGCTGCATCCTTTTCTGAAACCCGATTGGTGGGGGTCTAGGAGGTTGGTGTTGTACAAATGTTGGGTGAGTTGCAGGAGAACACATCTTTCCAGGATTTTAGCTAGGAATGGGAGGTTGGAGATGGGTCTGAAGTTATTCAGATAGTTTGTGTCAGAACCCGTTTTTTTTAGTAGTGGCGTGACTTGTCCGATTTTGAGACAATCAGGCATGACTCCGGTACTCAGGGAGCTATTAATGATCTTGGTCCAGAGCGGGGCTAGGGTGCATTTGAGCTTTTTGGCCAGTTGGGTAGGAATGGGATCCGAGAAGTGTGATGATGGTTTGGAGCTGGAGATCATTTTGATGATCTCTGCTTCGGAGATGGGGTTGAAGGATTTCCAGCTGTTCTGTGGGTGCTTGGGTGTGATATCTTCTGTCCGTGGGAGCGAGCTTCTGTTGGGGGGGCTGCTGTGATTGTCCAGGGAGAGCTCAATGTTGGCGATTTTGTCATCAAAGAAATTGGCAAAGTTATTACAAAGGTCTTTGGAGGGCTGCACTGAGGATGCAGGGGGCTTGGAAGTTTGTTACCTGATGAAATTGAAGAGTTCTTTGGGTCTATTTTTGGCATTGTCAAGGGCATCACAGAAGAAGGAGGTTTTAACTTTTTTGATGTGATTTTTATAATTCCTGCGTTCTGATTTGAGTCGATCAAGGAGTATTGTGGACGGGTTGTTTTGCCAGAGTCTTTCTGCAGCTCTTAGTTGTCTTCTTTCGGAGTTTAAGTCAGTGTTGAACCAGGATCTAGATGGAATGTTCCTGGCTCTGTTTTGTTTCTTGGGAGCCATTTGGTCCAGAATGGAGGTCATTGTTGTGTTGTAGTGTTCAGTGAGTTCTGTTGTGGATAGGTCGTCTGTGGAGGTGGGAAGGAGTGAACTTAACCTTTCCTCCAGGTTATCAAGCGGAATCTTTCTTAGGTTCCTTGCCCAGTGGGGGGGTTCCTGAGTATTAGGCAGACGAGGGCTCGATTGGTTGATCTGGAATAGAATGATATGATGGTCTGACCAGTCAACAGGTAGGGTGTGGTCGATGGTGACTGCATCTACTTGAGCAATGATGGCATCTAAGATTGAGCCTCTGTTATGAGTTTGCTCTGTGCAGTGTTGGGTGAGGTTGTTGTTGTGTAGAAGTTCGGTCAGGGTTTGGATCAACGGGTTGTTTTCCTCATTCCAGTGTAGATTGAGGTCACCTAGTATAATGTTGTTGGAGTCACGGAGTGCGCAGTGAGTTATCAAGTCGGTAAGGTGTTCTCCGAATGAGGTGGTGTTGCCAGGCGGGTGGTAGAGGAGATGGCAGAATAGTGATTTGTTATCCTTCGTCTTAATGGTAGCTGTTATGTATTCAAACGTGTTGTATTTGAGGGAGTCAGTTTCCGTTACGGAGATGTTGCTCTTGTGTATGATAGCGATGCCCCCTCCTCGCGGTTTTTTTCTGTCTTTATTGATGATTGAGAAGCCCTGGGGCATGAGCATGTCGAAGGTTGGGGAAGAGAACTCATTCAGCCATGTTTCAGTGATGAATGCAATATCTATGTCATGTGTAAGGATGGTTTCTGCCAGCTCTGTTGCATGTTTGGTGGCCGATCTACAATTTATGAGCATGCAATTGATCATCCCAATGTTATTGAGTTTTTTTTCTAGAGGGGCCCTGGGGATATTGGTGAGGAAGGCTGGGGGTCTTGATGTTCTAGGAGGGGAGCGGTCTCTTCCAAATCCAGTGATGACCTGGATCTTGGAGCTTGGGGTGACAATAGAGACTGTGTCGTAAGAGATGGCAAGATCGATCCATGGACATTGCGGCTCTTGTTCTTTTGGGTCTCTGTGGCTGGTTCAAGAGGGGTGTCGTGTTCCAGCTGGGCCATTGAGCCTTAGGGGGAATTGAGTGTTTAGTGTTGGTGAATGTGGGTGTAGAGTGTGGGCGCTGGATAGACATTAGGGGAGCAGAGAGTTTCTTAAGGATTTTGTTAAGGCCCAGAATTACCGTTTCTAGCTGGCTTTCTAGCATAGCAAGTCTCTGAGTCATCTCCGAGGAGGAGGGGGTGGGAGAGTCTGGGTTCGGGCTGTCCTGAGCAAGGTAGTCCCGGGAAGGGGAGAGCTTGTCGTTGGTGGATTGACTTTTGGTGTTAGTGTTGTCTCTGTTGTCCCTGTGGGTAGACATGGACAAGAGGTGTGAGCAAGCACCTCGTGATTCAGGCGTCCGCCTATTGTGTGCTGGTAAGGGGAGGGGGTTCTGGGTCCATGACCGAGGGTCAGTTTCCCTCGTTGTTTGTTGGGAATAGTAATTAGAGGAGGAGGGGGGAGGAGTCGGTCAGCGGGGGTTGGAGAGTCTCCTCTGAGACGTATCTCCGATTAGTTGTGGGGGAGGTGGGTATTATGCGCATCAAGGGAGGGGTGGGGGAGGTCGGTGATCGGGGGCAGATGTTGGCATTTTTGGCATACGTCTTGGGATTATGATGTGCGATTTCCAGGGGGGTCAATCTATCTGGGGATAGGGGGTTGCTCAGGTGGGAGTAGCGTGAGTGAGTGAGGGCTTTTCGCAGCGAGGGGAAGAGAGAGTCAAATGCATCTAGGTTGTCGTTGTTGGCTTGTATCATGACTGTGCCGTTGTTGTAGATTGTCGCAGAGGTGTTGCTGTGGCGTGTAGGGCGGTTTGGGATTGAGATTGTCAGTTTGCAGCTGAAGAGGGTGGTAGTTGTTTTGGAAATGTGAAGGTGTGTTCTAAAGATGGTGTTCCATTTCGCGGGGCTGTTAGTATGGAAAATGAGGTCCATTTTCGATTGGCCTTTGGAGGAGCAGTGGTATATGTCAGCGAATAGGGTTTCTGGGTGTTGTCTGATCAGTCTGTGTTTGAAGTTTCTTTTCGCTTTTAGTGAGAGGTTGGGGGGGAAGATGATGGAGAAGGAGTTAGGGCCATGAGGTTTCATGCAGTTTGGGGGAGAGGCGCAGAGGGAGGTTGAGGTGGTAGGTGTCATTTTGTTTCAGTTGGAAGGGTAGCTGGTTATCCCGAGCTCTACTCAGTCTATATAACTTAGATGGGTAGGGCTGGGAGGAGTTAGGTAAAGGTATTCCTCCCAGTGGCTTAGGGATAGAAGGAGATGAACTCTTTCTCTTTCTGAAAGTACAAGCTCCGCATTCGAGTCTACGGCGTGAGATATTTGGGTTTAGTGGTGTAGTAACAGCCTCACTGACCCTCAGGTGCAGGACGGCTCGGTAGGAGTATTGCCTCTCTGATTAGGCAGGGGTGTTATCCCATAAGAGGATATAGAACTTAGTAGGGTAGGGCTGGGAGGAGTTAGGTGTAGGTATTCCTCCCAGTGGCTTAATGACAGAAGGAGATGAACTCTTTCTCTTTCTGAGTGTACCAGCTCCACATTCGAGTCTTCGGCGCGAGATATTTGGGTTTAGTGGTGTAGTAACTACCTCTCTGACCCTCATATGCAGGACGGCTGGGTAGGAGTATTGCCTCTCTGCTTAGGTAGGGGTGTTATCCCTTAGAGGACCCCCCACGCTGAGAGTATTAGAGGGGGTGGAAGTAGGAGTGTCAGGCCCCCAGTGGTGTAGTAGCTACCTCTCTGACCCTCAGTTGCAGAACGGCTGGGTAGGAGTATTGCCTCTCTGATTAGGTAGGGGTGTTATCTCTTAGAGGACCCCCAGGCTGAGAGTATTAGAGGGGTGGAAGTAGGGACGTAGCAGTGTCAGGCCCCCATTCCTTCATTGGTGGCTTAGGTGTGATTTTATGTGGGCCTTCTTTCTGACTAGGATAGACGTGTTCCACCTTCAGATCAGTGGTGTGAGGTATCGGCCTTGGTGGTAATATGCGGGTTCCTCTAGGGGACAGGTATCAAGTTGCTGTTGCAGATGCTGACCCACGATGCATCGGTTCTGTGGAGATTGATCTAGGGTCCAGGGGAGTATGTGCGTGTCATCTGGAGAAACTTTCCAGTGGTTGGATGTTAATGCGTTCCTGGAGCCGCCATCTAAGGGTCAGGCGCGTTCCCCCTGATAGTTTGTAGCCCTCGTGTCATCTCTTGGTTTGCAGTTGCGTCCTCTTTATGTGGCTGTGTCTCTCAATTACTGTGGCTGACCTACGTTTTTTGTTACAGCGTGTCTGTGGTGGGGTCCCAGGGATTGAGTGTGATTCAACTCTTACTGCGGTACTGGTGCCGCCATCTTAGGGCCAGGCAGTAATTGTGTCTGCAGAAGTTGTTTTGTTAAACCGGTGAGTAGACCCTTCTTTCGCTTCATGGGTACTCACCGGAGTTCATGTCCAGATTATTCATCAGGTCAGGAGAGGTGTGTCCTGTGGACGTTTCTATCGAGAGAAGGGGGCTCCTCACTTCCTCGGAGCCGCCATCTTAGGGTCAGGTGCTTTCTCTCGGCTGGTTTATAACCCTCAGTGCTTTCTTTTGGTTTAAAGTTCTGACCCTTTTATGTGGGTCGCGTCTCTCTTTACTGTGGCTGAACCGCGTTATCTGTTGCAGTGTGTCTGTGGTCGGGTCCCGGGGAGTATGTGTGGATTATCTGGGAAAGTGGTGCTGGAGCCGCCATCTTGGGGACAGGCGGTAATTGCGACTGCAGAAATTATTTAGAAAAACCAGAGAGTGGACCCTTATTTACATTTCAAGGGTACTTTCGTTTCAAGGGTACTCACCCTTTGCAGCGTGTCTGTTGTAGGGTTCCGGGGAGTACGAGTGGATGATCTGTTAAAGCCGTCCCGGAGCCACCATCTTGGGGACAGGCAGTAATGCGACTGCAGTAATTATTTTGTTACATCGGAGAGTGGATCCTTATTTCCATTTCAAGGGTACTCACCGGAGTTATTGTCCCGGTTATTGTCCAGGTTCGGAGGAGTGCGTCAAAGGACATTTCTGTCGAGGGGAGGGGCTCCTCACTCCCTCGAAATCCTCACTCGGTTTGGAGTTAGTTCCTGAGGTTGCCTGGCGTCAGCTATCGCATGGGGCTTGCTGCGACTCTTGCGGGTCCAAGGGGGGTTGTTCCTGTCCGTCCATTGTGGAGATCCCTGGCCGACCGCTCACCCACCGGGGCATCAGTTTCAGCTCCGGAGGCAGCGAGGCGCAGGATCGCCGTTCCAGGTTCCACGGCGTGATTCCAGGTGATTCCATTCGGAGAAAGCACAAATCCCAGGAATTCTACGGTATTCACATTAAAGGCGCATTTTTCTAATTTGACGTACAGACTGTTTTCTCGTAACTTCTGCAAGACTCCTTGCACATGTCCTTTATGCTCTTCCACTGAATTTGAGCATATCAAAATATTGTCTATGTAAACGATTGCACTTTGGTCAATATACTCTTTCAACACATCGTTGATAAAGTATTGAAATGCAGCGGGGCGTTACAAAGCCCATAAGGCATCACTTAATATTCAAAGAGTCCATGTTTGGTTCTGAAAGCTGTTTTCCATTCGTCTCCCTTCTTGACTCGGACTAGATGATACGCCCCTCTCAAGTCTAACTTAGTATAGATTTGCGCACTCTTTACTTAATCCAAAAGGACGGAGATTAAGGGCAAAGGATAATGATTTTTGATGGTTATACGATTAATTGCCCTATAATCTATGCAAGTCCTTAACTCGCCATCCTTCTTCGGAATGAAGAAAAGAGGGGAGGAGACTGGGAGGGTTTGATGAACCCATTACTGAGATATTTTTGCAAGAACTCCTTGAGGTGCTGGTCTTCCTTCTCTGTTAAGGCGTATATTCTGCTACAAGGGAATTTGGAACCAGGTTCCAGTTCTATCTTACAATCGAATTCTCTATGTGGCAGAAGCTTCTCTGCTTCGGTCTCACTAAACACATCTTGGAACTCAAGGTACTCGGAAGGCAATTCTGTAGTTTGAATCACACAAACCGTTGCTCCTCCTTCACACAAATGAAGCACTGGAGTTCCCATGTGCCTCTCCTTGCCATGTTTATAGCAATTTTCCTTACAAAACTCAGAATCCAGTACAATGGTTCGGGCACTCCAATCGATAGTTTGATTATGCTCTGTAAGCCATGGAAGCCCCAAGATTAACTGAAATTGAGGGGCATCAATCAAATTAAATCGTAGTGTTTCACAATGTCCTTCCTCAGTTCTCATTTAAATTAACTCGGTGTGACTAACTATGGGTCCCGAAGAGAGATTCGTCCCATCAACCGCTCGAACCGCTTCACTTTTTTCCTTTAATATTGCTCTTATCCCAATCTTCTCTGCAAATTTTAGATCGCAGAAATTCCCCGTGGCTCCTGAATCCACATTACGGTGATTTGCCTCAAGGTTATTTCCCGGAACTGGAGGGTCATGAACATGATGAGATGTGGAGAAGAGGACTGTAGAGTGTTAGCCAATGAATGTCCTTTTGGAGTTGTTTCTATGTCGGCAACCACCAGTCCAACTCCCTTTACTGATGGTGCTGAGCGTTTTCCGGCGGAGTCTGTTTTGGCTTCTTCTGACAATTTCGAACAAAATGACCACTGCCTCCACAATTTAAGCACTGTTTATTCACTCGCCGTCTTTCTTTCTCTTCTTTAGTCAATGGCCCACGAATGGTTCCTATCTGCATGGGTTCGACACCATGTTGAGAATCGTTTCCTTTAATATTCTCCACCTTCGCTCGATCAAACCGTGGAATACTTAAACGAAAATCTCTTCTTTTCTCTCATCGTCTTTCAGTCTGTCGAAAATCGATTTCAAGGACTAAGTCAATTAAAGCTGAGATCTCTGTGGGTCTATTGGGTACCTGGGCAAAGGCATCTTTTAATTCGTCCCTTAAACCACAATAGAACACTGCAGCACGCTTGTTCTCTGGCCATTCAGTCTCTACCACTAGTTTGTTAAATTGGGCCAAGTACTCAATAAGATCCCGATTGCCCTGCTTAATTTCTAACAGTTCGTTATCGGTGGCTTGTGAAGCTTTTCGCCAGTCAAAGATCCTGAGAAATTCTTTCTTAAATTCGTCCAAATCATATAGAACTGGATAATTCCGGGTCACTAATGGCATGGACCAAGACGCTGCGTCCCCACTAAGATATGATAGAATGAATGCCACTCGCGACTGTGCGTCGGGAAAAACCTCAGGACGGCACATGAAATGTAAAGTGCATTATGTTAAGAACACTTGTGCCTTTTGAGGGTCTCCATTAAACCGCTCAGGGGGGGGGCCAAAGGAATCACTGGGGACAAGGAATGAATAACCTGAGTCGTAACCTTGGACGTAGGGGCCGTTGGGTCACTAGAATATTCCTCATGTGGAGATGAACTCCTGAAACTGGTCCCTGATACTAAACTATTCATTTTAATTGTCAAATCTGTAGTCTCTCTCTGAGAGGTTATCAGGTCTTGCCTAAGTTCCCAGTTTTCTTCTCTAACAGCATTTAGTTCCTTCTGTATCCCCTCCAAAACTTCTCCTAACTTCTTTAAATCTAGACCCTCTGCCATTCTGCTCAGGTGCAAATACAACGTGGGCACTTCACTCTGTCAGGAAGGCTCTTGCCCGAGATGCACAGGAGCAGAACGACGTCAGTTCCCAATGCCCCCACCACAGTTTCCCAGCAACACGTTGCAATAGCATGCGAATACTGATGAACCCACAGGGGGAAAGGGGATGGGACAGAGAAGAGACTGCCACACTTCTTCACTCTGGTTCCTCTTCTGAATCTTCTTTTACTTGTTAGTTGTGTTGTAGCGAAGGAACTGCAAACAAACGTATTATATCAATCACTTCACTTTTCTTTTAACATTCCCCCTTTAATAATTAAATAACACAGTTTTTTTTTATTACACCTACCAGAGTCTTTTGTGACCTATGCCTCTCTTCTTGCCTCGTAGTTACTTTTTTCTGCCTATCTGTAACTGTAAGTGCAATATATTATGTTTAGGTAACAGCTTCCTTGCTCTCAACGTTAATTACTCTCTTCTCTTACTTCTAGACTCTCACCTCTTCTTGTACAGCTGGCATGTAAAGATGAAATCTATCCTCCTACGGTAAGTATATTCTTTTTATTATATTTGATTCAGCCAATAGTAATGTCTCTATATATTGACTGAGGGTACACTCAAAAAGGCTTCATAGCTCTTAAAAAACTCAAAGTAATGACTAGAGGAATCACTTCCCTGTAAGCTTATCTAAACGAGGGGTCTTTTTACATGGTAAGTGGTAACCAAAAACATACTAGTCTTACAATAACAAAATATAGTTTTGCGTTTCTTATCCGGTCTCTGACTCAACCATGTGTGCAAAACTGGGAAAAATGAAAACTGCGGAGTTTTCCTGAACTTGAACAAGTGCTCAGTGAATTATTGACAAACAACGAAAAAAGTGGAATCTAATCTTCCCAGAATATTGCTGAAAAAATACACGTGCTGACTCTACCTCTCCTCTGGGTACACTACTCTCCAAGCGTATAATGTTCCCGAACTAGAGAGCATGTGTAAACACTCTCCTTGGCAACTTTCTCAGGAAACACCAGCCCAACAGGAACCAAAAGAGTAAATGGCTTACTGACATGCGCGGAAAAAACACACTCCCGCACATCAGGAACAACGGACAAACTATGGAAACTCAGCGAAGAAGGGTTGCGTGACGAAGAGTCCCTATCTAACTTTCGCGCCGGAGTTGCTGTAGCTTCTTCTTCCTCAAGTTCTTCAGGTGAAGTGCGCATTTCGGTGGGCGCTTCACCTGGACATTCTAGATTGCCTCCAAACACAGGAACACTAGACTGTTGACTCAATGGTCGCCTACTGGCGGCCATTTTGGATTTCTTCGGGACTCGCATTCCTAGTAGGTAACGACCCTTACTCTTCTGAAAAGGACCTCTTAACTGGACTAAACCTATAGAAGGCCCTTTAGGAATGCATGGCTGTGTGGTTCTGACACCTAGCTCGGCCAAAGCCTACAGAAATCCACAAAACTTGCACTTTTCTGAAAACTAGACATCCGGGAGAGTCCAGGGTGGTGTGACGTGTGTGGCTCTCACAAGACAATTTTACCTGAAGCCCTTGCAAACCACAAACGTTGGCTAAAAGAAAATTTTGCTCACATTTCTGTGACGATAAGTTTTGGAATCTGCAGGGAACCACACATTTCCTGCCACCAATCATTCCCCCAAATCTGCCAAATACATGAAATGTCACTTGTGTGGGTGGGCCTAGCCCCACAACAGGAAAAGTCCCAAAATACAGCATGAAACACGTCACTATTTTACACTAAAAACCAACCATTTTTTGCGATTTGGGTAGCTGTAGATTTTGGGTCTTAGCTCAGCAAGAACCTAGGGAAACCTATAAAACCTGCACATTTCTGAAAACTAGACATCCTGGAGAGTCAAGGGTGGTGTAACGTGCGTGACTATCACCAGGTAAGTTTACCCAGGAGCCCTTACTAACCTCATACATTGGCTAAAAACACATTATCCTCACTTTTCTGTGACGAAAAGTTCTGGAATAAGCTAGGAGCCACACATTTTCTGCCATCCAGCATTCCCCAAAGTCTCCCCATTAACATGAAATGTCACTTGTGTGGGTGGGCATAGACTCTACGACAGAAAGGGGACCAAAATACAGCATGACCACATCACTCTTTCCACTGAAAACTAACCCTTTTTGCCATGGATAGGTGTACATTGAGGGTACTAGCTCAGTCTAAATCTAGGGAAACCTAAAAACCCTCACATTTCTGAAAATGATCACAAGACGAGTCAGAAGCACTCTTGCATTACTATGATTCCACAAAAAGACTATTGCATCGGACCTAATATCCCAGAGAGTCATGATACAGAGTTGCAAGGAGTGTTTAGTCATGAAATCCAAAATATCAAGAGACACATGTTCTTAGTGTTCATTCTTCATTTCTTTATTTCCACTTAGCATAGGAACAGGGACACAGCCAACGCATTTTGTCCCAAACCATAGGGACTTCTTCAGGGCACAATAATGAAAGGTTTGTCTTAAGCCTAAAGGTCAGATTAAGGTGCAGAGTTTTTCCCCATTAAAGTTCAGTATATGTTCCAAAAATTGGTGTATTCTCAGCCCAACATTTGTCAGCCACCAGGTTGCCGGTGTACGAGAGCAAGTCTTGTCGTATATTCCAAGCGCAAGGACTCCGTTCCAACCAATGTGTGTACTGAGAATAAAAAGGATGCTTTTTTTTAATGTGGGTTTTGTACTCTAGCTCAGCCATCTACCTACAAAACATAAACATTTCTGAAAACTAGACACCCGGATGAGTCCACAGTGGCATGACTTGCATGGCTCTCACCCGCTAATTTTATATAGAAGCCCTTGCAAACTTCAAACTTTGGATAAAAACACACATTTTCCTCACATTTCTGTGCAAGAAAGTTCCAGAATCTGCAGGGATTCACAAATTTTATACCGCCCTGAGTTCCTGCACATCTCCCAATAACAACGGTAAGCCACTTGTGTGAGTGGGCCAAGAGACGTTGGCTTGATCCATTCCTGTTGCGTGCACTAGGCCCAGCCACACAAGTGGGAAGCATTTTGAAGGAAGTGACCCGCTTGGAGCTACCCGGGACTCCTAGGACCACCTCTCAGCCTTCCACTGAAAAACAGTGGAGAATATACCAATAATTGTCTTATTCAGATACACTCAGAGTGGAGCTCCGTCTGCACAGTCTCAAAGAGTGGTACAGAGGGACCTGAAATCAACAAGCATAGAGATACATTAGTTACATTTCATACCCAGGCGAAAGCACGCCCACAGTGGAAGTTTCCAGGCAGATGCAGCTGGACAGTGAAATACAAAAAAAATAGGTTTCGGTCCTCGTATTTCACACAACCTAGCACAGTCCAAGGTCGTTTCACCCTGTGCCCGCCACCAGACAAGTAGGAGAGGGCCTCTATCTAGTGAGAAAGGTATGAACTAATATGAAGACCTAATTTTTCAGAAACCAAACTTAACAGAGGCTTTTCTCAGAAACAGCAGAGGATTAGTTTCGATCATGATTCAAAATGGCACCTGAACAGGAAATGGTGCAGCGAATGCTAACTTATATAGGGCACTACGTAAGCAATCTCCGGTCTATTCTAACAGACACTCCTTTTAGCATGAGCTAAAACATTTTCAACTATATAGAGAAAGAACAGAATTGCAAACAATAGCAGAATATCAAATTGGGGTACAATTAAGAACAGTCCATATTATCAACATCAGGCAGTGAAACAGCAAGGAGGGATGAATTCTCAAATATTCCTTCATCTATGTTCATCAAATCATCAATATCTTTCTGAAGCATTATAACGACATTTGTGTCATGAATTGATATTTTATTTTTGGTTGTAAAAACAGTGGCACAATAGGAACAACAAAACAAGAGTCACTGAACGAGGAGACAGCAGAGCATCAATACCACAATGAGATAAATCACCTTTTCAAGGATCCAGCCCCAACTGCCGAAAAGGGACCAACTCCAATTCCATTTCTCCATTCTCTTAACATTTTCAAGAATATCTAGACTGTGCTTGGTAATATTCTTTTCCATATTCTTAATACCGACCACACACTGATCGCCAACTACCATGCATACACCACCACTTTTAGCTAGGATAAAATCCACTGTATATCTAGTCTGTTCCAAATATACTTTCCAACTGAGTGGTGATGTCGCGCAAAGCTGCCACTGTAGTATTAGATAGAATTTGCAGCTTGCATCCAAAGTATTCTCTAGCTTTCTCGCCCCTGGCCATGGAGGATCACCCAATGTGAAAATAGAGGAAAGGATGTATCCAAAAGGGATACCATTACTGTAATTATTGACCTCTATAGCGGTCACTCCCTCACAGAATTCTTTCGTTAGTGTCCTTTTAACCCATCTTATTTTAGGCTTGGCATACTTACAAGGCACGCCCAAAGGCAATACCATTCCAAGAGCTATATCATCTGTACCATTACAGACATTGGAATAAGTCCCATTAGACAAAAAGAAAAACTCTGGGTGTGCGTAAATCGGCCCCTCATAATCCACCGCAGCATACCTAGAATTCATTCAAAATGTACTTGGATCCTCCTTATTCACTAAAGGAATCATGTGTTTGTGCAACACAATTCCTGACCAATTTATATACAATGAAGTATCCGTACTGTTCACAATAGGACAACAAGCAGGGTAATAACCAGCCTCTCGGGGGACTGTCAACTCCCTATAATTCCAACCTACTAATGTTACATTTTGTTCCTCCATATAAAAAGTATCGCAATATGTATTGTTATCACAATCCGGATAACCCACCCCCAGTGGCTTTCTATGGTATTGACATTGCCCCGGATAACCAAATCAAAACACTCCTTTCACTTCTGTAAATTGGGGTGGTCGAATACATGTGTAATTTACGAGTGACAATGGATAGTCCACACACTGGTGACAGATTGAGTGGGGTAACAAGCGGTCCCTTCGCCAAAGTACCACTTATGTGTTTCTAAAAATATATTACCAGGACCTGTTCTTTTACTTCGTCCCGGGGAAATGACCTTACCCTACTGCATAAAGGCACACTTTGAGCATCTACCAAAACTCATGATACCCCACACAATGTTATTATCAGCAGAATTAAAAGAACAACACATATTATTTTGCTTTTTCTTGACCACATCATACTATGCTGTGCAGTAGGAACCATTGGCTGGTCCTCCTCTAGATCCTTTCTGCCAAAAGGGTGCATAATGAATTCAAAGGAGTAAGATGCAAGAAAATATAAAGTTCCCAGTGTCTGTCAGAGCCTCAGTGGTACAGGCTCCTATTGTCCATCAATAAGTTAGCGCTCTTGAGCACCGGCGGTGGAGCTTGCTCTGTCCTAAGCTCTTCTAATCTATCCCACGTCGATAAAGGTGGTATACCAGCAGAGTATACTTTTTCCCTAACTATTGTTCAAACAACGAAGGCAAAGTAAACACAGACTTTCCACTCATTTCAATTATTCGTTGGTACTGTTACTCAGCACTACCTATCTTGTACAGTCCATCCCTAATCTTTTTTCTCCTTGGACTCATTAGCCCTAAATCGAGGGCGCAAATTATATCTGGCAGCCCCTGGCACTGTATGATCGGTGAACAAAGGCTCCTGAATAGCTCGTATTTCTGGTGGAACAGCTTCATTCAAAACATCCTCGTCCTCCTCATCTGTCTGTGTCCAGGTCAATTTGGCATCACAAAAGGGAACAAACCTGGGCACTTGCTCGCATTTGGTATCGCCGACACCCTCTTTGACCCACTGGTCATATGGCAACGGTAAAGGAATCCTCCGACAGTGGGTGGCATGCACCCAGTTCTTTCGAGAAGCAACCTTTACAGCTGTCCGTGTCACCAACAGAACCTGCTCAGGACCTTTCCAGCGGGGCTCCAGACTTTTCTTCCTCTGGAAGTTCCGCAGCAGAATGTAGTCCCCAGGCTGAATATCGTGCCCGGGTCCCTCTGGTATAGGAGGTAGGGACTCCCGTACCTGTTGGTGAATGGAACGTAGACTTTCTGTTCACTGAACAAGATAATCAAGCAACACAGGATATTCAATATCAGAATATTTACGAGGACGTGGGACGCCCCATACATTTGCCGGGCGTCCGAACACGACCTCATAAGGTGACAAGCCTGTTCTTGAATGAGCTGTAGTTCTAGTTGACAAAAGAGCTAACGGTAGAGCATCTGGCCATTTTAACCCTGTCGTCTCTTGGATTTTTGCCAATTTCAATTTGAAAGTACCATTGTACTTCTCAACCAAACCTGCTGACTGGGGATAATTGGCAGCATGAATTTTCTGTCTAATATGCAAACCTTCACGAATCAATGTAATCACTTTCCCATTAAAATGAGAATCGTTGTCACTCCAGATAATTCGGGACAAGCCGAATTGTGGAAAGTACTCTTTAAGGAGTACCTTCGCAGTTGAAATGGCCGTATTATCCTTAGTGGGGTAAGCCTAAACCCATTTGCTGAACGCACATATAACCACCAAAACATACTTAAGATTATTGCATCTCTCTAGTTTGATGTAATCCATCTGGAGGACCTCAAATGGAAAAGTAAGTGGTGCAAAATTACCAGGGGGTGTAGGGATACCCTTCCCTGGATTATGTCTCATACATGTCATACAGTGTTTCACCAAATAGACAGCTGTCTTAGAGATGGTGTCATTATGCCAAACAGGGGCTAACAATTTACAAATGCCTTTCGCACTAATATGGGCTGGACCATGGGCCATAGTAACCACAGGAAGGACATATGCATCCGGCAGCATTCATTTCTGTTCTCCATATTTATCAATCCAACATCCTTCCTCATTTAACTGTGCTGTACTATCCTGCCATTTCGCTAATTCCTCTAGTGTGGCTTCGCTTTGTATCTCCTTCACACTTTCAACAGTGTTTTCAAACATAGCAACCTTAGGAACCCACCTAGCTGGACCTGCAACAAACATGCGTTTAATTTTACTTCGGGCCATCACCTTGGCTACCTGATCTGCAAATGCATTTCCTCTACCCACGTCATCAGTAACCTTCCTATGTGCGCTGCACTTAATTATTGCTAATTTCTTGGGGAGCGTTAAAGCAGACAAAAGCCACAATATAAGGTGCCCATGTTGAATCTTGGTATCATGAGAGGTAAGAAACCCTCTCTCTGCCCACAATCGCCCAAAATTATGCGCAACCCTTAATATATACTGGCTGTCAGTATAAATATTGACAACCAGTCCTTCACTCAATTCACAAGCTCGAATAAGGGCAGCAAGCTCAGCGGCTTGAGCCGACTGATAGGGGACCCGTGATGTCCCTACCACCATCTGTAACGTAGTGATAGCATTAGCTGCAGTGGTAGTGCCATCTGGAAATTTAAAACAGGAGCCATCGACATAAAGTTCTCCTTGGGGGTCAGATAAGGGAACATCAGTCAGGTCTACCCGTCCTTTCGTCTCTCCTTCTGTCCGGAAAATGCAGTCATGTTTGTCTGCTGTATCATTCTCAGAAAGGAGGGGTAGTAACATGGCTGGATTCAAAGTGGCACATCTTTCAATCGTAATATGTTTATCAAACAATGTCAATTCATAACCAGTAAGACATGCACTGGTGAGGTGCTGTGTCTTTGTCTTATTCAAAAGTGTATCCAGAGCATGGGGTACCATAGCTGTGAGGTCTGTATCAAGTACGAGTCAAGCCGATTGCCTGATTGAAGTGGCCACAGCCACAACCGCTCTCAGACAACTCGGAAGGGCCCTAGCGACAGGGTCAAGCACAGCAGAAAAAAAAGTGCAAGGCCTCTGTTTATCCCTGTTAAGACAGAAAGTGCATAACCAGCCATCTCATGAGCATAGAGCACAAACGGTTTTCTATAATTAGGTGTGCCAAGCACCGGAGTCGAACAAAGCGCAGTTTTTAATTGCTCAAAAGACTGTTGACATTCTGGCATCCAAGGCAAAGGCTCATGCACTGCTTTCGTTGTTAGTGCAAGCAAGGGTTTAATTAGTAACTATTAATTTGGGATCCACTGGCGACAGTAGGAAGTAATACCTATAAAAGCACGTACATCCTTTTGAGTTTGCGGAATGGGCATTTTATTAATGGTACTGATGCGCTCAGGGGTCAGCCTCCTACCCTCCTTCGACAGTAGGTGACCTAAATAGGTAACCTCCTGTCGACAATATTGAAATTTCAAAAGAGAGACCTTATGTCCGTGATGCACCAAATGCAACAACAATTTCACTGTACTGTCCTTGCAACCTTGTTCCGTATCAGAAGCTATTAACAGGTCATCGACATACTGCACCAATACATTACCTGGGGAAAGCAAAAGTGAATCCAACTGACATTTTAATGCTTGACTATAAATACTAGGACTCTCCATATAGCCTTGAGGAGCACGGCAGAATCTAAAGCTTCTGCCGGCCAGTGTAAAGCCAAACAAATACCTACTGTCCGGGTGGATAGGAATACTGAAGAATGCGTTTTCTAATCAATAACAGAAAATAACTTAGCAGTAGATGGGATTATCGTTAAAAGCATAGTGAACCACCGGAAATTGCGGGACTACAATTTTATTAACCTCTCCCAAATCAATCACAAAGTGATAGACATCATCAATAGCAGCAGAGGAACCCGAGGGTGTCCTCTACAGGACCGGAAGAATAGGATTATTACAAATGTTGGCAGACGTTTCTTCAACTACTCCCTTTCGTATCAAATCCTGAATAATCTGAAGAAGGGCCCGTTCCCCTGCCTGCAGTCTTTTATACTGAGGAATACGGGGAAGAATAGCATTATTTTAACTTGTATAGAAACTGGTGGTATATGCAATAGACCCACGTCTGTATCACCTGTGGCCCATAATGTAGGGGGCACCGGAGCAAACTCATCTGGAAGGGGCGCATCCTGAGACTAACACTGACTGGTGATCACATGCGGGCCCATGGTAATATAGACAACATCAGGAGAACAAGAAATGGTAGCTTGCAACTTCTTCAACAAGTCCAATCCCATCATATTTTCACCACAATTAGATTTTAACAAGAATGGAGACTTAACAGTAAAAGGACCAACAGTAAGCGCCAGGGGCGCGAAATGGGGCTGACAACCGGTACACCGGAAAAACCTACCAATACATTATTCTGGCCAGACAGGGCCGCCCCAGGGACCATATGTCCAGAAACAGAACTTTTTGTCGCACCTGTATCCACCAAAAATTCCTTAGTCGAACCTTTCAAATCCGCTGTGACATAAGAACCACGCTGATCTACAGGTATCTGAACTGGTCCCCCACCCTGTCCCTGGCTGTCCTAGCTATAATACATACCTGTCACATCATTATGTCATAATCATCATGATAATACTGTCCATCTCTGGGGTCATCGAAATAATTATTGTCAGAGCGGCCCACAGGAGCCGCAGCATTCTGATTTATGTCGGTCCCACGACCTCTACCACCAGAACCACGTCCTCTAGTCGACAAACCTTCTGTAAAAGCACAGGGCACTGGCCACGCCAATGTCCTACCTCCTTACAATACGCACACTGATTTTGTCCCAAAGGTATCGTTGAAGGCTGCCTAGTACGTGGGAGTTGTCGAGAAGGACCTCCCCGTCCCCTATTATTTCCCCAAAATGCCTGCTGCAACAACACTTTCATCTTTAAATCCTTGCGTTTTTTATCAGTTTTATCCTTCTCTTCCTGATCTCGATGCTCATAATATTGAGCCATATTCAGGATAACAGAAGGAGAAGACGTAGACCAAGTACTTTCAGACGCCTGCAAACGAGTCATTATTTCAGGAAGAAGATTAGTAACAAACCTGTCAACAAACAAACAAACTCTTCCATCCGTGGACATATCCTGCCCACTGTAATCCAAAAAACGTATCTTCAAACCTAGTCAAGAAATCAGATACACTCTCATCCTTCTTCTGTCGACAAGCTGTCAATCTATCCCAACTTACTTTCTTCGGTGGAATAAGGGTATGCATACATATAATAATACGATCAGGCAAGGCAAGTGTCTCCGCACGGGGCTTATCTCCTGGCTTCCATTCTTGATCCCATCCCTTAATCACATCCCATGTGCCACCCAACTCAGCAACATGATCTTGAGTATGCACCTGCCGCCAAAGATCGACCGGAACAAGAAGACCAAAGAACATTTCAATATCAGCAAGAGTCATTACAGTAGAAGAGGCAGCTTCCGTTAATACTTTATAGTAAGCTGTGGGATTTTTCCTAGGATCGGGCAGAGTTGCCTTAAGGGCTAAAACCTCACTTCTTTTCCATGGAGTATAAACCCATTGCTCCTGAAAGCGGGCAGCTACGGCCAGTCTAGTGACCGTACCGTGCTGGTCCGTTAACTCAGGTATTTCTGGGTGGTAAATTGGGTGGACTTCAAGCATAGGGGACTAGGTTATTTGAGTAGGGCTCCTATCATACAACCAACCTCTATAAGAAACTATGGTAGTAACATTACCAAACACCTGTCCCGGTTCCAAATCAGTAACATAAACACAGTCTCTAATGTCAAATAATATTTGGCGAGCCTCTGACCCAATGTGTATATGCCAAAGATCAATTAATGTAGCAGATATATGTTGAAGAGCATGCTGTTGTAAAAAGGACTCAAAATCACGTATAACTTGCCAAACATCCTCCACACTATAAACCGCATTACGAGCCCACCGCATGGCCTGACTCGCTATTGTCCTCTTCTCTTCCTCCCCTATTTCAGATCGCATCAATGGACCTGTTTGTTCCCTAAATCTCACCAAAACCCTGTCTTCAAACCCATGTACAGGGGTATCAGAATTCAAAGACATCGGGGGATGTATAACTGCAGGAGGAGGGGTAATAGGAGTAGTAGGTAGAACTGTAGTCAATGATTGCACCGGAGGAGAAAGAACAGAGCGCACAAGAGTAGGGGCAATGGATGTGATAGAGGTCACAGTCATCAAGGATGGTGAAGGGAGAGAAAGAATAGGAGGCACAGTAACTGGAGCTGTGGGTACAAGGGTCGTAGATACTGGGGCAACTTCAGCAGCTGAGACAGGCTGCTGTGTCTGCAAAGAGACAACAGGGTATATCCTCTGTGGGGCATAAGGAGGCAGGGGTCGAGTATCTAACAACTCCTCTACTAAGGTATCATCATCCTCTTTGGCCACATAGGACTTATCAATATGCAACCGAAATCTCCTATCTTCACTTTCTATTCTTGTCTCCTGCTTTTCTCTATCATACGCCACAGCTTTCCGTGCATCTTTCTCCATCTTTAACCGTCTCTGCTTTGCCTCTTTCTGCCAAGTTCGAAGAGAGTCAAACATCGACTGTCTACTTCGTCTCTTAAACAACTGTTCTTGTAAAAAAACAATATTCTGTTCATCAAAAGAACCTGCCAAAGGCCACTGTAACTCGGCATTGTCCCTCGTATATTTGTGCCATAATGTACTAAACATAATAGGGCCAAGACAATGTTTCACATACATATCAAAATTAGGGCTGCCTTCAGGAGGCACAGGCTGAGCTTCTTCCAACCGAGCATCTGCAGAACAACAACGACAACACAAATTCCAAAACTTACTGAGGCCAGGCATTGCAAAAGAAAAACAGAATTGTTATTTTCATCTGGCAAAGTATTTGCAAACACTTTTTATCGAAACAGTCCTTAGACCGTATCAAACTCAAACCCAAATGGTACCATATCCACAAAGAACCAAAACAAATTCACCTGATATCAGTAGTACAAACAAACCGGTTCGCCACTGCCGACTCCTAAGACCAAACAGTCAAATCAAGGGTTTCGCCGTTCAGTACTCCAGTCGGGATGACCACTGGATGAGGCACCATCCGGCGGGACAGAAGGAGCAGCTGTGAGTAACGGAAACTCTTCGTGCAGGGATTCCTGAGCTGCCCGTCGGACCCCACGATGCCCTCATCCTCCCCCCTCGTCTGCGGCAAGGGGAAGGATCAATCACCCGAAGGAATCCCTGTTCGGGCGCCAACTAAAGGAAGTGACCTGCTTGGGGCCACCCGGGTCTCCTAGGACTACCTCTCAGCCTTCCATACCAAACGAAGAGTCGGAAGAACAGCGAAGAATATACCAATAATTGTTTTATTCAGATACACTCAGAGTGGAGACCCCGACTGCACAGTCTGGAAGAGTGGTACAGAGGGAACTGAAATCAACAAGCATAGAGATACATTATGTACATTTCATACCCAGGCAAAGGCACACCCACAGTGGAATTTTCCAGGCAGATGCAGCTGGACAGTGAAATACAAAAAAAATAGGTTTCGATCCTCTTATCTCACACAACCTAGCACAGTCCAAGGTCGTTGCACCATGCGCCCGCCACCAGACAAGTGGGAGAGATCCTGTATCTAGTGAGAAAGGTATGCACTAATATGAACAGTCTATTCATTACTGAAGCAAAACCTAATATTTCAGAAACGAAACTTAACAGAGGCTTTTCTCAGAAACAGCAGAGGATTAGTTTTGATCATGAATCAAAATGGCGCCTGAACAGAAAATGGGGCCGCGAATGCTAACTTATATAGGGCACTGCGTAAGCAATCTGAGGTCTATTCTAACAGTTTTTACCAGGACACGTTGGGTAACTCTGGGTGGTAGAAATTTTGTGGATTCCTGATGATTCTGAAAATTTCAATCACAGAAATATAAGGGAAATGTGTGCTGTTAGGCAAAGCTTGAGGTTTGCAGGGCATCATGGGTAAGAACATCTTGTGGGATCCATGCAAAGCATGCCACCCTGGACTCCACTTGTTATTTCATTTTCAGAAGTATCTGTGTAAGAAATTGTGTTATTGGTTGAGGGCGTGGTAGTCCCACTCAAGGAACAACCACAATCCTTTTCAGGATGAGCCACAAAAGTCACTAATTTAACCTGTGATGAACCCTCTGGTAGCTTGGCACAAAAGTAGTCAGGCTCAACTTAGAGGCAATGTGTAAAGTATTTTTGCAGCATGCAAACAGTAATAAAGTGAAAACATAACACAAGAAAAATCCCAAACCAATTTAGAACAATAGAGTACGTTTCATTACATAAAATGATACCAGAACCAAAATAATTCAATCAGTAGAGACATAGATATGCAATTTTAAAGTTTTATGTAGATATAGCGCCTAAAGGCAGAAAGCACCAACTCAGGTTATCTGGACCAGAACAAAGTCACAAATTCAGGCCAACCTTAATGGAGCGCAGGCTGGGCACAGGACCAAGTTTGGCGTACTGGCTGTTTTACCTTATGTCCTTCTTGCAAGGCCTGCGCGTCGTTGCTGTGCGAGGCTTTGTGTCGCTGGGCGTCGATTCCAATGACATTTTCAGCTGAGAAGCGAGGCATTTCAGGGCTTTCCTTTGTTCGCGTATGTTTCCTATGAAGCTTTGAGCCATGCAGGGAGGCTTTGCAGACCTTGGAGTTGCTTTGTACTGCAATTGATGGAACCTTCAGTTAGGCAAAGAGGAGTCCTCCCCGATGCCAGCCAAGGATCCAGGACCTGAGGAGCCACGCTTGGGGATCTTGGACCAAGTGCAGGTCCAGGCAGGTCCTGTGCAGCAGGTCAGCTGAGCAGTTGCAGGGAGGCCTCTGGAGCTCGTTGTGTCCCTATAGCGTCGACAGTGGTCCATCTAGAGTTACATGCGGTTACCTAGAGCTTCGTGGTACACAAACCTCCCCTTAACTTATTCCAATGCCCCCCCTTCCCTCTAGTGAAATTGTTTCAACTATGCACATGGTTTGTGCCGGCAAATAATTAACACGGATACCGCGTCCGAGGTTGTTCTGCTCCTTAATTGAGCTCAAGCTGCCTCGTGATTCACTGCATCCTTCATTGAGCCTTTTCCACTTCGTGATACACAACCTCATTTTTGCTCCTGGAGGCTCCTGAATATATTAGCCCTGTAAGTGCTTTCCGGAATTCTACCCACATCGATAATGTTATTCATACCCCCACCCTCACTAATTATCGCTACCTATTGCAGGGCGCGCACACGTGTTGGATTCCTTCAAACAAAATCGTTTTTCAACTCATCTACATTCCGGTTACTTTTCAGTTACCTACTCAGTGAGTAACACCGGTTTTGCATGTAATTTCTCCATGCACTTTAGTCACGCTGCTGCCTTAGTCTCTGGGCACCTAGCACCGAAAAAACTCCCCGTTGTACAAGCTTATTATATTCCATTGGCTCTTCAGCGCTAGATCTCTACTCAACCTCATTAGTATCCTTGAACCTGCGCCATGCACTCTAGTCACGCTGTTGCTTTAGTATCTGGGCACCTAGCACCGCATAAACTTCCTGATTTGTTCTTTACTTCTCTCTTTGTGCAAGATAATTTTATCCTCCTTCATCCTCAGGGTTAGATCGCTACTTATCCTAATTTAGTATTTTTTGAATGTCACCTTGTTTTAATCTAACTCTAACTCTCACATAACATTAATATGTACTTGATTCAATGTAACTAATTCTTAAAAATATGTACTTTATTCTTATCTTGTAGATTCTACTTCCTCACATAATTTTGTCCTGATGATGATCTCTATTCACTGAGATCGAAACGCCGTTGACCTCATACAACCAAAAACTCCTTTATTGTATAAAATTATCTTTAGGAGTCTTTATCTATGTTGTCAATGCGATGTATATTTTAAATGTCACCCTCACTCGCCACACCACGCTTCTTTCACTTTTTGTGAGCACGTAAACTATTTTTCTAAAAAGCTTGAAAATATTGTTTATGGAATATATAATAAATAATTCACCATGTCAAGTGCTATCTGTTTCCCTCGGTATATTTAGAAAGTATTCCTCCCCTTGCCAATCAATTGACACTAATTGCCTTACGCCATTGGCAATCTGATTAACACTCCTTGAAATCAACAGCTCCTGCTGTCTGAGGACCCCTCTGGGCCTTGTATGAACTACTGTTATCTTACAAAACTAAGACCAAGAGAAGGCATCCGAATGAGCTCATGTAGCCACGCAGTCTGTGATCTAACCAATAATCTTCATTGCTATGATAGTTTGAACTTTACAGGCTTCACACACGCCGACTGTAGGCATGACTCTGATAGGGCGGAACAAAGGATTTTTCCAGCGGGGGTCTTGAACTGCCATCAGGTTCTCTCGACAAAAGAATTTATCAGGTTTTCCACCACCAGTCCATTTACTATTTGGCATTAAGCAGACCTGCCTAATCATGACTCGTGTGGTACATGTGACATAAACGAATTTTCCTGGTTACACATCTGTGACGCTTTTTGTTCAAAGTCTCCATTTAAGGCTCTCTGATAACTGGCTGCGATCATAAAGTAGGTATGTCCAACATGGCTCTAATGTTAAGAACTTTTCTAGAAATGAATATCCCAAGTACGCCCCTTTTTTCTCCTCTGCATGTGCCCTCTGGCCAGTAGAGCCGTAATCCATATCAATGTGTTATTTTGTTTCCACAGAGAATGAAACCAGAGGGTTTTTATGGAGAGGGGAGTGTAATCTACTCATGAAAGAAGTGTAACTACCTGACACTACTTTTCAAGGAACATTACAACACTGAAACATTTCACTTGTAAGAGAAATATAATTATATGAGACATATGCCTCGCTGATGAAGCCTCTAATTAATCTGTTAGTGAAACAAAAACCCTTGCCCTTTGTTGCGCTGCCAAAACTCTGACCATATTTTGCAACCCTTGTGCTTTTTAGGGCTGATTTAGTTTGGTGGACGGATCACTTCGACTGTCCTGTCCGCCTTACCTCAAGTGCATCATACCCTAGGGCAATTCGAAACCGGGGCCGGGGAAGGCGTAGCCGGACCCATAGGGGCCCCGGGCAAATGCCGCCCGGAGGCAGGAAGCACCCCCCCCCCATCGCGGAAGCCTCAAAAAGGGGGTTGACCAGGATTGATCGCCCCTGAGGTAGCCAACGCCCCCCCCTCCCAATCAGGGGGGCGAGGTGCCCAGAAGGTGGGGGGGGGGTTAAATAGAGGCACAAGGCCCAGGAAGAGCACAACCCTCCCCGCTGCAAGAGAGAGGAACACTGAAGAAGAAGAGCACAGGCAGATTAGCAGAAAGAATACACTCGAGGACGTCAGTGCTGGTTGTGTGCAGTGGTTGGCGGCTTGCGCCATGATGTCACTGCACAGAGGGGTGACAATTTACGTCATACCTTCACCATTCAAAATGCGGCCAACTTCTTTGAAACATTGAGAGGGTGACCTTAGCTGGCAGCCATCTTTATGGCCAAACAGATCAGCACTGCAAAGCAACATGCAAGAGTTGAATAATAACCTTAAAGGATACATAGGGGCAGATTTACAAGGCCCTTGCGCCACTTTTGCGTCATTTTTAACATGGGAAAAGTGACGCAAAAGTGGCGCAAGGGGCTTGTAAATCTGCCCCATAGTGTTTATCGGAGGTCAAGATTTCTCCTCAGATTGTTACTATCCTCAAAGATATTTTTGACTGTCACTCTTGAGGGAAACTCTGAGGTATATTTGCACATTGAATTTAAACACTGAGCGACTGTGACTTATTTGTGTTGGAATTGAGAAATGACAGTGTACTATAAACATGCATTTTATAAGGAATTGGTGATGGCACATATCACATCTGTGAAGTGTCAGTGATTTTAGCTTGGCGAAGATAGAACTTTGCACCTTACACTTAGGTTTTATGAAGAATTAGTGATTAAACATATCACAGGTGTTCAGTGTCGATCACTAAGCGCAATGAACACAGGAATTAGGACTAGTCCGATCTTGGAGAAGAAAGGTCTAAGGATAGTCCGCATCACGGACTCCGGAAGAAACCCGGGCCGGGGAAGGTGTAGCCGGACCTATAGGCGCCCTGGGCAATGGAAAGCAGGGAAAGCTGGGAGGAAAGATCTATGCAGCGTAGGAGAACTGACACAATAATTCGATAGTAAGCAGAATCATAAACATATCAATGATTCTTTTACTCTAAAAGGTATTTAATGTGGGGTACGTGAATGCCCTATTTTATAGTGATCAAGACATTGTCTCATTGAGCAACATACACTTCGAATCTTTATGTGATTTGCTATGGCCTTTTTAACAGCTAACAAAATGCAACAAGCATTCAGTCACTCATTGAGGGAACACGTGCCCTCAACGACAAAATAAGCCCAGTCTGACATTTGGAAAGTCACAAGAAGCACGAATATGGTGCAGTGCATGTGTTCATGCTGCCTTCATGTCAGCGAGAATAGTAAACCCCTCCACACTGGTCTCGGTCAACTGAGATAAATAGGCAGTGGCAGGATTGCAACAAAGGGTTAATCAGGGTAGGCGCATTGAAATGAGGGCCCAGGTATATTAAAGAAAGAGGGTAGCATATTCTCTTCGTTGCTTTCAATCCGGCTTTCGGCGAGTAAACTCCCTAGAATAGTAAAGGAGGCCGGGTTGAGTAAAGGGCGGTTTCAGTGTAAGACGCAGCTTCAAAGGTGGCGGGGTTTCCGGATATGAACATTCCGGGTTGATGAGTGCTCCTTTCGGGACTCAAACTAGATGCTAGCGAAGGTACGTAGCAATACGGTTCCTAAGCAACAGTTGGTATAGGCACAGAGATAGGTACTGGAAGACTAGGCTTTCGATACAAATTCTATGTCAGACAGCACACTCCGTCTGAGCAATGCTGTGGGGTGGCGTCACTGGCGTGTAGCACAAGACGACGCTGTTAGAGCATCCGCACAGAGGCTGGCGCATGGGTAGACCAGTCCTAGGAGCTGCCCTCCGCTTGCAAAATGCATCGCAACATATTTGGTTGGCGAGCTGTGTTGCGTGAAAATGAGGGCCGGTGTTCATTAGGGCTTGTAGGTGCGCACACATCTCAGTAGAAAATAGGCTCTGAAGTTAATATAAGAATACACCTTCAGCATGGGTGTACTTGTTCTAAGCTGGTAGGTTACAACACAACCTCCACAGAGCCCATTACTGTAAGTAGCAAAACGGTCCTAAGCAACTGAGGTAGAGTGACAGTAAGAGATGGAAGGTTTATTACTCGGCTGAGGATTAGAGAAGTCATTCTGGTCTCGTGCTACCTTGCTAAGCGACTGTGAAACTTGGCAAGGGCACTACATTTTTAGGCAGGAGCACTTATAGGATTGACAAAGCGGCAGCTATAGAATATTTACTACCACTTCTAAGGCTGCTTTGCACAGCGAAGCAGGTGCCCGAAACAGCAAGTTTGTTTTCCCTTTTTAGCTTTGGACCCACCGGTCATTCTGAAACAAAAAAGACCGCGAAGAACTAGGCACATGGTGCAAATCTTATAGGGATAAATGACTGCCCCTTCTAGGTCACTTGTGGTCTTTCAGAGGGGGAGTTTAACGCAGGAATCAGGTGGGGCCGCAAGGTGAATAAACACCCAGAGGCAGGCTTTATAAGGCAATACACGAGTTGCTTACAAGCAAGTAATTTTCAACCCGCCCGCCCCCCCCCCTTCAAGGTCAATTTCAAGTAGCAACACTGTGCATCATTCGAGCTGGGGCCGCTGGTTAGCCGGGGACTGGAGGCAGGGTCCGCGGCCTGATGCCACACTAGACACTAGTCGCATTGGTTAGGTCTCTTTAAATGATGGCAGCAACAATACGTGTAAAGGAAGATGTAGCTTTGGGCTTTAATTAGTCTAAACCCAGCCAAGACAGCGGGATAAAGACGCCAGAGGCAGGAAACCGCTAGCATTCCATAAATCTATTATTATCGATTGTTCAAAGACTAGGCTCAACGGCTACGTTAGAATTGAGAACCTAAAAAGCACGGACGTAGAAACGATTCGTTGAAGTACACAGGACATAGTAGCACGGTCCGTGGGGTATCTGGGGCACTGCGGCCACTACAGCGAACAAGCACCAAGATACGATGGCAACAGTTCTGATTTCAGAGAGTTGGCCTCTGCACTGACGACAGCAGAGAACAGGCAAACATGAGATACCTTAGTGCCTAAGTCCCGAGGAGCCACTGGGGGCCGGGGGGGGGGGGTTCCCATCAATCAAATTGTGGTCCTGTTAAGATCCATTGTACAAGAGTCCTCCCAAACTACAGGACACCGCCTACCTGTCATGGGCAGCGCTGCAGTACCTAAAGTAAACAGCGAGTGGGTCCAAGGTAGAGGGGGAACGTAAGCCATCACGAACAAAAGGGGTCTCTGTAAGCCAAACAGCTGCAGCTTGGCTAGAAAGCATATTTGTTGGTAATTCTGAAGGGTGATGTAAACAAATAATTTCATATGATAGGAATGGATCAATACACAAGGTGATGACATTCCCACACATTATTGTGTGTATGCTGTATACCAATTTTCAGTTAGACTGTGCCTGGGCAAACGCAACGGTAATTCCAATTGAAGATATTTTGTCTAGAAAAGGGAGGTGGCACAGGCAAGGTGTCTTCTGCTCTTTTGACAATAGGCAGCGGAGAATATGGATAACCCCTGCAGATGCAGTAATTCATTCTACTAGCCATACAGGCTACAAAACAGATCGGTTACCAGGCAAATCATAAAGGTATCACAGGGGCTTCTGCCTTGGCAAAAAGATTTGGACGCGACTGGCAGTTATGGCATCACGGTTAAGTAAGAGCGATGAGCCTTGACCGACAGCAGAGAGCTGCAGGCAACTTTAAAGTGTTGGTTAGAACATACGATTCTCCCGATTACGGTAAACCCAAGTTAAGTTACAGGTGAGCCTCGAGTAGGAGGGAGAAAGGTCACCTACTATGTCTCGGCAGGCAAGGGTCATGACCAGCGAAACGTCTGGCACGCCTCATGCGTAGCGCATTGTACTTCAATGGTAGCACACAAACTCCCCAAGACAAAATGTTAGTGGTCATGCAAAATGGCACTCCAGGGCAGGGGGAACGTACACGGGGAAGCATAAGAGGAAGTCTGGGATAGTCAAGGCTGACAATGCCAAGTCAGCAGAATATGGCAGTGGAGAACGGGGGACTCCCGACAGGGGTGGGGGCGGTCGGGTTCTCACTTAAAATTTTAAGGGTCTTAGAGGAGCTGGGTTTTCTCTGAAGAAGAAAGGGAGTGGAGAGCAGGGGGGAGCTCCCACCGATCGTCAAACCGTAGGTAGCATGGTGGAAGAAACCAGGAAAGATACACAAATGAGAGAATAATTACTAGAGATAGATGGAAGGCTCACACAGTGTCCTTGGGATGCCTCACGGCAGGGGCACTGAGGGAGCTAAATATCAGGACACTGCCACAGGCAGAATAGATGAAACGCTCACACAGGGTCCTTGGGATGCCACACGGCAGGGGCCCTGAGTAGAAGGCGAGTGGCCAACAAGGGGTCCAGGGCAAGCGGAACAGCACTTGCAGCCCGGGCAGGTCCTGACGGATGCCCACAAAATTCAGTAGCAAGGTGAAGCCTGGAACCGCAGACACAAAGGCCCAGCAGAAGGGGCACCTGCAAAATATACGGTCTGTGAGCGAACAACGACGATGAGGGTACAAAGACAACAAAAGTATGCAATAACATGGAGGTTTACGAATGACCAGACGATTTGCGAAATGTACAACCATGATATGTTTTGAATAACCTGCGACCTTTTAAGGCACCAAATCACTTTGTCAGTGGAGTCATTAAAAGGTGAAAGGGACGCAGTTATATGGGCAAGGGGGGGGGGTAAGGAGGACTCGCCCCCTGAGAGGTGTTTAATTGGGCGGATGAGATATCCGTCACATTTATGACGTCCGCCAAACTCTAAATCAGGGCCTAAATATCATGAACTGAACATTTTAAAGTCAAACCTTTCCTAACATTTATTAAGGTTTTAATCAATTCTGCATATACTATATCAATTGCGTAGATACACAATACAGTATTTTACTAAAAACGCGTAACCTTTTGTGCATAAGACTTGTTGGCTTTAGGAATGAGCGAGCGTCTAGCTCATGTGAATGTGAAATGTGTTCACATTATTCCCAGCCCTCATTTTAATTCTTTGACAGACTTCTTCTGCATTGCATTAAATTCTCAGGGGCAAACTGGGAACAGCTTCAGAATAGCTAAGCGCTAATTGTTTGAAGTCTTTTTATTCTGCATGTCGAGGGCCCTAAAAGAAAAGACAATTACTGTGCGTTTCCTCCTTTTTAAATCAGTCTCCAAAATGTACGTTCCCCTTGCCTACAATCCAATTTGGACATGTCCAGAGAAAATTATTTTTGGAATATCTAGAGAGTGAAATATTTATTTAAATGTATCAAACTAACCTGACTCCTGCAGCTTTTGCATCGTAATCTCTCAGGCTTTTGCTAAATCTTAATAAGCTGAGTACTGTTGTCGACGATCAATAAGAGCTACAGCAAAAAGGATCTCTTTTTTATCAAAGGAATAAATAGCTGGAAAGCCAGTCACAAAAGATTTCTACACACCTCTCCTGGAAACACAGTCTCAGCATACAGCTAAAACCGAATTCATTTTCCTCCAAAATTGACATGCTTGAGTAAATCACCCTGAATGCTTTTTAGATCTAGCTTGTCAGCACAGCTGTCTACAAAACGTGTTGTAATAAATTCTTTACATTATACATTAAGTGTGCTTTGGCTCCACTCAGAGGAATATTAGTCTGTCTTACCCCTTGCTACTGGCTGTTTGGTGTATCATTCCACTTTCCAGGGAGTGTTTCAATGAAAATGCATGAGGGACTATTTGTCCTGAAGGCCAGATTGAAATCGATTTAATGAATAAAAGCACAATTTGCATTGAGAGCTAGCCTCCTGTATATCGGGTCCTATATTATCTGTTACAATAATAATATTCCACTTGTATAGCGCCTGGTTACACCGACCGGTGTGTCCCCGTGTTGGAAAACCATCCTCTGTAAAGGGGACAAGACAAGGACCTAAGCAGAAAGAAGTTGTGAACAGGACTCAAAGCTGGAAAAGCCAGGTTTTCAGTTTTTTCCGGAAATTGTTTTCCGAAGGCTCTGCTCGAATAGAGATAGGTAGTGAGTTCCATTTTTTGGCTGCTAAGTGTCCGAACGATCGCGCACCCATTCTGGCTCTTTGGACTTTAGGAACCTTGACCAGATGGGCTCCGGTTGATCTAAGATGGCGGGCCGGATGATGAGGAATGAGAAGATGATGGAGATAGCTGGAGCCTTTACCCTGCAAGCTCCGATGACAATAGCATAGGGCTTAAATGCATGTTGTATATTACTTAGCAGGACAACGTGTATTAAAAATTACACTACCTAATACTGCTACATTACAGAACTACTTTCCAGCCTATCTATTTGTTGAAATATGTAATTCACAGGGATAATGTAAGTCCCATGAATTACGCAAAATAAATGTTTCATAAGCATTACATAGTTCCTGTAAAATGTAGGTTCTCAAAGCACTGCTGAATTAATATAATTGCACTTCAAACATGTCATCTAACCAAAACACCTGTGCTTGTAGTAATCATAGAGCCTGGCTTTGCCTAGTTGGCACTGAGCATGGGTAATTGCACTCAGTAACCCTCTGGCATGGAATGCAGATGTGCTCACCTGGCCTGCGGAATGGTCTCTACTGATACCCTGTGCCCAATGTCCTTGCTTACACTACAGAATAAACACTGGACAAAGGTCATGGCCAGTCCTGTAGACCCAACAATACTAAAAGATATGCAAACTTCTTTTTTAGACATGCCAAAACGGATTTTAGCCTGCTAACTCATGTATGTTCATGGGCCACCCTAGCTTCTGGATGGCCTTTCCCTATCCAGAATCTTGGAGTTAGGTCTGATTTGTTCACATAGCACAAGTAGATAGTGTTTTTAAATGCCAGTATTTATAAACATTGGCACATTAAAGCCAGACTAATTGGCTTTGCCAATGTTTGTTCTGTATAATTTGTAGAGGGTGCATCAGCTCGTATGGGGTGCCTTATCTGCTTGTATACTGGCATCCATCGGTGCCCTCCCTTTTCCTGCATGGAGAGTAGGCAAAATAACCAGATACACCAAGGGAGGTCCTCTGTGGGCCTGCGCCAGTGGGACACTACAACTGAGCGAATGCTGACAGCAGTGTGTTGTGTTATGTTAAAGATTTATTAAATGCTTAAATATCCTAATTAAATACCTAAATCCCCTTGTTCTAATTCCTAGAATCTGATTTACTATTTTAAAGCGCAATGTGATAATAGCAGTGTCTACGAAGCAGTAACTCATTTCCCAGTGTATGTTTGCTGTGGTAAGCAACATGGCTGAGAAAGCAGAATGTTTTGATGGGTTAATCTGCTGTGCTAAAGTCTATACTATAGTTTACTGCAAATTTCATTGGACAGCAGAGCAGTATGTGTTATGGGAATATTTTGTAACGGCGTTCAGCCTGACCAGAGAGGAAGATTTCCTATCCTAAAGCTAGCCAGGTGTAAATTGGAATAAAAGGAGGAGCTCTCATGAAAGGAAATCTGTGGCCAGGACAAATTCCCTGCAGTTGGCTTTGAAGTGGCAGAGGACACAGACCCATGCTGATGTGAGAAATAGCACAGGAAATCAATTATGGTAAAACTTGAATTGAGAACACATGTGCTTAATTTCCTTTTATGGATATGATCACCTGAACTGGTTATGCTTATAAAGGGATGCGTGTATGGAGGTTAATAACAGCTTGGGGAAGAGGGTGCTGTCCTGTTTCGATCTCATCATGGACATAACATTCCTCCAAAGAAAAAATTAAAGGCCAAATTGTCCAATTGGTGAAATCTACCAAAAGGAGACCACTCTAGGTCTACCATTATCTCAAAGCCAATCAGAAGGACAGTGGTGGATGCTGGATAACTGATGGCAACAATAGGATTCCATCACTTGACTCCTCGGTTTTACCTGTTTGAAGGTTCGGGATACATGAGGGTGCATCCTGGGTGTTGACAAAAGCTTAATTTGTCAAAAGCAGTACAATGCATGGAGGGTTCTGTTCAGTTCATCTTGCTGACGCCTTTCAGAATTTGTGGTTAATATCAAACTATGAAGAACTATGCATCTTAAAACATGTGTCCCTGGAACTAAATGGGGTTCATTGCAATGCTTGACTCCAAAGAAAGCCTTCCAGGGACCTAGAAACTTGTTGATTAACCTTTGGAAACTTTCTTTGGGCTATGCCAGGTATCCTTCAGTGGAGCAGTCCCGAGACTATCTCCAAATCTGATATCTTCCAGTGGAGCATTGCTGAGAGTATCTCTATTCAGAGGAGAGGCCTTGGACAATATGCTTTGCAATTGCGGTTGGGGGGCAGAGCCGAATCACTGCAGGATTGCCAATGAGCCGCTCATGGAACACTGTGAGGCAGAAGGAAGATGATGATGGTGTGATGAGGAATGCATCAAGATACCAGAGAGCACCAATGACAAAGTATTGATGCACACAATATTGATTCACAAAAATATCAGAAAATAAAGATCATTAACCAAAATATTGGCTTCCTTTACTTAACCTGAGAAAACCATTAATATCAACAACAAAAATATCACTGTTATATAGTTTTTTACTAATTAGAAAAATATTGGAAACAAAAATATTGTAACCTTTAAATAAGCATATAAGTAATCAACAATATCGACTACAATATTTTCTGAAAAATGTATTAAAATTACAAAACATAAAAATAACCTTTTACAATAAACAAAATGTGAAAATAAACATTAAATAACATGTACATTTATTTTATCAACATAAGAAACATATAACATTACTAAAATAAATACAAATGACCCAAAATAAAAAAGAAACTAAATGTACTGCAAAATCAAATAAAAAGAGTATTTCTAATAACTACAAACATTTAAACAATATTTAAAAAAAAAAATATATATATATATATATATACATAAATACATATATATATTAAAAGCAAATTAACTAAATACATATAAAACATTATAAAAACAAATATTAATTAGCGTTCAACATAAGAAGACATAACTGAAAAAAATTCAAACATAAAGAAAACTAACCAATAAAAACTACCCAAAAATAAAGTTAACCAATAGAGTCACACAAACAATTAAACCAACAACATAAAAGGCACACAAATCTTATCAACTTACTACTACAAAAGCAGACATTTGACGTGAGCAAATTTAGAGTGTCGCTGGTGTTGAGAGTGCTCTATACTAGAGCTGCTTTTCACCTAAACTTGAGAACTACCTAGAGTTCTCTGCTTCATTTTTTGCATAATTTATGTGTCACTTTATGCCTGAAAGGGTATTGTTTTGATTTATATTGGGTGCTCCCTTGTGTCTGGACAAAGCTATACCTCTCCGAAGAGCTCTAATGAGAGCGAAACACGTGTCAGGGGTTGCTTTTATTCATTTCAGGTTGGCTTGGATGGTATGTTTCCAATCCAAAGCTGTAATACTGTGCCTGGAGTGGTAAAAGGCTTTGGTCATTTTTCAGCTCGGCATCGATAGCCCTGTGCTAATCCTATGCTTAAAGACTTTTTTGTGTTAATGGCAAAAGACTTTGGGGGTCATTACGATGACCGACGGACTTCAGTCCATCCGCCATCGTATCGTACATGGGACCGCCCGCCTACAAGACGGCAGTCCCACAGTACGAGGCGGTCGCATTGCCTATGTTTTGCATTGTGGCGGGTGCTGCTGACTTCAGCATCCGCCACAATGCAAAAAAGGGACAATTTACATTTCCCTGCACTACGTGACAGGCACCATGCTGTGCCTGCCACACAGTGCAGGGATATGTAGGGGGGCACCATAGGTGCCCCCCAGGTCCCATGTTTAGGGGCCAGAGGGTAAGGGGGCCGGCTACAGGCCCCCAAAGTCCCTGTCCGCCTGCCTGTTCAAGGCGATTTAACCGCCATGAAGAAGCAGGCGGAAAGGGACATCGTAATCACTACAGCGGTGCCTGGTAGGCACCGCCACCATTTTAGGGATTGGGAGGCCCTCTGCCGCACCGGCGGGCTCAATGAGCATGTCGGATGCGTGGCGGTCGGAGTTTCCGACTGCTACGGAACCGCCTGCCATCCTAATGTGGCGGGCGGGGAATGGCCTTCCGATGGCGGGCCTGTCCGACAGACTGTCGGTGGCGGTCTCTCCTCCATCGTAATTACCCCCTTTGTCCCTTTCTATCTCGGCATGGATGGCACTGTGGTAATCCTATGCCTAAAGATTTTGATAGAAAAGCAGACATTTGAAGTGAGCAAATTTAGAGTGTCACTGGTTTTGAGAGGGCTCTATACTGGAGCTGCTTTTCACCTAAACTTGAGAACTACCCAGAGTTTCCTGCTTCTTTTTTTGCATATATAGATATATGAAACTTCCCAGACTTGCTCCTTCCGCTCTCCCCACCCTTGGTAGCAGGATCGCAAAACGCCGGCGGAGCGCGCCGGACCTTTAATCACAATTTATTTCAAAATCAGGGGATCACTCAGGGGGTTTATCCAAAAGGTTGAAGTTTAATCCAGTAACGTGTTTCGAGTGTCACGCACTCTTGCTGTGAGCAAGAGTGCGTGACACTCGAAACGCGTTACTGGATTAAACATCAACCTTTTGGAGAAACCCCCTGAGTGATCGCTTGATTTTGAAATGAATTATGATATATATATATATATATATATATATATTATTATTATTTTTATTTTTTATTTTTTTTCACCAAAGTGCCCAAAGCAACGAGAGTGCACTCGACATCAGAAGAACCTCACAGTTTGTTAACAAGGAAAGCAAACTCCAGTGTCTGTGTCAAAGTTCTCATCCGATGCGTTTCGAGGCTGTGTGCCTCTTAGTCATGGATTCCCTTCTTTTCGACACTAGCAGATGGCTCCGATAACAGCCTGCTCATTTACATACCCCTCGTGGGTCTCACGTGATTTCCTCCATGCAGGCTGGGACTTGTGGTTCCAATCGGAGTTACATTTTTCACCCTCCAGTGGGCTCTGCTGCCTGTAGAAATATTAAAAGGATTTGTTAACCTCTAGTAGGCAACGACACTGAATGCATGCTGATTATTCCGCTTCTGAGGTGCTAAAAGAGTTTTGGCATAGTTCCAACTCACAGCCTTTCCTTTAAATTTTGGGAAATGGTGCACTCTCCACGGCAGGGCTGCCGTGCGATTATTTTTTCACCAAAGTGCCCAAAGCAACGAGAGTGCACTCAACATCAGAAGAACACACATATATATATATATATATGCACATATATACACATATATTTCCGCGTCTGGCAGGAAACCAGAAAAGGACTTTGTTCATGGCGTGTGCCCTTGCTTTGGCGTAATTTCCACCTGGGAGTGCATCCCACCTAGAGGCAACTCTTTTTGTATTTTGTATAGCGACCTGCCTGGTCGCGGGATGCACCACCGCGAAACACTTGCAGGTCCGCGGCTGCTTTATTGGGGCAGCTAACTGTGGAACAGAAGGTGCCTCTTATATGCAGGGGTGCCGGAGCAAACATCGGCAATCCTATTAAAGAAATTTTTTAATGTGAGTGCCGGCGGCGACCCACTTGGGTTTTACTGAACCACCAGTCCCAGGAAGCATTGCTTCAGGTGGTTCACCTGAGCATAATTATTACGGGGATTTACTGGTGGCTGCCGCACGCCGTCACGTCACATGGTCTGCCACTGAAGAGGGCGATGGCCCGAAACGCGTCTGGCAGGAAACCAGAAAAGGACTTTGTTCATGGCGTGTGCCCTTGCTTTGGCGTAATTTCCACCTGGGAGTGCATCCCACCTAGAGGCAACTCTTTTTGTATTTTGTATAGCGGCCTGCCTGGTCGCGGGATGCACCACCGTGAAACACTTGCGGGTCCACGGCTGCTTTATTGGGGCAGCTAACTGTGGAACAGGAGGTGCCTGTTATATGCAGGGGTGCCGGCGCGAACATCGGCAATCCTTTTAAAGACATTTTTGAATGTGAGTGCCGGCGGCGACCCACTTGGGTTTTACTGAACCACCAGTCCCAGGAAGCATTGCTTCAGGTGGTTCACCTGAGCATAATTATTACGGGGATTTACTGGTGGCTGACGCACGCCGTCATGTCACATGGTCTGCCACTGAAGAGGGCGTTGGCCCGAAACGCGTCTGGCAGGAAACCAGAAAAGGACTTTGTTCATGGCGTGTGCCCTTGCTTTGGCGTAATTTCCACCTGGGAGTGCATCCCACCTAGAGGCAACTCTTTTTGTATTTTGTATAGCGGCCTACCTGGTCGCGGGATGCACCACCGTGAAACACTTGCGGGTCCGCGGCTGTTTTATTGGGGCAGCTAACTGTGGAACAGGAGGTGCCTGTTATATGCAGGGGTGCCGGCGCGAACATCGGCAATCCTTTTAAAGACATTTTTGAATGTGAGTGCCGGCGGCGACCCACTTGGGTTTTACTGAACCACCAGTCCCAGGAAGCATTGCTTCAGGTGGTTCAACTGAGCATAATTATTACGGGGATTTACTGGTGGCTGCCGCACGCCGTCATGCCACATGGTCTGCCACTGAAGAGGGCGTTGGCCCGAAACACGTCTGGCAGGAAACCAGAAAAGGACTTTGTTCATGGCGTGTGCCCTTGCTTTGGCGTAATTTCCACCTGAGAGTGCATCCCACCTAGAGGCAACTCTTTTTGTATTTTGTTTAGCGGCCTGCCTGGTCGCGGGATGCACCACCGTGAAACACTTGCGGGTCCGCCGCTGCTTTATTGGGGCAGCTAACTGTGGAACAGGAGGTGCCTGTTATATGCAGGGGTGTCGGTGCGAACATCGGCAATCCTTTTAAAGAAATTTTTGAATGTGAGTGCCGGTGGCGACCTACTTGGGTTTTACTGAACCACCAGTCCCAGGAAGCATTGCTTCAGGTGGTTCACCTGAGCATAATTATTACGGGGATTTACTGGTGGCTGCCGCACGCCGTCACGTCACATGGTCTGCCACTGAAGAGGGCGATGGCCCGAAACGCGTCTGGCAGGAAACCAGAAAAGGACTTTGTTCATGGCGTGTGCCCTTGCTTTGGCGTAATTTCCACCTGGGAGTGCATCCCACCTAGAGGCAACTCTTTTTGTATTTTGTATAGCGGCCTGCCTGGTCGCGGGATGCACCACCGTGAAACACTTGCGGGTCCACGGCTGCTTTATTGGGGCAGTTAACTGTGGAACAGGAGGTGCCTGTTATATGCAGGGGTGCCGGCGCGAACATCGGCAATCCTTTTAAAGACATTTTTGAATGTGAGTGCCGGCGGCGACCCACTTGGGTTTTACTGAACCACCAGTCCCAGGAAGCATTGCTTCAGGTGGTTCACCTGAGCATAATTATTACGGGGATTTACTGGTGGCTGACGCACGCCGTCATGTCACATGGTCTGCCACTGAAGAGGGCGTTGGCCCGAAACGCGTCTGGCAGGAAACCAGAAAAGGACTTTGTTCATGGCGTGTGCCCTTGCTTTGGCGTAATTTCCACCTGGGAGTGCATCCCACCTAGAGGCAACTCTTTTTGTATTTTGTATAGCGGCCTACCTGGTCGCGGGATGCACCACCGCGAAACACTTGCGGGTCCGCGGCTGTTTTATTGGGGCAGCTAACTGTGGAACAGGAGGTGCCTGTTATATGCAGGGGTGCCGGCGCGAACATCGGCAATCCTTTTAAAGACATTTTTGAATGTGAGTGCCGGCGGCGACCCACTTGGGTTTTACTGAACCACCAGTCCCAGGAAGCATTGCTTCAGGTGGTTCACCTGAGCATAATTATTACGGGGATTTACTGGTGGCTGCCGCACGCCGTCATGCCACATGGTCTGCCACTGAAGAGGGCGTTGGCCCGAAACACGTCTGGCAGGAAACCAGAAAAGGACTTTGTTCATGGCGTGTGCCCTTGCTTTGGCGTAATTTCCACCTGAGAGTGCATCCCACCTAGAGGCAACTCTTTTTGTATTTTGTTTAGCGGCCTGCCTGGTCGCGGGATGCACCACCGTGAAACACTTGCGGGTCCGCCGCTGCTTTATTGGGGCAGCTAACTGTGGAACAGGAGGTGCCTGTTATATGCAGGGGTGTCGGTGCGAACATCGGCAATCCTTTTAAAGAAATTTTTGAATGTGAGTGCCGGTGGCGACCTACTTGGGTTTTACTGAACCACCAGTCCCAGGAAGCATTGCTTCAGGTGGTTCACCTGAGCATAATTATTACGGGGATTTACTGGTGGCTGCCGCACGCCGTCACGTCACATGGTCTGCCACTGAAGAGGGCGTTGGCCCGAAACGCGTCTGGCAGGAAACCAGAAAAGGACTTTGTTCATGGCGTGTGCCCTTGCTTTGGCGTAATTTCCACCTGGGAGTGCATCCCACCTAGAGGCAACTCTTTTTGTATTTTGTATAGCGGCCTGCCTGGTCCCGGGATACACCACCGCGAAACTCTTGCGGGTCCGCGGCTGCTTTATTGGGGCAGCTAACTGTGGAACAGGAGGTGCCTGTTATATGCAGGGGTGCCGGCGCGAACATTGGCAATCCTTTTAAAGACATTTTTGAATGTGAGTGCCGGCGGCGACCCACTTGGGTTTTACTGAACCACCAGTCCCAGGAAGCATTGCTTCAGGTGGTTCACCTGAGCATAATTATTACGGGGATTTACTGGTGGCTGCCGCACGCCGTCACGTCACATGGTCTCCCACTGAAGAGGGCGTTGGCCCGAAATGCGTCTGGCAGTTAATCAGAAAAGGACTTTGTTCATGGCGTGTGCCCTTGCTGTGGCGTCATTTCCACCTGGGAGTGCATCCCACCTAGAGGCAACTCTTTTTGTATTTTGTATAGCGGCCTGCCTGGTCGCGGGATGCACCACCGCAAAACACTTGCGGATCCGCAGCTGCTTTATTGGGGCAGCGAACTGTGGAACAGGAGGTGCCTGTTATATGCAGGGGTGCCGGCACGAACATCGGCAATCCTTTTAAAGAGATTTTTGAATGTGAGTGCCGGCGGCGACCCACTTGGGTTTTACTGAACCACCAGTCCGACGAAGCATTGCTTCAGGTGGTTCACCTGAGCATAATTATTACGGGGATTTACTGGTGGCTGCCGCACGCCGTCACGTCACATGGTCTGCCACTGAAGAGGGCGTTGGCCCGAAACGCGTCTGGCAGTTAATCAGAAAAGGAATTTGTTCATGGCGTGTGCCCTTGCTTTGGCGTAATTTCCACCTGGGAGTGCATCCCACCTAGAGGCAACTCTTTATGTATTTTGTATAGCGGCCTGCCTGGTTGTGGGATGCACCCACGCGAAACACTTGCAGGTCCGCGGCTGCTTTATTGGGGCAGCTAACTGTGGAACAGGAGGTGCCTGTTATACGCAGGGGTGCCGGAGCAAACATCGGCAATCCTTTTAAAGACATTTTTTAATGTGAGTGCCGGCGGCGACCCACTTGGGTTTTACTGAACCACCAGTCCCAGGAAGCATTGCTTCAGGTGGTTCACCTGAGCATAATTATTACGGGGATTTACTGGTGGCTGCCGCACGCCGTCATGCCACATGGCCTGCCACTGAAGAGGGCGTTGGCTCGAAACGCGTCTGGCAGTAAACCAGAAAAGGACTTTGTTCATGGTGTGTGCCATTGCTTTGGCGTAATTTCCACCTGAGAGTGCATCCCACCTAGAGGCAACTCTTTTTGTATTATGTTTAGCGGCCTGCCTGGTCGCGGGATGCACCACCGCGAAACACTTGCGGGTCCGCCGCTGCTTTATTGGGGCAGCTAACTGTGGAACAGGAGGTGCCTGTTATATGCAGGGGTGTCGGTGCGAACATCGGCAATCCTTTTAAAGAAATTTTTGAATGTGAGTGCCGGCGGCGACCTACTTGGGTTTTACTGAACCACCAGTCCCAGGAAACATTGCTTCAGGTGGTTCACCTGAGCATAATTATTACGGGGATTTACTGGTGGCTGCCGCACGCCGTCACGTCACATGGTCTGCCACTGAAGAGGGCGATGGCCCGAAATGCGTCTGGCAGGAAACCAGAAAAGGACTTTGTTCATGGCGTGTGCCCTTGCTTTGGCGTAATTTCCACCTGGGAGTGCATCCCACCTAGAGGCAACTCTTTTTGTATTTTGTATAGCGGCCTGCCTGGTCGCGGGATGCACCACCGTGAAACACTTGCGGGCCCATGGCTGCTTTATTGGGGCAGCTAACTGTGGGCCAGGAGGTGCCTGTTATATGCAGGGGTGCCGGCACGAACATCGGCAATCCTTTTAAAGACATTTTTTAATGTGAGTGCCGGCGGCGACCCACTTGGGTTTTACTGAACCACCAGTCCCAGGAAGCATTGCTTCAGGTGGTTCACCTGAGCATAATTATTACGGGGATTTACTGGTGGCTGACGCACGCCGTCATGTCACATGGTCTGCCACTGAAGAGGGCGTTGGCCCGAAACGCGTCTGGCAGGAAACCAGAAAAGGACTTTGTTCATGGCGTGTGCCCTTGCTTTGGCGTAATTTCCACCTGGGAGTGCATCCCAAATAGAGGCAACTCTTTTTGTATTTTGTATAGCGGCCTACCTGGTCGCGGGATGCACCACAGCGAAACACTTGCGGGTCTGCGGCTGCTTTATTGGGGCAGCTAACTGTGGAACAGGAGGTGCCTGTTATATGCAGGGGTGCCGGCGCGAACATCGGCAATCCTTTTAAAGACATTTTTGAATGTGAGTGCCGGCGGCGACCCACTTGGGTTTTACTGAACCACCAGTCCCAGGAAGCATTGCTTCAGGTGGTTCACCTGAGCATAATTATTACGGGGATTTACTGGTGGCTGCCGCACGCCGTCACGTCACATGGTCTGCCACTGAAGAGGGCATTGGCCCAAAACGTGTCTGGCAGGAAACCAGAAAAGGACTTTGTTCATGGCGTGTGCCCTTGCTTGGCGTAATTTCCACCTGGGAGTGCATCCCACCTAGAGGCAACTCTTTTTGTATTTTGTATAGCGGCCTGCCTGGTCGCAGGATGCACCACCGTGAAACACTTGCGGGTCCGCGGCTGCTTTATTGGGGCAGCTAACTGTGGAACAGAAGGTGCCTGTTATATGCAGGGGTGCCGGCGCGAACATCGGCAATCCTTTTAAAGACATTTTTGAATGTGAGTGCCGGCGGCGACCCACTTGGGTTTTACTGAACCACCAGTCCCAGGAAGCATTGCTTCAGGTGGTTCACCTGAGCATAATTATTACGGGGATATACTGGTGGCTGCCGCACACCGTCACGTCACATGGTCTGCCACTGAAGAGGGCGTTGGCCCGAAACGCGTCTGGCAGGAAACCAGAAAAGGACTTTGTTCATGGCGTGTGCCCTTGCTGTGACGTAATTTCCACCTGGGAGTGCGTCCCACCTAGAGGCAACTCTTTTTGTATTTTGTATAGCGGCCTGCCTGGTCGTGGGATGCACCACTGCGAAACACTTGCGGGTCCGCGGCTGATTTATTGGGGCAGCTAACTGTGGAACAGGAGGTGCCTGTTATATGCAGGGGTGCCGGCGCGAACATCGGCAATCCTTTTAAAGACATTTTTGAATGTGAGTGCCGGCGGTGACCCACTTGGGTTTTACTGAACCACCAGTCCCAGGAAGCATTGCTTCAGGTGGTTCACCTGATTATAATTATTACGGGGATATACTGGTGGCTGCCGCACACCGTTACGTCACATGGTCTGCCACTGAAGAGGGCGATGGCCCGAAACGCGTCTGGCAGGAAACCAGAAAAGGACTTTGTTCATGGCGTGTGCCCTTGCTTTGGCGTAATTTCCACCTGGGAGTGCATCCCACCTAGAGGCAACTCTTTTTGTATTTTGTATAGCGGCCTACCTGGTTGCGGGATGCACCACCGCGAAACACTTGCGGGTCCGCGGCTGCTTTATTGGGGCAGCTAACTGTGGAACAGGAGGTGCCTGTTATATGCAGCGGTGCCGGCGCGAACATCGGCAATCCTTTTAAAGACATTTTTGAATGTGAGTGCCGGCGGCGACCCACTTGGGTTTTACTGAACCACCAGTCCCAGGAAGCATTGCTTCAGGTGGTTCACCTGAGCATAATTATTACGGGGATTTACTGGTGGCTGCCGCACGCCGTCATGCCACATGGTCTGCCACTGAAGAGGGCGTTGGCCCGAAACGCGTCTGGCAGGAAACCAGAAAAGGACTTTGTTCATGGCGTGTGCCCTTGCTTTGGCGTAATTTCCACCTGAGAGTGCATCCCACCTAGAGGCAACTCTTTTTGTATTTTGTTTAGCGGCCTGCCTGGTCGCGGGATGCACCACCGCGAAACACTTGCGGGTCCGCCGCTGCTTTATTGGGGCAGCTAACTGTGGAACAGGAGGTGCCTGTTATATGCAGGGGTGTCGGTGCGAACATCGGCAATCCTTTTAAAGAAATTTTTGAATGTGAGTGCCGGCGGCGACCTACTTGGGTTTTACTGAACCACCAGTCCCAGGAAGCATTGCTTCAGGTGGTTCACCTGAGCATAATTATTACGGGGATTTACTGGTGGCTGCCGCACGCCGTCACGTCACATGGTCTGCCACTGAAGAGGGCGTTGGCCCGAAACGCGTCTGGCAGGAAACCAGAAAAGGACTTTGTTCATGGCGTGTGCCCTTGCTTTGGCGTAATTTCCACCTGGGAGTGCATCCCACCTAGAGGCAACTCTTTTTGTATTTTGTATAGCGGCCTGCCTGGTCCCGGGATACACCACCGCGAAACTCTTGCGGGTCCGCGGCTGCTTTATTGGGGCAGCTAACTGTGGAACAGGAGGTGCCTGTTATATGCAGGGGTGCCGGCGTGAACATCAGCAATCCTTTTAAAGATATTTTTGAATGTGAGTGCCGGCGGCGACCCACTTGGGTTTTACTGAACCACCAGTCCCAGGAAGCATTGCTTCAGGTGGTTCACCTGAGCATAATTATTACGGGGATTTACTGGTGGCTGACGCACGCCGTCACGTCACATGGTCTGCCACTGAAGAGGGCGTTGGCCCGAAACGCGTCTGGCAGGAAACCAGAAAAGGACTTTGTTCATGGCGTGTGCCCTTGCTTTGGCGTAATTTTCACCTGGGAGTGCATCCCACCTAGAGGCAACTCTTTTTGTATTTTGTATAGCGGCCTGCCTGCTTGCGGGATGCACCTCCGCAAAACACTTGCGGGTCCGCGGCTGCTTTATTGGGGCAGCGAACTGTGGAACAGGAGGTGCCTGTTATATGCAGGGGTGCCGGCGCGAACATCGGCAATCCTTTTAAAGACATTTTTGAATGTGAGTGCCGGCGGCGACCCACTTGGGTTTTACTGAACCACCAGTCCCAGGAAGCATTGCTTCAGGTGGTTCACCTGAGCATAATTATTACGGGGATTTACTGGTGGCTGCCGCACGCCGTCACGTCACAAGGTCTCCCACTGAAGAGGGCGTTGGCCCGAAACGCGTCTGGCAGTTAATCAGAAAAGGACTTTGTTCATGGCATGTGCCCTTGCTTTGGCGTCATTTCCACCTGGGAGTGCATCCCACCTAGAGGCAACTCTTTTTGTATTTTGTATAGCGGCCTGCCTGGTCGCGGGATGCACCACCGCAAAACACTTGCGGATCCGCGGCTGCTTTATTGAGGCAGCGAACTGTGGAACAGGAGGTGCCTGTTATATGCAGGGGTGCCGGCGCGAACATCGGCAAGCCTTTTAAAGACATTTTTGAATGTGAGTGCCGGCGGCGACCCACTTGGGTTTTACTGAACCACCAGTCCCAGGAAGCATTGCTTCAGGTGGTTCACCTGAGCATAATTATTACGGGGATTTACTGGTGGCTGCCGCACGCCGTCATGCCACATGGTCTGCCACTGAAGAGGGCGTTGGCCCGAAACGCGTCTGGCAGGAAACCAGAAAAGGACTTTGTTCATGGCGTGTGCCCTTGCTTTGGCGTAATTTCCACCTGAGAGTGCATCCCACCTAGAGGCAACTCTTTTTGTATTTTGTTTAGCGGCCTGCCTGGTCGCGGGATGCACCACCGCGAAACACTTGCGGGTCCGCCGCTGCTTTATTGGGGCAGCTAACTGTGGAACAGGAGGTGCCTGTTATATGCAGGGGTGTCGGTGCGAACATCGGCAATCCTTTTAAAGAAATTTTTGAATGTGAGTGCCGGCGGCGACCTACTTGGGTTTTACTGAACCACCAGTCCCAGGAAGCATTGCTTCAGGTGGTTCACCTGAGCATAATTATTACGGGGATTTACTGGTGGCTGCCGCACGCCGTCACGTCACATGGTCTGCCACTGAAGAGGGCGTTGGCCCGAAACGCGTCTGGCAGGAAACCAGAAAAGGACTTTGTTCATGGCGTGTGCCCTTGCTTTGGCGTAATTTCCACCTGGGAGTGCATCCCACCTAGAGGCAACTCTTTTTGTATTTTGTATAGCGGCCTGCCTGGTCCCGGGATACACCACCGCGAAACTCTTGCGGGTCCGCGGCTGCTTTATTGGGGCAGCTAACTGTGGAACAGGAGGTGCCTGTTATATGCAGGGGTGCCGGCGTGAACATCAGCAATCCTTTTAAAGATATTTTTGAATGTGAGTGCCGGCGGCGACCCACTTGGGTTTTACTGAACCACCAGTCCCAGGAAGCATTGCTTCAGGTGGTTCACCTGAGCATAATTATTACGGGGATTTACTGGTGGCTGACGCACGCCGTCACGTCACATGGTCTGCCACTGAAGAGGGCGTTGGCCCGAAACGCGTCTGGCAGGAAACCAGAAAAGGACTTTGTTCATGGCGTGTGCCCTTGCTTTGGCGTAATTTTCACCTGGGAGTGCATCCCACCTAGAGGCAACTCTTTTTGTATTTTGTATAGCGGCCTGCCTGGTCGCGGGATGCACCTCCGCAAAACACTTGCGGGTCCGCGGCTGCTTTATTGGGGCAGCGAACTGTGGAACAGGAGGTGCCTGTTATATGCAGGGGTGCCGGCGCGAACATCGGCAATCCTTTTAAAGACATTTTTGAATGTGAGTGCCGGCGGCGACCCACTTGGGTTTTACTGAACCACCAGTCCCAGGAAGCATTGCTTCAGGTGGTTCACCTGAGCATAATTATTACGGGGATTTACTGGTGGCTGCCGCACGCCGTCACGTCACATGGTCTCCCACTGAAGAGGGCGTTGGCCCGAAACGCGTCTGGCAGTTAATCAGAAAAGGACTTTGTTCATGGCGTGTGCCCTTGCTTTGGCGTCATTTCCACCTGGGAGTGCATCCCACCTAGAGGCAACTCTTTTTGTATTTTGTATAGCGGCCTGCCTGGTCGCGGGATGCACCACCGCAAAACACTTGCGGATCCGCGGCTGCTTTATTGGGGCAGCGAACTGTGGAACAGGAGGTGCCTGTTATATGCAGGGGTGCCGGCGCGAACATCGGCAATCCTTTTAAAGACATTTTTGAATGTGAGTGCCGGCGGCGACCCACTTGGGTTTTACTGAACCACCAGTCCGACGGAAGCATTGCTTCAGGTGGTTCACCTGAGCATAATTATTACGGGGATTTACTGGTGGCTGCCGCACGCCGTCACGTCACATGGTCTGCCACTGAAGAGGGCGTTGGCCCGAAACGCGTCTGGCAGGTAATCAGAAAAGGACTTTGTTCATGGCGTGTGCCCTTGCTTTGGCGTAATTTCCACCTGGGAGTGCATTCCACCTAGAGGCAACTCTTTATGTATTTTGTATAGCGGCCTGCCTGGTTGTGGGATGCACCCACCGCGAAACACTTGCAGGTCCGCGGCTGCTTTATTGGGGCAGCTAACTGTGGAACAGGAGGTGCCTGTTATATGCAGGGGTGCCGGCGCAAACATCGGCAATCCTTTTAAAGACATTTTTGAATGTGAGTGCCGGCGGCGACCCACTTGGGTTTTACTGAACCACCAGTCCCAGGAAGCATTGCTTCAGGTGGTTCACCTGAGCATAATTATTACGGGGATTTACTGGTGGCTGCCGCACGCCGTCACGTCACATGGTCTGCCACTGAAGAGGGCGTTGGCCCGAAACGCGTCTGGCAGGAAACCAGAAAAGGACTTTGTTCATGGCGTGTGCCCTTGCTTTGGCGTAATTTCCACCTGGGAGTGCATCCCACCTAGAGGCAACTCTTCTTGTATTTTGTATAGCGGCCTGCCTGGTCGCGGGATGCACCACCGTGAAACACTTGCGGGTCCACGGCTGCTTTATTGGGGCAGCTAACTGTGGAACAGGAGGTGCCTGTTATATGCAGGGGTGCCGGCGCGAACATCGGCAATCCTTTTAAAGACATTTTTGAATGTGAGTGCCGGCGGCGACCCACTTGGGTTTTACTGAACCACCAGTCCCAGGAAGCATTGCTTCAGGTGGTTCACCTGAGCATAATTATTACAGGGATTTACTGGTGGCTGACGCACGCCGTCATGCCACATGGTCTGCCACTGAAGAATGCGTTGGCCCGAAACGCGTCTGGCAGGAAACCAGAAAAGGACTTTGTTCATGGCGTGTGCCCTTGCTTTGGCGTAATTTCCACCTGAGAGTGCATCCCACCTAGAGGCAACTCTTTTTGTATTTTGTTTAGCGGCCTGCCTGGTCGCGGGATGCACCACCGCGAAACACTTGCGGGTCCGCCGCTGCTTTATTGGGGCAGCTAACTGTGGAACAGGAGGTGCCTGTTATATGCAGGGGTGTCGGCGCGAACATCGGCAATCCTTTTAAAGAAATTTTTGAATGTGAGTGCCGGCGGCGACCCACTTGGGTTTTACTGAACCACCAGTCCCAGGAAGCATTGCTTCAGGTGGTTCACCTGAGCATAATTATTACGGGGATTTACTGGTGGCTGCCGCACGCCGTCACGTCACATGGTCTGCCACTGAAGAGGGCGTTGGCCCGAAACGCGTCTGGCAGGAAACCAGAAAAGGACTTTGTTCATGGCGTGTGCCCTTGCTTTGGCGTAATTTCCACCTGGGAGTGCATCCCACCTAGAGGCAACTCTTTTTGTATTTTGTATAGCGGCCTGCCTGGTCGCGGGATACACCACCGCGAAACACTTGCGGGTCCGCGGCTGCTTTATTGGGGCAGCTAACTGTGGAACAGGAGGTGCCTGTTATATGCAGGGGTGCTGGCCCGAACATCGGCAATCCTTTTAAAGACATTTTTGAATGTGAGTGCCGGCGGCGACCCACTTGGGTTTTACTGAACCACCAGTCCCAGGAAGCATTGCTTCAGGTGGTTCACCTGAGCATAATTATTACGGGGATTTACTGGTGGCTGCCGCACGCCGTCACGTCACATGGTCTGCCACTGAAGAGGGCGTTGGCCCGAAACGCGTCTGGCAGGAAACCAGAAAAGGACTTTGTTCATGGCGTGTGCCCTTGCTTTGGCGTAATTTCCACCTGGGAGTGCATCCCACCTAGAGGCAACTCTTCTTGTATTTTGTATAGCGGCCTGCCTGGTCGCGGGATGCACCACCGTGAAACACTTGCGGGTCCACGGCTGCTTTATTGGGGCAGCTAACTGTGGAACAGGAGGTGCCTGTTATATGCAGGGGTGCCGGCGCGAACATCGGCAATCCTTTTAAAGACATTTTTGAATGTGAGTGCCGGCGGCGACCCACTTGGGTTTTACTGAACCACCAGTCCCAGGAAGCATTGCTTCAGGTGGTTCACCTGAGCATAATTATTACGGGGATTTACTGGTGGCTGCCGCACGCCGTCACGTCACATGGTCTGCCACTGAAGAGGGCGTTGGCCCGAAACGCGTCTGGCAGGAAACCAGAAAAGGACTTTGTTCATGGCGTGTGCCCTTGCTTTGGCGTAATTTCCACCTGGGAGTGCATCCCACCTAGAGGCAACTCTTTTTGTATTTTGTATAGCGGCCTGCCTGGTCGCGGGATGCACCACCGCGAAACACTTGCGGGTCCGCGGCTGCTTTATTGGGGCAGCTAACTGTGGAACAGGAGGTGCCTGTTATATGCAGGGGTGTCGGCGCGAACATCGGCAATCCTTTTAAAGAAATTTTTGAATGTGAGTGCCGGCGGCGACCCACTTGGGTTTTACTGAACCACCAGTCCCAGGAAGCATTGCTTCAGGTGGTTCACCTGAGCATAATTATTACGGGGATTTACTGGTGGCTGCCGCACGCCGTCACGTCACATGGTCTGCCACTGAAGAGGGCGTTGGCCCGAAACGCGTCTGGCAGGAAACCAGAAAAGGACTTTGTTCATGGCGTGTGCCCTTGCTTTGGCGTAATTTCCACCTGGGAGTGCATCCCACCTAGAGGCAACTCTTTTTGTATTTTGTATAGCGGCCTGCCTGGTCGCGGGATTGCACCACCGCAAAACACTTGCGGGTCCGCGGCTGCTTTATTGGGGCAGCTAACTGTGGAACAGGAGGTGCCTGTTATATGCAGGGGTGCCGGCGTGAACATCGGCAATCCTTTTAAAAGACATTTTTGAATGTGAGTGCCGGCGGCGACCCACTTGGGTTTTACTGAACCGCCAGTCCCAGGAAGCATTGCTTCAGGTGGTTCACCTGAGCATAATTATTACGGGGATTTACTGGTGGCTGACGCACGCCGTCACGTCACATGGTCTGCCACTGAAGAGGGCGTTGGCCCGAAACGCGTCTGGCAGGAAACCAGAAAAGGACTTTGTTCATGGCGTGTGCCCTTGCTTTGGCGTAATTTTCACCTGGGAGTGCATCCCACCTAGAGGCAACTCTTTTTGTATTTTGTATTTTGTATAGCGGCCTGCCTGGTCGCGGGATTGCACCACCGCAAAACACTTGCGGGTCCGCGGCTGCTTTATTGGGGCAGCTAACTGTGGAACAGGAGGTGCCTGTTATATGCAGGGGTGCCGGCGTGAACATCAGCAATCCTTTTAAAGATATTTTTGAATGTGAGTGCCGGCGGCGACCCACTTGGGTTTTACTGAACCACCAGTCCCAGGAAGCATTGCTTCAGGTGGTTCACCTGAGCATAATTATTACGGGGATTTACTGGTGGCTGACGCACGCCGTCACGTCACATGGTCTGCCACTGAAGAGGGCGTTGGCCCGAAACGCGTCTGGCAGGAAACCAGAAAAGGACTTTGTTCATGGCGTGTGCCCTAGCTTTGGCGTAATTTCCACCTGGGAGTGCATCCCACCTAGAGGCAACTCTTTTTGTATTTTGTATAGCGGCCTGCCTGGTCGCGGGATGCACCTCCGCAAAACACTTGCGGGTCCGCGGCTGCTTTATTGGGGCAGCTAACTGTGGAACAGGAGGTGCCTGTTATATGCAGGGGTGCCGGCGCGAACATCGGCAATCCTTTTAAAGACATTTTTGAATGTGAGTGCCGGCGGCGACCCACTTGGGTTTTACTGAACCACCAGTCCCAGGAAGCATTGCTTCAGGTGGTTCACCTGAGCATAATTATTACGGGGATTTACTGGTGGCTGCCGCACGCCGTCACGTCACATGGTCTCCCACTGAAGAGGGCGTTGGCCCGAAACGCGTCTGGCAGTTAATCAGAAAAGGACTTTGTTCATGGCGTGTGCCCTTGCTTTGGCGTCATTTCCACCTGGGAGTGCATCCCACCTAGAGGCAACTCTTTTTGTATTTTGTATAGCGGCCTGCCTGGTCGCGGGATTGCACCACCGCAAAACACTTGCGGGTCCGCGGCTGCTTTATTGGGGCAGCTAACTGTGGAACAGGAGGTGCCTGTTATATGCAGGGGTGCCGGCGCGAACATCGGCAATCCTTTTAAAGACATTTTTGAATGTGAGTGCCGGCGGCGACCCACTTGGGTTTTACTGAACCACCAGTCCCAGGAAGCATTGCTTCAGGTGGTTCACCTGAGCATAATTATTACGGGGATTTACTGGTGGCTGCCGCACGCCGTCACGTCACATGGTCTGCCACTGAAGAGGGCGTTGGCCCGAAACGCGTCTGGCAGTTAATCAGAAAAGGACTTTGTTCATGGCGTGTGCCCTTGCTTTGGTGTAAATTCCACCTGGGAGTGCATCCCACCTAGAGGCAACTCTTTATGTATTTTGTATAGCGGCCTGCCTGGTCGTGGGATGCACCCACCGCGAAACACTTGCAGGTCCGCGGCTGCTTTATTGGGGCAGCTAACTGTGGAACAGGAGGTGCCTGTTATATGCAGGGGTGCCGGAGCGAACATCGGCAATCCTTTTAAAGACATTTTTTAATGTGAGTGCCGGCGGCGACCCACTTGGGTTTTACTGAACCACCAGTCCCAGGAAGCATTGCTTCAGGTGGTTCACCTGAGCATAATTATTACGGGGATTTACTGGTGGCTGCCGCACGCCGTCACGTCACATGGTCTGCCACTGAAGAGGGCGTTGGCCCAAAACGCGTCTGGCAGGAAACCAGAAAAGGACTTTGTTCATGGCGTGTGCCCTTGCTTTGGCGTAATTTCCACCTGGGAGTGCATCCCACCTAGAGGCAACTCTTCTTGTATTTTGTATAGCGGCCTGCCTGGTCGCGGGATGCACCACCGTGAAACACTTGCGGGTCCACGGCTGCTTTATTGGGGCAGCTAACTGTGGAACAGGAGGTGCCTGTTATATGCAGGGGTGCCGGCGCGAACATCGGCAATCCTTTTAAAGACATTTTTGAATGTGAGTGCCGGCGGCGACCCACTTGGGTTTTACTGAACCACCAGTCCCAGGAAGCATTGCTTCAGGTGGTTCACCTGAGCATAATTATTACAGGGATTTACTGGTGGCTGCCGCACGCCGTCATGTCACATGGTCTGCCACTGAAGAGGGCGTTGGCCCGAAACGCGTCTGGCAGGAAACCAGAAAAGGACTTTGTTCATGGCGTGTGCCCTTGCTTTGGCGAAATTTCCACCTGGGAGTGCATCCCACCTAGAGGCAACTCGTTTTGTATTTTGTATAGCGGCATGCCTGGTCGCGGGATTGTACCACCGCGAAACACTTGCGGGTCCGCCGCTGCTTTATTGGGGCAGCTAACTGTGGAACAGGAGGTCCCTGTTATATGCAGGGGTGTCGGCGCGAACATCGGCAATCCTTTTAAAGAAATTTTTGAATGTGAGTGCCGGCGGCGACCCACTTGGGTTTTACTGAACCACCAGTCCCAGGAAGCATTGCTTCAGGTGGTTCACCTGAGCATAATTATTACGGGGATTTACTGGTGGCTGCCGCACGCCGTCACGTCACATGGTCTGCCACTGAAGAGGGCGTTGGCCCGAAACGCGTCTGGCAGGAAACCAGAAAAGGACTTTGTTCATGGCGTGTGCCCTTGCTTTGGCGTAATTTCCACCTGGGAGTGCATCCCACCTAGAGGCAACTCTTTTTGTATTTTGTATAGCGGCCTGCCTGGTCGCGGGATTACACCACAGCGAAACACTTGCGGGTCCGCGGCTGCTTTATTGGGGCAGCTAACTGTGGAACAGGAGGTGCCTGTTATATGCAGGGGTGCCGGCGTGAACATCGGCAATCCTTTTAAAGACATTTTTGAATGTGAGTGCCGGCGGCGACCCACTTGGGTTTTACTGAACCACCAGTCCCAGGAAGCATTGCTTCAGGTGGTTCACCTGAGCATAATTATTACGCGGATTTACTGGTGGTTGCCGCACGCCGTCACGTCACATGGTCTGCCACTGAAGAGGGCGTTGGCCCGAAACGCGTCTGGCAGGAAACCAGAAAAGGACTTTGTTCATGGCGTGTGCCCTTGCTTTGGCGTAATTTTCACCTGGGAGTGCATCCCACCTAGAGGCAACTCTTTTTGTATTTTGTATTTTGTATAGCGGCCTGCCTGGTCGCGGGATGCACCTCCGCAAAACACTTGCGGGTCCGCGGCTGCTTTATTGGGGCAGCGAACTGTGGAACAGGAGGTGCCTGTTATATGCAGGGGTGCCGGCGCGAACATCGGCAATCCTTTTAAAGACATTTTTGAATGTGAGTGCCGGCGGCGACCCACTTGGGTTTTACTGAACCACCAGTCCCAGGAAGCATTGCTTCAGGTGGTTCACCTGAGCATAATTATTACGGGGATTTACTGGTGGCTGCCGCACGCCGTCACGTCACATGGTCTGCCACTGAAGAGGGCGTTGGCCCGAAACGCGTCTGGCAGGAAACCAGAAAAGGACTTTGTTCATGGCGTGTGCCCTTGCTTTGGCGTAATTTCCACCTGGGAGTGCATCCCACCTAGAGGCAACTCTTTTTGTATTTTGTATAGCGGCCTGCCTGGTCGCGGGATTACACCACCGCGAAACACTTGCGGGTCCGCGGCTGCTATATTGGGGCAGCTAACTGTGGAACAGGAGGTGCCTGTTATATGCAGGGGTGCCGGCGTGAACATCGGCAATCCTTTTAAAGACATTTTTGAATGTGAGTGCCGGCGGCGACCCACTTGGGTTTTACTGAACCACCAGTCCCAGGAAGCATTGCTTCAGGTGGTTCACCTGAGCATAATTATTACGGGGATTTACTGGTGGCTGCCGCACGCCGTCACGTCACATGGTCTGCCACTGAAGAGGGCGTTGGCCCGAAACGCGTCTGGCAGGAAACCAGAAAAGGACTTTGTTCATGGCGTGTGCCCTTGCTTTGGCGTAATTTCCACCTGGGAGTGCATCCCACCTAGAGGCAACTCTTTTTGTATTTTGTACAGCGGCCTGCCTGGTCGCGGGATTGCACCTCCGCAAAACACTTGCGGGTCCGCGGCTGCTTTATTGGGGCAGCTAACTGTGGAACAGGAGGTGCCTGTTATATGCAGGGGTGCTGGCGCGAACATCGGCAATCCTTTTAAAGACATTCTTGAATGTGAGTGCCGGCGGCGACCCACTTGGGTTTTACTGAACCACCAGTCCCAGGAAGCATTGCTTCAGGTGGTTCACCTGAGCATAATTATTACGGGGATTTACTGGTGGCTGCCGCACGCCGTCACGTCACATGGTCTGCCACTGAAGAGGGCGTTGGCCCGAGACGCGTCTGGCAGGAAACCAGAAAAGGACTTTGTTCATGGCGTGTGCCCTTGCTTTGGCATCATTTCCACCTGGGAGTGCATCCCACCTAGAGGCAACTCTTTTTGTATTTTGTATAGCGGCCTGCCTGGTCGCGGGATGCACCACCGCAAAACACTTGCGGATCCGCGGCTGCTTTATTGGGGCAGCGAACTGTGGAACAGGAGGTGCCTGTTATATGCAGGGGTGCCGGCGCGAACATCGGCAATCCTTTTAAAGACATTTTTGAATGTGAGTGCCGGCGGCGACCCACTTGGGTTTTACTGAACCACCAGTCCCAGGAAGCATTGCTTCAGGTGGTTCACCTGAGCATAATTATTACGGGGATTTACTGGTGGCTGCCGCACGCCGTCATGCCACATGGTCTGCCACTGAAGAGGGCGTTGGCCCGAAACGCGTCTGGCAGGAAACCAGAAAAGGACTTTGTTCATGGCGTGTGCCCTTGCTTTGGCGTAATTTCCACCTGGGAGTGCATCCCACCTAGAGGCAACTCTTTTTGTATTTTGTTTAGCGGCCTGCCTGGTCGCGGGATTGCACCACCGCGAAACACTTGCGGGTCCGCCGCTGCTTTATTGGGGCAGCTAACTGTGGAACAGGAGGTGCCTGTTATATGCAGGGGTGTCGGTGCGAACATCGGCAATCCTTTTAAAGAAATTTTTGAATGTGAGTGCCGGCGGCGACCTACTTGGGTTTTACTGAACCACCAGTCCCAGGAAGCATTGCTTCAGGTGGTTCACCTGAGCATAATTATTACGGGAATTTACTGGTGGTTGCCGCACGCCGTCACGTCACATGATCTGCCACTGAAGAGGGAGTTGGCCCGAAACGCGTCTGGCAGGAAACCAGAAAAGGACTTTGTTCATGGCGTGTGCCCTTGCTTTGGCGTAATTTCCACCTGGGAGTGCATCCCACCTAGAGGAAACTCTTTTTGTATTTTGTATAGCGGCCTGCCTGGTCCCGGGATTACACCACCGCGAAACTCTTGCGGGTCCGCGGCTGCTTTATTGGGGCAGCTAACTGTGGAACAGGAGGTGCCTGTTATATGCAGGGGTGCCGGCGTGAACATCAGCAATCCTTTTAAAGATATTTTTGAATGTGAGTGCCGGCGGCGACCCACTTGGGTTTTACTGAACCACCAGTCCCGAAGCATTGCCTCCGGTGGTTCACCTGAGCATAATTATTACGGGATTTTACTGGTGGTTGCCGCACGCCGTCACGTCACATGGTCTGCCACTGAAGAGGGCGTTGGCCCGAAACGCGTCTGGCAGGTAATCAGAAAAGGACTTTGTTCATGGCGTGTGCCCTTGCTGTGGCGTCATTTCCACCTGGGAGTGCATCCCACCTAGAGGCAACTCTTTTTGTATTTTGTATAGCGGCCTGCCTGGTCGCGGGATTGCACCACAGCAAAACACTTGCGGATCCGCGGCTGCTTTATTGGGGCAGCTAACTGTGGAACAGGAGGTGCCTGTTATATGCAGGGGTGCCGGCACGAACATCGGCAATCCTTTTAAAGAGATTTTTGAATGTGAGTGCCGGCGGCGACCCACTTGGGTTTTACTGAACCACCAGTCCGAGGAAGCATTGCTTCAGGTGGTTCACCTGAGCATAATTATTACGGGGATTTACTGGTGGCTGCCGCACGCCGTCACGTCACATGGTCTGCCACTGAAGAGGGCGTTGGCCCGAAACGCGTCTGGCAGTTAATCAGAAAAGGACTTTGTTCATGGCGTGTGCCCTTGCTTTGGCGTAATTTCCACCTGGGAGTGCATCCCACCTAGAGGCAACTCTTTTTGTATTTTGTATAGCGGCCTGCCTGGTCGTGGGATTGCACCACCGCGAAACACTTGCAGGTCCGCGGCTGCTTTATTGGGGCAGCTAACTGTGGAACAGGAGGTGCCTGTTATATGCAGGGGTGCCGGCGCGAACATCGGCAATCCTTTTAAAGACATTTTTGAATGTGAGTGCCGGCGGCGACCCACTTGGGTTTTACTGAACCACCAGTCCCAGGAAGCATTGCTTCAGGTGGTTCACCTGAGCATAATTATTACGGGGATTTACTGGTGGTTGCCGCACGCCGTCATGCCACATGGCCTGCCACTGAAGAGGGCGTTGGCTCGAAACGCGTCTGGCAGGAAACCAGAAAAGGACTTTGTTCATGGCGTGTGCCATTGCTTTGGCGTAATTTCCACCTGAGAGTGCATCCCACCTAGAGGCAACTCTTTTTGTATTATGTATAGCGGCCTGCCTGGTCGCGGGATTGCACTACCGCGAAACACTTGCGGGTCCGCCGCTGCTTTATTGGGGCTAGCTAACTGTGGAACAGGAGGTGCCTGTTATATGCAGGGGTGTCGGCGCGAACATCGGCAATCCTTTTAAAGAAATTTTTGAATGTGAGTGCCGGCGGCGACCTACTTGGGTTTTACTGAACCACCAGTCCCAGGAAGCATTGCTTCAGGTGGTTCACCTGAGCATAATTATTACGGGGATTTACTGGTGGCTGCCGCACGCCGTCACGTCACATGGTCTGCCACTGAAGAGGGCGATGGCCCGAAATGCGTCTGGCAGGAAACCAGAAAAGGACTTTGTTCATGGCGTGTGCCCTTGCTTTGGCGTAATTTCCACCTGGGAGTGCATCCCACCTAGAGGCAACTCTTTTTGTATTTTGTATAGCGGCCTGCCTGGTCGCGGGATTGCACCACCGTGAAACACTTGCGGGTCCACGGCTGCTTTATTGGGGCAGCTAACTGTGGACCAGGAGGTGCCTGTTATATGCAGGGGTGCCGGCGCGAACATCGGCAATCCTTTTAAAAGACATTTTTGAATGTGAGTGCCGGCGGCGACCCACTTGGGTTTTACTGAACCACCAGTCCCAGGAAGCATTGCTTCAGGTGGTTCACCTGAGCATAATTATTACGGGGATTTACTGGTGGCTGCCGCACGCCGTCATGTCACATGGTCTGCCACTGAAGAGGGCGTTGGCCCGAAACGCGTCTGGCAGGAAACCAGAAAAGGACTTTGTTCATGGCGTGTGCCCTTGCATTGGCGTAATTCCCACCTGGGAGTGCATCCCACCTAGAGGCAACTCTTTTTGTATTTTGTATAGCGGCCTGCCTGGTCGCGGGATTGCACCACAGCGAAACACTTGCGGGTCTGCGGCTGCTTTATTGGGGCAGCTAACTGTGGAACAGGAGGTGCCTGTTATATGCAGGGGTGCCGGCGCGAACATCGGCAATCCTTTTAAAGACATTTTTGAATGTGAGTGCCGGCGGCGACCCACTTGGGTTTTACTGAACCACCAGTCCCAGGAAGCATTGCTTCAGGTGGTTCACCTGAGCATAATTATTACGGGGATTTACTGGTGGTTGCCGCACGCCGTCACGTCACATGGTCTGCCACTGAAGAGGGCATTGGCCCAAAACGCGTCTGGCAGGAAACCAGAAAAGGACTTTGTTCATGGCGTGTGCCCTTGCTTTGGCGTAATTTCCACCTGGGAGTGCATCCCACCTAGAGGCAACTCTTTTTGTATTTTGTATAGCGGCCTGCCTGGTCGCGGGATTGCACCACCGTGAAACACTTGCGGGTCCGCGGCTGCTTTATTGGGGCAGCTAACTGTGAAACAGAAGGTGCCTGTTATATGAAGGGGTGCCGGCGCGAACATCGGCAATCCTTTTAAAAGACATTTTTGTATGTGAGTGCCGGCGGCAACCCACTTGGGTTTTACTGAACCACCAGTCCCAGGAAGCATTGCCTCAGGTGGTTCACCTGAGCATAATTATTACGGGGATTTACTGGTGGTTGCCGCACGCCGTCACGTCACATGGTCTGCCACTGAAGAGGGCGTTGGCCCGAAACGCGTCTGGCAGGAAACCAGAAAAGGACTTTGTTCATGGCGTGTGCCCTTGCTGTGGCGTAATTTCCACCTGGGAGTGCATCCCACCTAGAGGCAACTCTTTTTGTATTTTGTATAGCGGCCTGCCTGGTCGTGGGATTGCACCACTGCGAAACACTTGCGGGTCCGCGGCTGCTTTATTGGGGCAGCTAACTGTGGAACAGGAGGTGCCTGTTATATGCAGGGGTGCCGGCGCGAACATCGGCAATCCTTTTAAAGACATTTTTGAATGTGAGTGCCGGCGGTGACCCACTTGGGTTTTACTGAACCACCAGTCCCAGGAAGCATTGCTTCAGGTGGTTCACCTGAGCATAATTATTACGGGGATATACTGGTGGCTGCCGCACGCCGTCACGTCACATGGTCTGCCACTGAAGAGGGCGTTGGCCCGAAACGCGTCTGGCAGGAAACCAGAAAAGGACTTTGTTCATGGCGTGTGCCCTTGCTTTGGCGTAATTTCCACCTGGGAGTGCATCCCACCTAGAGGCAACTCTTTTTGTATTTTGTATAGCGGCCTACCTGGTTGCGGGATTGCACCACCGCGAAACACTTGCGGGTCCGCGGCTGCTTTATTGGGGCAGCTAACTGTAGAACAGGAGGTGCCTGTTATATGCAGGGGTGCCGGCGCGAACATCGGCAATCCTTTTAAAGACATTTTTGAATGTGAGTGCCGGCGGCGACCCACTTGGGTTTTACTGAACCACCAGTCCCAGGAAGCATTGCTTCAGGTGGTTCACCTGAGCATAATTATTACGGGGATTTACTGGTGGCTGCCGCACGCCGTCATGCCACATGGTCTGCCACTGAAGAGGGCGTTGGCCCGAAACGCGTCTGGCAGGAAACCAGAAAAGGACTTTGTTCATGGCGTGTGCCCTTGCTTTGGCGTAATTTCCACCTGGGAGTGCATCCCACCTAGAGGCAACTCTTTTTGTATTTTGTATAGCGGCCTGCCTGGTCGCGGGATTGCACCACCGCGAAACACTTGCGGGTCCGCCGCTGCTTTATTGGGGCAGCTAACTGTGGAACAGGAGGTGCCTGTTATATGCAGGGGTGTCGGCGCGAACATCGGCAATCCTTTTAAAGAAATTTTTGAATGTGAGTGCCGGCGGCGACCTACTTGGGTTTTACTGAACCACCAGTCCCAGGAAGCATTGCTTCAGGTGGTTCACCTGAGCATAATTATTACGGGGATTTACTGGTGGTTGCCGCACGCCGTCACGTCACATGGTCTGCCACTGAAGAGGGCGTTGGCCCGAAACGCGTCTGGCAGGAAACCAGAAAAGGACTTTGTTCATGGCGTGTGCCCTTGCTTTGGCGTAATTTCCACCTGGGAGTGCATCCCACCTAGAGGCAACTCTTTTTGTATTTTGTATAGCGGCCTGCCTGGTCGCGGGATTACACCACCGCAAAACTCTTGCGGGTCCGCGGCTGCTTTATTGGGGCAGCTAACTGTGGAACAGGAGGTGCCTGTTATATGCAGGGGTGCCGGCGCGAACATCGGCAATCCTTTTAAAGACATTTTTGAATGTGAGTGCCGGCGGCGACCCACTTGGGTTTTACTGAACCACCAGTCCCAGGAAGCATTGCTTCAGGTGGTTCACCTGAGCATAATTATTACGGGATTTACTGGTGGCTGCCGCACGCCGTCATGCCACATGGTCTGCCACTGAAGAGGGCGTTGGCCCGAAACGCGTCTGGCAGGAAACCAGAAAAGGACTTTGTTCATGGCGTGTGCCCTTGCTTTGGCGTAATTTCCACCTGGGAGTGCATCCCACCTAGAGGCAACTCTTTTTGTATTTTGGTATAGCGGCCTGCCTGGTCGCGGGATGCACCACCGCGAAACACTTGCGGGTCCGCGGCTGCTTTATTGGGGCAGCTAACTGTGGAACAGGAGGTGCCTGTTATATGCAGGGGTGTCGGCGCGAACATCGGCAATCCTTTTAAAGAAATTTTTGAATGTGAGTGCCGGCGGCGACCCACTTGGGTTTTACTGAACCACCAGTCCCAGGAAGCATTGCTTCAGGTGGTTCACCTGAGCATAATTATTACGGGGATTTACTGGTGGCTGCCGCACGCCGTCACGTCACATGGTCTGCCACTGAAGAGGGCGTTGGCCCGAAACGCGTCTGGCAGGAAACCAGAAAAGGACTTTGTTCATGGCGTGTGCCCTTGCTTTGGCGTAATTTCCACCTGGGAGTGCATCCCACCTAGAGGCAACTCTTTTTGTATTTTGTATAGCGGCCTGCCTGGTCGCGGGATTGCACCACCGCAAAACACTTGCGGGTCCGCGGCTGCTTTATTGGGGCAGCTAACTGTGGAACAGGAGGTGCCTGTTATATGCAGGGGTGCCGGCGTGAACATCGGCAATCCTTTTAAAAGAAATTTTTGAATGTGAGTGCCGGCGGCGACCCACTTGGGATTTACTGAACCGCCAGTCCCAGGAAGCATTGCTTCAGGTGGTTCACCTGAGCATAATTATTACGGGGATTTACTGGTGGTTGCTGCACGCCGTCACATCACATGGTCTGCCACTGAAGAGGGCGTTGGCCCGAAACGCATCTGGCAGGAAACCAGAAAAGGACTTTGTTCATGGCATGTGCCCTTGCTTTGGCGTAATTTCCACCTGGGAGTGCATCCCACCTAGAGGCAACTCTTTTTGTATTTTGTATAGCGGCCTGCCTGGTCGCGGGATGCACCACCGCAAAACACTTGCGGGTCCGCGGCTGCTTTATTGGGGCAGCTAACTGTGGAACAGGAGGTGCCTGTTATATGCAGGGGTGCCGGCGCGAACATCGGCAATCCTTTTAAAGACATTTTTGAATGTGAGTGCCGGCGGCGACCCACTTGGGTTTTACTGAACCACCAGTCCCAGGAAGCATTGCTTCAGGTGGTTCACCTGAGCATAATTATTACGGGGATTTACTGGTGGCTGCCGCACGCCGTCACGTCACATGGTCTCCCACTGAAGAGGGCGTTGGCCCGAAACGCGTCTGGCAGTTAATCAGAAAAGGACTTTGTTCATGGCGTGTGCCCTTGCTTTGGCGTCATTTCCACCTGGGAGTGCATCCCACCTAGAGGCAACTCTTTTTGTATTTTGTATAGCGGCCTGCCTGGTCGCGGGATGCACCACCGCAAAACACTTGCGGATCCGCGGCTGCTTTATTGGGGCAGCGAACTGTGGAACAGGAGGTGCCTGTTATATGCAGGGGTGCCGGCGCGAACATCGGCAATCCTTTTAAAGACATTTTTGAATGTGAGTGCCGGCGGCGACCCACTTGGGTTTTACTGAACCACCAGTCCGACGAAGCATTGCTTCAGGTGGTTCACCTGAGCATAATTATTACGGGGATTTACTGGTGGCTGCCGCACGCCGTCACGTCACATGGTCTGCCACTGAAGAGGGCGTTGGCCCGAAACGCGTCTGGCAGTTAATCAGAAAAGGACTTTGTTCATGGCGTGTGCCCTTGCTTTGGTGTAATTTCCACCTGGGAGTGCATTCCACCTAGAGGCAACTCTTTATGTATTTTGTATAGCGGCCTGCCTGGTTGTGGGATGCACCCACGCGAAACACTTGCAGGTCCGCGGCTGCTTTATTGGGGCAGCTAACTGTGGAACAGGAGGTGCCTGTTATATGCAGGGGTGCCGGAGCAAACATCGGCAATCCTTTTAAAGACATTTTTTAATGTGAGTGCCGGCGGCGACCCACTTGGGTTTTACTGAACCACCAGTCCCAGGAAGCATTGCTTCAGGTGGTTCACCTGAGCATAATTATTACGGGGATTTACTGGTGGCTGCCGCACGCCGTCACGTCACATGGTCTGCCACTGAAGAGGGCGTTGGCCCGAAACGCGTCTGGCAGGAAACCAGAAAAGGACTTTGTTCATGGCGTGTGCCCTTGCTTTGGCGTAATTTCCACCTGGGAGTGCATCCCACCTAGAGGCAACTCTTTTTGTATTTTGTATAGCGGCCTGCCTGGTCGCGGGATGCACCACCGTGAAACACTTGCGGGTCCGCGGCTGCTTTATTGGGGCAGCTAACTGTGGAACAGGAGGTGCCTGTTATATGCAGGGGTGCCGGCGCGAACATCGGCAATCCTTTTAAAGACATTTTTGAATGTGAGTGCCGGCGGCGACCCACTTGGGTTTTACTGAACCACCAGTCCCAGGAAGCATTGCTTCAGGTGGTTCACCTGAGCATAATTATTACGGGGATTTACTGGTGGCTGCCGCACGCCGTCACGTCACATGGTCTGCCACTGAAGAGGGCGTTGGCCCGAAACGCGTCTGGCAGGAAACCAGAAAAGGACTTTGTTCATGGCGTGTGCCCTTGCTTTGGCGTAATTTCCACCTGGGAGTGCATCCCACCTAGAGGCAACTCTTTTTGTATTTTGTATAGCGGCCTGCCTGGTCGCGGGATGCACCACCGCGAAACACTTGCGGGTCCGCGGCTGCTTTATTGGGGCAGCTAACTGTGGAACAGGAGGTGCCTGTTATATGCAGGGGTGCCGGCGCGAACATCGGCAATCCTTTTAAAGACATTTTTGAATGTGAGTGCCGGCGGCGACCCACTTGGGTTTTACTGAACCACCAGTCCCAGGAAGCATTGCTTCAGGTGGTTCACCTGAGCATAATTATTACGGGGATTTACTGGTGGCTGCCGCACGCCGTCACGTCACATGGTCTGCCACTGAAGAGGGCGTTGGCCCGAAACGCGTCTGGCAGGAAACCAGAAAAGGACTTTGTTCATGGCGTGTGCCCTTGCTTTGGCGTAATTTCCACCTGGGAGTGCATCCCACCTAGAGGCAACTCTTTTTGTATTTTGTATAGCGGCCTGCCTGGTCGCGGGATGCACCACCGCAAAACACTTGCGGGTCCGCGGCTGCTTTATTGGGGCAGCGAACTGTGGAACAGGAGATGCCAGTTATATGCAGGGTTGCCGGCGCGAACATCGGCAATCCTTTTAAAGACATTTTTGAATGTGAGTGCCGGCGGCGACCCACTTGGGTTTTACTGAACCACCAGTCCCAGGAAGCATTGCTTCAGGTGGTTCACCTGAGCATAATTATTACGGGGATTTACTGGTGGCTGCCGCACGCCGTCACGTCACATGGTCTGCCACTGAAGAGGGCGTTGGCCCGAAACGCGTCTGGCAGGAAACCAGAAAAGGACTTTGTTCATGGCGTGTGCCCTTGCTTTGGCGTAATTTCCACCTGGGAGTGCATCCCACCTAGAGGCAACTCTTTTTGTATTTTGTATAGCGGCCTGCCTGGTCGCGGGATGCACCACCGCGAAACACTTGCGGGTCCGCGGCTGCTTTATTGGGGCAGCTAACTGTGGAACAGGAGGTGCCTGTTATATGCAGGGGTGCCGGCGCGAACATCGGCAATCCTTTTAAAGACATTTTTGAATGTGAGTGCCGGCGGCGACCCACTTGGGTTTTACTGAACCACCAGTCCCAGGAAGCATTGCTTCAGGTGGTTCACCTGAGCATAATTATTACGGGGATTTACTGGTGGCTGCCGCACGCCGTCACGTCACATGGTCTGCCACTGAAGAGGGCGTTGGCCCGAAACGCGTCTGGCAGGAAACCAGAAAAGGACTTTGTTCATGGCGTGTGCCCTTGCTTTGGCGTAATTTCCACCTGGGAGTGCATCCCACCTAGAGGCAACTCTTTTTGTATTTTGTATAGCGGCCTGCCTGGTCGCGGGATGCACCACCGCAAAACACTTGCGGGTCCGCGGCTGCTTTATTGGGGCAGCTAACTGTGGAACAGGAGGTGCCTGTTATATGCAGGGGTGCCGGCGCGAACATCGGCAATCCTTTTAAAGACATTTTTGAATGTGAGTGCCGGCGGCGACCCACTTGGGTTTTACTGAACCACCAGTCCCAGGAAGCATTGCTTCAGGTGGTTCACCTGAGCATAATTATTACGGGGATTTACTGGTGGCTGCCGCACGCCGTCACGTCACATGGTCTGCCACTGAAGAGGGCGTTGGCCCGAAACGCGTCTGGCAGGAAACCAGAAAAGGACTTTGTTCATGGCGTGTGCCCTTGCTTTGGCGTAATTTCCACCTGGGAGTGCATCCCACCTAGAGGCAACTCTTTTTGTATTTTGTATAGCGGCCTGCCTGGTCGCGGGATGCACCACCGCGAAACACTTGCGGGTCCGCGGCTGCTTTATTGGGGCAGCTAACTGTGGAACAGGAGGTGCCTGTTATATGCAGGGGTGTCGGTGCGAACATCGGCAATCCTTTTAAAGAAATTTTTGAATGTGAGTGCCGGCGGCGACCTACTTGGGTTTTACTGAACCACCAGTCCCAGGAAGCATTGCTTCAGGTGGTTCACCTGAGCATAATTATTACGGGGATTTACTGGTGGCTGCCGCACGCCGTCACGTCACATGGTCTGCCACTGAAGAGGGCGTTGGCCCGAAACGCGTCTGGCAGGAAACCAGAAAAGGACTTTGTTCATGGCGTGTGCCCTTGCTTTGGCGTAATTTCCACCTGGGAGTGCATCCCACCTAGAGGCAACTCTTTTTGTATTTTGTATAGCGGCCTGCCTGGTCGCGGGATGCACCACCGCGAAACACTTGCGGGTCCGCGGCTGCTTTATTGGGGCAGCTAACTGTGGAACAGGAGGTGCCTGTTATATGCAGGGGTGCCGGCGCGAACATCGGCAATCCTTTTAAAGACATTTTTGAATGTGAGTGCCGGCGGCGACCCACTTGGGTTTTACTGAACCACCAGTCCCAGGAAGCATTGCTTCAGGTGGTTCACCTGAGCATAATTATTACGGGGATTTACTGGTGGCTGCCGCACGCCGTCACGTCACATGGTCTGCCACTGAAGAGGGCGTTGGCCCGAAACGCGTCTGGCAGGAAACCAGAAAAGGACTTTGTTCATGGCGTGTGCCCTTGCTTTGGCGTAATTTCCACCTGGGAGTGCATCCCACCTAGAGGCAACTCTTTTTGTATTTTGTATAGCGGCCTGCCTGGTCGCGGGATGCACCACCGCGAAACACTTGCGGATCCGTGGCTGCTTTATTGAGGCAGCTAACTGTGGAACAGGAGGTGCCTGTTATATGCAGGGGTGCCGGCGTGAACATCAGCAATCCTTTTAAAAGATATTTTTGAATGTGAGTGCCGGCGGCGACCCACTTGGGTTTTACTGAACCACCAGTCCCAGGAAGCATTGCTTCAGGTGGTTCACCTGAGCATAATTATTACGGGGATTTACTGGTGGCTGCCGCACGCCGTCACGTCACATGGTCTGCCACTGAAGAGGGCGTTGGCCCGAAACGCGTCTGGCAGGAAACCAGAAAAGGACTTTGTTCATGGCGTGTGCCCTTGCTTTGGCGTAATTTTCACCTGGGAGTGCATCCCACCTAGAGGCAACTCTTTTTTGTATTTTGTTTAGCGGCCTGCCTGGTCGCGGGATGCACCACCGTGAAACACTTGCGGGTCCGCGGCTGCTTTATTGGGGCAGCTAACTGTGGAACAGGAGGTGCCTGTTATATGCAGGGGTGTCGGTGCGAACATCGGCAATCCTTTTAAAGAAATTTTTGAATGTGAGTGCCGGTGGCGACCTACTTGGGTTTTACTGAACCACCAGTCCCAGGAAGCATTGCTTCAGGTGGTTCACCTGAGCATAATTATTACGGGGATTTACTGGTGGCTGCCGCACGCCGTCACGTCACATGGTCTGCCACTGAAGAGGGCGTTGGCCCGAAACGCGTCTGGCAGGAAACCAGAAAAGGACTTTGTTCATGGCGTGTGCCCTTGCTTTGGCGTAATTTCCACCTGGGAGTGCATCCCACCTAGAGGCAACTCTTTTTGTATTTTGTATAGCGGCCTGCCTGGTCGCGGGATACACCACCGCGAAACTCTTGCGGGTCCGCGGCTGCTTTATTGGGGCAGCTAACTGTGGAACAGGAGGTGCCTGTTATATGCAGGGGTGCCGGCGCGAACATTGGAAATCCTTTTAAAGACATTTTTGAATGTGAGTGCCGGCGGCGACCCACTTGGGTTTTACTGAACCACCAGTCCCAGGAAGCATTGCTTCAGGTGGTTCACCTGAGCATAATTATTACGGGGATTTACTGGTGGCTGCCGCACGCCGTCACGTCACATGGTCTCCCACTGAAGAGGGCGTTGGCCCGAAACGCGTCTGGCAGTTAATCAGAAAAGGACTTTGTTCATGGCGTGTGCCCTTGCTGTGGCGTCATTTCCACCTGGGAGTGCATCCCACCTAGAGGCAACTCTTTTTGTATTTTGTATAGCGGCCTGCCTGGTCGCGGGATTGCACCACCGCAAAACACTTGCGGATCCGCGGCTGCTTTATTGGGGCAGCTAACTGTGGAACAGGAGGTGCCTGTTATATGCAGGGGTGCCGGCACGAACATCGGCAATCCTTTTAAAGAGATTTTTGAATGTGAGTGCCGGCGGCGACCCACTTGGGTTTTACTGAACCACCAGTCCCAGGAAGCATTGCTTCAGGTGGTTCACCTGAGCATAATTATTACGGGGATTTACTGGTGGCTGCCGCACGCCGTCACGTCACATGGTCTGCCACTGAAGAGGGCGTTGGCCCGAAACGCGTCTGGCAGGTAATCAGAAAAGGACTTTGTTCATGGCGTGTGCCCTTGCTTTGGCGTAATTTCCACCTGGGAGTGCATCCCACCTAGAGGCAACTCTTTATGTATTTTGTATAGCGGCCTGCCTGGTTGTGGGATGCACCACACGCGAAACACTTGCAGGTCCGCGGCTGCTTTATTGGGGCAGCTAACTGTGGAACAGGAGGTGCCTGTTATATGCAAGGGTGCCGGAGCAAACATCGGCAATCCTTTTAAAGACATTTTTGAATGTGAGTGCCGGCGGCGACCCACTTGGGTTTTACTGAACCACCAGTCCCAGGAAGCATTGCTTCAGGTGGTTCACCTGAGCATAATTATTACGGGGATTTACTGGTGGCTGCCGCACGCCGTCATGTCACATGGTCTGCCACTGAAGAGGGCGTTGGCTCGAAACGCGTCTGGCAGGAAACCAGAAAGGACTTTGTTCATGGCGTGTGCCCTTGCTTTGGCGTAATTTCCACCTGGGAGTGCATCCCACCTAGAGGCAACTCTTTTTGTATTTTGTTTAGCGGCCTGCCTGGTCGCGGGATGCACCACCGCGAAACACTTGCGGGTCCGCGGCTGCTTTATTGGGGCAGCTAACTGTGGAACAGGAGGTGCCTGTTATATGCAGGGGTGCCGGCGCGAACATCGGCAATCCTTTTAAAGAAATTTTTGAATGTGAGTGCCGGCGGCGACCCACGTGGGTTTTACTGAACCACCAGTCCCAGGAAGCATTGCTTCAGGTGGTTCACCTGAGCATAATTATTACGGGGATTTACTGGTGGCTGCCGCACGCCGTCACGTCACATGGTCTGCCACTGAAGAGGGCGTTGGCCCAAAATGCGTCTGGCAGGAAACCAGAAAAGGACTTTGTTCATGGCGTGTGCCCTTGCTTTGGCGTAATTTCCACCTGGGACTGCATCCCACCTAGAGGCAACTCTTTTTGTATTTTGTATAGCGGCCTGCCTGGTCGCGGGATTGCACCACCGTGAAACACTTGCGGGTCCACGGCTGCTTTATTGGGGCAGCTAACTGTGGAACAGGAGGTGCCTGTTATATGCAGGGGTGCCGGCGCGAACATCGGCAATCCTTTTAAAAGACATTTTTGAATGTGAGTGCCGGCCGCGACCCACTTGGGTTTTACTGAACCACCAGTCCCAGGAAGCATTGCTTCAGGTGGTTCACCTGAGCATAATTATTACGGGGATTTACTGGTGGCTGACGCACGCCGTCATGTCACATGGTCTGCCACTGAAGAGGGCGTTGGCCCGAAACGCGTCTGGCAGGAAACCAGAAAAGGACTTTGTTCATGGCGTGTGCCCTTGCTTTGGCGTAATTTCCACCTGGGAGTGCATCCCACATAGAGGCAACTCTTTTTGTATTTTGTATAGCGGCCTGCCTGGTCGCGGGATTGCACCACCAGCGAAACACTTGCGGGTCTGCGGCTGCTTTATTGGGGCAGCTAACTGTGGAACAGGAGGTGCCTGTTATATGCAGGGGTGCCGGCGCGAACATCGGCAATCCTTTTAAAGACATTTTTGAATGTGAGTGCCGGCGGCGACCCACTTGGGTTTTACTGAACCACCAGTCCCAGGAAGCATTGCTTCAGGTGGTTCACCTGAGCATAATTATTACGGGGATTTACTGGTGGCTGCCGCACGCCGTCACGTCACATGGTCTGCCACTGAAGAGGGCGTTGGCCCAAAACGCGTCTGGCAGGAAACCAGAAAAGGACTTTGTTCATGGCGTGTGCCCTTGCTTTGGCGTAATTTCCACCTGGGAGTGCATCCCACCTAGAGGCAACTCTTTTTGTATTTTGTATAGCGGCCTGCCTGGTCGCAGGATTGCACCACCGTGAAACACTTGCGGGTCCACGGCTGCTTTATTGGGGCAGCTAACTGTGGAACAGAAGGTGCCTGTTATATGCAGGGGTACCGGCGCGAACATCGGCAATCCTTTTAAAAGACATTTTTGAATGTGAGTGCCGGCGGCGACCCACTTGGGTTTTACTGAACCACCAGTCCCAGGAAGCATTGCTTCAGGTGGTTCACCTGAGCATAATTATTACGGGGATTTACTGGTGGTTGCCGCACGCCGTCACGTCACATGGTCTGCCACTGAAGAGGGCGTTGGCCCGAAATGCGTCTGGCAGGAAACCAGAAAAGGACTTTGTTCATGGCGTGTGCCCTTGCTTTGGCGTAATTTCCACCTGGGAGTGCGTCCCACCTAGAGGCAACTCTTTTTGTATTTTGTATAGCGGCCTGCCTGGTCGCGGGATTGCACCACCGCGAAACACTTGCGGGTCCGCGGCTGCTTTATTGGGGCAGCTAACTGTGGAACAGGAGGTGCCTGTTATATGCAGGGGTGCCGGCGCGAACATCGGCAATCCTTTTAAAGACATTTTTGAATGTGAGTGCCGGCGGTGACCCACTTGGGTTTTACTGAACCACCAGTCCCAGGAAGCATTGCTTCAGGTGGTTCACCTGATTATAATTATTACGGGGATATACTGGTGGCTGCCGCACGCCGTCACGTCACATGGTCTGCCACTGAAGAGGGCGATGGCCCGAAACGCGTCTGGCAGGAAACCAGAAAAGGACTTTGTTCATGGCGTGTGCCCTTGCTTTGGCGTAATTTCCACCTGGGAGTGCATCCCACCTAGAGGCAACTCTTTTTGTATTTTGTATAGCGGCCTACCTGGTCGCGGGATGCACCACCGCGAAACACTTGCGGGTCCGCTGCTGCTTTATTGGGGCAGCTAACTGTGGAACAGGAGGTGCCTGTTATATGCAGGGGTGTCGGCGCGAACATCGGCAATCCTTTTAAAAGACATTTTTGAATGTGAGTGCCGGCGGCGACCCACTTGGGTTTTACTGAACCACCAGTCCCAGGAAGCATTGCCTCCGGTGGTTCACCTGAGCATAATTATTACGGGGATTTACTGGTGGCTGCCGCACGCCGTCATGTCACATGGTCTGCCACTGAAGAGGGCGTTGGCCCGAAACGCGTCTGGCAGGAAACCAGAAAAGGACTTTGTTCATGGCGTGTGCCCTTGCTTTGGCGTAATTTCCACCTGAGAGTGCATCCCACCTAGAGGCAACTCTTTTTGTATTTTGTATAGCGGCCTGATGGTTGCGGGATGCACCACCGCGAAACACTTGCGGGTCCGCGGCTGCTTTATTGGGGCAGCTAACTGTGGAACAGGAGGTGCCTGTTATATGCAGGGGTGTCGGCGCGAACATCGGCAATCCTTTTAAAGAAATTTTTGAATGTGAGTGCCGGCGGCGACCCACTTGGGTTTTACTGAACCACCAGTCCCAGGAAGCATTGCTTCAGGTGGTTCACCTGAGCATAATTATTACGGGGATTTACTGGTGGCTGCCGCACGCCGTCACGTCACATGGTCTGCCACTGAAGAGGGCGTTGGCCCGAAACGCGTCTGGCAGGAAACCAGAAAAGGACTTTGTTCATGGCGTGTGCCCTTGCTTTGGCGTAATTTCCACCTGGGAGTGCATCCCACCTAGAGGCAACTCTTTTTGTATTTTGTATAGCGGCCTGCCTGGTCGCGGGATGCACCACCGCGAAACACTTGCGGGTCCGCGGCTGCTTTATTGGGGCAGCTAACTGTGGAACAGGAGGTGCCTGTTATATGCAGGGGTGCCGGCGTGAACATCAGCAATCCTTTTAAAGACATTTTTGAATGTGAGTGCCGGCGGCGACCCACTTGGGTTTTACTGAACCACCAGTCCCAGGAAGCATTGCTTCAGGTGGTTCACCTGAGCATAATTATTACGGGGATTTACTGGTGGCTGACGCACGCCGTCACGTCACATGGTCTGCCACTGAAGAGGGCGTTGGCCCGAAACGCGTCTGGCAGGAAACCAGAAAAGGACTTTGTTCATGGCGTGTGCCCTTGCTTTGGCGTAATTTTCACCTGGGAGTGCATCCCACCTAGAGGCAACTCTTTTTGTATTTTGTATAGCGGCCTGCCTGGTCGCGGGATGCACCTCCGCAAAACACTTGCGGGTCCGCGGCTGCTTTATTGGGGCAGCTAACTGTGGAACAGGAGGTGCCTGTTATATGCAGGGGTGCCGGCGCGAACATCGGCAATCCTTTTAAAGACATTTTTGAATGTGAGTGCCGGCGGCGACCCACTTGGGTTTTACTGAACCACCAGTCCCAGGAAGCATTGCTTCAGGTGGTTCACCTGAGCATAATTATTACGGGGATTTACTGGTGGCTGCCGCACGCCGTCACGTCACATGGTCTGCCACTGAAGAGGGCGTTGGCCCGAAACGCGTCTGGCAGGTAATCAGAAAAGGACTTTGTTCATGGCGTGTGCCCTTGCTTTGGCGTCATTTCCACCTGGGAGTGCATCCCACCTAGAGGCAACTCTTTTTGTATTTTGTATAGCGGCCTGCCTGGTCGCGGGATTGCACCACCGCAAAACACTTGCGGGTCCGCGGCTGCTTTATTGGGGCAGCGAACTGTGGAACAGGAGGTGCCTGTTATATGCAGGGGTGCCGGCGCGAACATCGGCAATCCTTTTAAAGACATTTTTGAATGTGAGTGCCGGCGGCGACCCACTTGGGTTTTACTGAACCACCAGTCCCAGGAAGCATTGCTTCAGGTGGTTCACCTGAGCATAATTATTACGGGGATTTACTGGTGGCTGCCGCACGCCGTCATGTCACATGGTCTGCCACTGAAGAGGGCGTTGGCCCGAAACGCGTCTGGCAGGAAACCAGAAAAGGACTTTGTTCATGGCGTGTGCCCTTGCTTTGGCGTAATTTCCACCTGGGAGTGCATCCCACCTAGAGGCAACTCTTTTTGTATTTTGTATAGCGGCCTGCCTGGTCGCGGGATGCACCACCGCGAAACACTTGCGGGTCCGCGGCTGCTTTATTGGGGCAGCTAACTGTGGAACAGGAGGTGCCTGTTATATGCAGGGGTGCCGGTGCGAACATCGGCAATCCTTTTAAAAGACATTTTTGAATGTGAGTGCCGGCGGCGACCCACTTGGGTTTTACTGAACCGCCAGTCCCAGGAAGCATTGCTTCAGGTGGTTCACCTGAGCATAATTATTACGGGGATTTACTGGTGGCTGCCGCACGCCGTCACGTCACATGGTCTGCCACTGAAGAGGGCGTTGGCCCGAAACGCGTCTGGCAGGAAACCAGAAAAGGACTTTGTTCATGGCGTGTGCCCTTGCTTTGGCGTAATTTCCACCTGGGAGTGCATCCCACCTAGAGGCAACTCTTTTTGTATTTTGTATAGCGGCCTGCCTGGTCGCGGGATTGCACCACCGCGAAACACTTGCGGGTCCGCGGCTGCTTTATTGGGGCAGCTAACTGTGGAACAGGAGGTGCCTGTTATATGCAGGGGTGCCGGCGTGAACATCAGCAATCCTTTTAAAGACATTTTTGAATGTGAGTGCCGGCGGCGACCCACTTGGGTTTTACTGAACCACCAGTCCCAGGAAGCATTGCTTCAGGTGGTTCACCTGAGCATAATTATTACGGGGATTTACTGGTGGCTGCCGCACGCCGTCACGTCACATGGTCTGCCACTGAAGAGGGCGTTGGCCCGAAACGCGTCTGGCAGGAAACCAGAAAAGGACTTTGTTCATGGCGTGTGCCCTTGCTTTGGCGTAATTTCCACCTGGGAGTGCATCCCACCTAGAGGCAACTCTTTTTGTATTTTGTATAGCGGCCTGCCTGGTCGCGGGATTGCACCACCGCAAAACACTTGCGGGTCCGCGGCTGCTTTATTGGGGCAGCTAACTGTGGAACAGGAGGTGCCTGTTATATGCAGGGGTGCCGGCGCGAACATCGGCAATCCTTTTAAAGACATTTTTGAATGTGAGTGCCGGCGGCGACCCACTTGGGTTTTACTGAACCACCAGTCCCAGGAAGCATTGCTTCAGGTGGTTCACCTGAGCATAATTATTACGGGGATTTACTGGTGGCTGCCGCACGCCGTCACGTCACATGGTCTGCCACTGAAGAGGGCGTTGGCCCGAAACGCGTCTGGCAGGAAACCAGAAAAGGACTTTGTTCATGGCGTGTGCCCTTGCTTTGGCGTCATTTCCACCTGGGAGTGCATCCCACCTAGAGGCAACTCTTTTTGTATTTTGTATAGCGGCCTGCCTGGTCGCGGGATGCACCACCGCAAAACACTTGCGGGTCCGCGGCTGCTTTATTGGGGCAGCTAACTGTGGAACAGGAGGTGCCTGTTATATGCAGGGGTGCCGGCGCGAACATCGGCAATCCTTTTAAAGACATTTTTGAATGTGAGTGCCGGCGGCGACCCACTTGGGTTTTACTGAACCACCAGTCCCAGGAAGCATTGCTTCAGGTGGTTCACCTGAGCATAATTATTACGGGGATTTACTGGTGGCTGCCGCACGCCGTCACGTCACATGGTCTGCCACTGAAGAGGGCGTTGGCCCGAAACGCGTCTGGCAGTTAATCAGAAAAGGACTTTGTTCATGGCGTGTGCCCTTGCTTTGGCGTAATTTCCACCTGGGAGTGCATCCCACCTAGAGGCAACTCTTTATGTATTTTGTATAGCGGCCTGCCTGGTCGTGGGATGCACCCACCGCGAAACACTTGCAGGTCCGCGGCTGCTTTATTGGGGCAGCTAACTGTGGAACAGGAGGTGCCTGTTATATGCAGGGGTGCCGGCGCGAACATCGGCAATCCTTTTAAAGACATTTTTGAATGTGAGTGCCGGCGGCGACCCACTTGGGTTTTACTGAACCACCAGTCCCAGGAAGCATTGCTTCAGGTGGTTCACCTGAGCATAATTATTACGGGGATTTACTGGTGGCTGCCGCACGCCGTCACGTCACATGGTCTGCCACTGAAGAGGGCGTTGGCCCGAAACGCGTCTGGCAGGAAACCAGAAAAGGACTTTGTTCATGGCGTGTGCCCTTGCTTTGGCGTAATTTCCACCTGGGAGTGCATCCCACCTAGAGGCAACTCTTTTTGTATTTTGTATAGCGGCCTGCCTGGTCGCGGGATTGCACCACCGCGAAACACTTGCGGGTCCGCGGCTGCTTTATTGGGGCAGCTAACTGTGGAACAGGAGGTGCCTGTTATATGCAGGGGTGCCGGCGCGAACATCGGCAATCCTTTTAAAGACATTTTTGAATGTGAGTGCCGGCGGCGACCCACTTGGGTTTTACTGAACCACCAGTCCCAGGAAGCATTGCTTCAGGTGGTTCACCTGAGCATAATTATTACGGGGATTTACTGGTGGCTGCCGCACGCCGTCATGTCACATGGTCTGCCACTGAAGAGGGCGTTGGCCCGAAACGCGTCTGGCAGGAAACCAGAAAAGGACTTTGTTCATGGCGTGTGCCCTTGCTTTGGCGTAATTTCCACCTGGGAGTGCATCCCACCTAGAGGCAACTCTTTTTGTATTTTGTATAGCGGCCTGCCTGGTCGCGGGATGCACCACCGCAAAACACTTGCGGGTCCGCGGCTGCTTTATTGGGGCAGCTAACTGTGGAACAGGAGGTGCCTGTTATATGCAGGGGTGCCGGCGCGAACATCGGCAATCCTTTTAAAGACATTTTTGAATGTGAGTGCCGGCGGCGACCCACTTGGGTTTTACTGAACCACCAGTCCCAGGAAGCATTGCTTCAGGTGGTTCACCTGAGCATAATTATTACGGGGATTTACTGGTGGTTGCCGCACGCCGTCACGTCACATGGTCTGCCACTGAAGAGGGCGTTGGCCCGAAACGCGTCTGGCAGGAAACCAGAAAAGGACTTTGTTCATGGCGTGTGCCCTTGCTTTGGCGTAATTTCCACCTGGGAGTGCATCCCACCTAGAGGCAACTCTTTTTGTATTTTGTATAGCGGCCTGCCTGGTCGCGGGATTGCACCACCGCGAAACACTTGCGGGTCCGCGGCTGCTTTATTGGGGCAGCTAACTGTGGAACAGGAGGTGCCTGTTATATGCAGGGGTGCCGGCGCGAACATCGGCAATCCTTTTAAAGACATTTTTGAATGTGAGTGCCGGCGGCGACCCACTTGGGTTTTACTGAACCACCAGTCCCAGGAAGCATTGCTTCAGGTGGTTCACCTGAGCATAATTATTACGGGGATTTACTGGTGGTTGCCGCACGCCGTCACGTCACATGGTCTGCCACTGAAGAGGGCGTTGGCCCGAAACGCGTCTGGCAGGAAACCAGAAAAGGACTTTGTTCATGGCGTGTGCCCTTGCTTTGGCGTAATTTCCACCTGGGAGTGCATCCCACCTAGAGGCAACTCTTTTTGTATTTTGTATAGCGGCCTGCCTGGTCGCGGGATTGCACCACCGCGAAACACTTGCGGGTCCGCGGCTGCTTTATTGGGGCAGCTAACTGTGGAACAGGAGGTGCCTGTTATATGCAGGGGTGCCGGCGCGAACATCGGCAATCCTTTTAAAGACATTTTTGAATGTGAGTGCCGGCGGCGACCCACTTGGGTTTTACTGAACCACCAGTCCCAGGAAGCATTGCTTCAGGTGGTTCACCTGAGCATAATTATTACGGGGATTTACTGGTGGCTGCCGCACGCCGTCACGTCACATGGTCTGCCACTGAAGAGGGCGTTGGCCCGAAACGCGTCTGGCAGGAAACCAGAAAAGGACTTTGTTCATGGCGTGTGCCCTTGCTTTGGCGTAATTTCCACCTGGGAGTGCATCCCACCTAGAGGCAACTCTTTTTGTATTTTGTATAGCGGCCTGCCTGGTCGCGGGATTGCACCACCGCGAAACAATTGCGGGTCCGCGGCTGCTTTATTGGGGCAGCTAACTGTGGAACAGGAGGTGCCTGTTATATGCAGGGGTGCCGGCGTGAACATCGGCAATCCTTTTAAAAGACATTTTTGAATGTGAGTGCCGGCGGCGACCCACTTGGGTTTTACTGAACCGCCAGTCCCAGGAAGCATTGCTTCAGGTGGTTCACCTGAGCATAATTATTACGGGGATTTACTGGTGGTTGCCGCACGCCGTCACGTCACATGGTCTGCCACTGAAGAGGGCGTTGGCCCGAAACGCATCTGGCAGGAAACCAGAAAAGGACTTTGTTCATGGCGTGTGCCCTTGCTTTGGCGTAATTTCCACCTGGGAGTGCATCCCACCTAGAGGCAACTCTTTTTGTATTTTGTATAGCGGCCTGCCTGGTCGCGGGATTGCACCCCCGCGAAACACTTGCGGGTCCGCGGCTGCTTTATTGGGGCAGCTAACTGTGGAACAGGAGGTGCCTGTTATATGCAGGGGTGCCGGCGCAAACATCGGCAATCCTTTTAAAGACATTTTTGAATGTGAGTGCCGGCGGCGACCCACTTGGGTTTTACTGAACCACCAGTCCCAGGAAGCATTGCTTCAGGTGGTTCACCTGAGCATAATTATTACGGGGATTTACTGGTGGCTGCCGCACGCCGTCATGTCACATGGTCTGCCACTGAAGAGGGCGTTGGCCCGAAACGCGTCTGGCAGGAAACCAGAAAAGGACTTTGTTCATGGCGTGTGCCCTTGCTTTGGCGTAATTTCCACCTGGGAGTGCATCCCACCTAGAGGCAACTCTTTTTGTATTTTGTATAGCGGCCTGCCTGGTCGCGGGATTGCACCACCGCGAAACACTTGCGGGTCCGCGGCTGCTTTATTGGGGCAGCTAACTGTGGAACAGGAGGTGCCTGTTATATGCAGGGGTGCCGGCGCGAACATCGGCAATCCTTTTAAAGACATTTTTGAATGTGAGTGCCGGCGGCGACCCACTTGGGTTTTACTGAACCACCAGTCCCAGGAAGCATTGCTTCAGGTGGTTCACCTGAGCATAATTATTACGGGGATTTACTGGTGGCTGCCGCACGCCGTCACGTCACATGGTCTGCCACTGAAGAGGGCGTTGGCCCGAAACGCGTCTGGCAGGAAACCAGAAAAGGACTTTGTTCATGGCGTGTGCCCTTGCTTTGGCGTAATTTCCACCTGGGAGTGCATCCCACCTAGAGGCAACTCTTTTTGTATTTTGTATAGCGGCCTGCCTGGTCGCGGGATTGCACCACCGCGAAACACTTGCGGGTCCGCGGCTGCTTTATTGGGGCAGCTAACTGTGGAACAGGAGGTGCCTGTTATATGCAGGGGTGCCGGCGCGAACATCGGCAATCCTTTTAAAGACATTTTTGAATGTGAGTGCCGGCGGCGACCCACTTGGGTTTTACTGAACCACCAGTCCCAGGAAGCATTGCTTCAGGTGGTTCACCTGAGCATAATTATTACGGGGATTTACTGGTGGTTGCCGCACGCCGTCACGTCACATGGTCTGCCACTGAAGAGGGCGTTGGCCCGAAACGCGTCTGGCAGGAAACCAGAAAAGGACTTTGTTCATGGCGTGTGCCCTTGCTTTGGCGTAATTTCCACCTGGGAGTGCATCCCACCTAGAGGCAACTCTTTTTGTATTTTGTATAGCGGCCTGCCTGGTCGCGGGATTGCACCACCGCGAAACACTTGCGGGTCCGCGGCTGCTTTATTGGGGCAGCTAACTGTGGAACAGGAGGTGCCTGTTATATGCAGGGGTGCCGGCGCGAACATCGGCAATCCTTTTAAAGACATTTTTGAATGTGAGTGCCGGCGGCGACCCACTTGGGTTTTACTGAACCACCAGTCCCAGGAAGCATTGCTTCAGGTGGTTCACCTGAGCATAATTATTACGGGGATTTACTGGTGGCTGCCGCACGCCGTCACGTCACATGGTCTGCCACTGAAGAGGGCGTTGGCCCGAAACGCGTCTGGCAGGAAACCAGAAAAGGACTTTGTTCATGGCGTGTGCCCTTGCTTTGGCGTAATTTCCACCTGGGAGTGCATCCCACCTAGAGGCAACTCTTTTTGTATTTTGTATAGCGGCCTGCCTGGTCGCGGGATTGCACCACCGCGAAACACTTGCGGGTCCGCGGCTGCTTTATTGGGGCAGCTAACTGTGGAACAGGAGGTGCCTGTTATATGCAGGGGTGCCGGCGCGAACATCGGCAATCCTTTTAAAGACATTTTTGAATGTGAGTGCCGGCGGCGACCCACTTGGGTTTTACTGAACCACCAGTCCCAGGAAGCATTGCTTCAGGTGGTTCACCTGAGCATAATTATTACGGGGATTTACTGGTGGCTGCCGCACGCCGTCACGTCACATGGTCTGCCACTGAAGAGGGCGTTGGCCCGAAACGCGTCTGGCAGGAAACCAGAAAAGGACTTTGTTCATGGCGTGTGCCCCTGCTTTGGCGTAATTTCCACCTGGGAGTGCATTCCACCTAGAGGCAACTCTTTTTGTATTTTGTATAGCGGCCTGCCTGGTCACGGGATTGCACCACCATGAAACACTTGCGGGTCCGCGGCTGCTTTATTGGGGCAGCTAACTGTGGAACAGGAGGTGCCTGTTATATGCAGGGGTGCCGGCGCGAACATCAGCAATCCTTTTAAAAGACATTTTTGAATGTGAGTGCCGGCGGCGACCCACTTGGGTTTTACTGAACCACCAGTCCCAGGAAGCATTGCCTCAGGTGGTTCACCTGAGCATAATTATTACGGGGATTTACTGGTGGTTGCCGCACGCCGTCACGTCACATGGTCTGCCACTGAAGAGGGCGTTGGCCCGAAACGCGTCTGGCAGGAAACCAGAAAAGGACTTTGTTCATGGCGTCTGCCCTTGCTTTGGCGTAATTTCCACCTGGGAGTGCATCCCACCTAGAGGCAACTCTTTTTGTATTTTGTATAGCGGCCTGCATGGTCGCGGGATTGCAACACCGCAAAACACTTGCGGGTCCGCGGCTGCTTTATTGGGGCAGCTAACTGTGGAACAGGAGGTGCCTGTTATATGCAGGGGTGCCGGCGCGAACATCGGCAATCCTTTTAAAGACATTTTTGAATGTGAGTGCCGGCGGCGACCCACTTGGGTTTTACTGAACCACCAGTCCCAGGAAGCATTGCTTCAGGTGGTTCACCTGAGCATAATTATTACGGGGATTTACTGGTGGTTGCCGCACGCCGTCACGTCACATGGTCTGCCACTGAAGAGGGCGTTGGCCCGAAACGCGTCTGGCAGGAAACCAGAAAAGGACTTTGTTCATGGCGTGTGCCCTTGCTTTGGCGTAATTTCCACCTGGGAGTGCATCCCACCTAGAGGCAACTCTTTTTGTATTTTGTATAGCGGCCTGCCTGGTCGCGGGATTGCACCACCGCGAAACACTTGCGGGTCCGCGGCTGCTTTATTGGGGCAGCTAACTGTGGAACAGGAGGTGCCTGTTATATGCAGGGGTGCCGGCGCGAACATCGGCAATCCTTTTAAAAGACATTTTTGAATGTGAGTGACGGCGGCGACCCACTTGGGTTTTACTGAACCACCAGTCCCAGGAAGCATTGCTTCAGGATTGTTCATCTGAGCATAATTATTACGGGGACTTACTGGTGGCTGCCGCACGCCGTCACGTCACATGGTCTGCCACTGAAGAGGGCGTTGGCCCGAAACGCGTCTGGCAGGAAACCAGAAAAGGACTTTGTTCATGGCGTGTGCCCTTGCTTTGGCGTAATTTCCACCTGGGAGTGCATCCCACCTAGAGGCAACTCTTTTTGTATTTTGTATAGCGGCCTGCCTGGTCGTGGGATGCACCCACCGCGAAACACTTGCAGGTCCGCGGCTGCTTTATTGGGGCAGCTAACTGTGGAACAGGAGGTGCCTGTTATATGCAGGGGTGCCGGCGCGAACATCGGCAATCCTTTTAAAGACATTTTTGAATGTGAGTGCCGGCGGCGACCCACTTGGGTTTTACTGAACCACCAGTCCCAGGAAGCATTGCTTCAGGTGGTTCACCTGAGCATAATTATTACGGGGATTTACTGGTGGTTGCCGCACGCCGTCACGTCACATGGTCTGCCACTGAAGAGGGCGTTGGCCCGAAACGCGTCTGGCAGGAAACCAGAAAAGGACTTTGTTCATGGCGTGTGCCCTTGCTTTGGCGTAATTTCCACCTGGGAGTGCATCCCACCTAGATGCAACTCTTTTTGTATTTTGTATAGCGGCCTGCCTGGTCGCGGGATGCACCACCGTGAAACACTTGCGGGTCCGCGGCTGCTTTATTGGGGCAGCTAACTGTGGAACAGGAGGTGCCTGTTATATGCAGGGGTGCCGGCGCGAACATCGGCAATCCTTTTGAAGAGATTTTTTAATGTGAGTGCCGGTGGCGACCCACTTGGGTTTTACTGAACCACCAGTCCCAGGAAGCATTGCTTGAGGTGGTCCACCTGAGCATAATTATTACAGGTATTTACTGGTAGCTACCGCACGCCGTCATTTCACATGGTCTGCCACTGAAGAGGGCGTTGGCCCGAAACGCGTCTGGCAGGAAACCAGAAAAGGACTTTGTTCATGGCGTGTGCCCTTGCTTTGGCGTAATTTCCACCTGGGAGTGCATCCCACCTAGAGGCAACTCTTTTTGTATTTTGTATAGCGGCCTGCCTGGTCGCGGGATTGCACCACCGCGAAACACTTTCGGGTCCGCGGCTGCTTTATTGGGGCAGCTAACTGTGGAACAGGAGGTGCCTGTTATATGCAGGGGTGTCGGCGCGAACATCGGCAATGCTTTAAAAAGAAATTTTTGAATGTGAGTGCCGGCGGCGACCGACTTGGGTTTTACTGAACCACCAGTCCCAGGAAGCATTGCTTCAGGTGGTTCACCTGAGCATAATTATTACGGGGATTTACTGGTGGCTGCCGCACGCCGTCACGTCACATGGTCTGCCACTGAAGAGGGCGTTGGCCCGAAACACGTCTGGCAGGAAAACAGAAAAGGACTTTGTTCATGGCGTGTGCCCTTGCTTTGGCGTAATTTCCACCTGGGAGTGCATCCCACCTAGAGGCAACTCTTTTTGTATTTTGTATAGCGGCCTGCCTGGTCGCGGGATGCACCACCGCGAAACACTTGCGGGTCCGCGGCTGCTTTATTGGGGCAGCTAACTGTGGAACAGGAGGTGCCTGTTATATGCAGGGGTGCCGGCGCGAACATCGGCAATCCTTTTAAAGACATTTTTGAATGTGAGTGCCGGCGGCGACCCACTTGGGTTTTACTGAACCACCAGTCCCAGGAAGCATTGCTTCAGGTGGTTCACCTGAGCATAATTATTACGGGGATTTACTGGTGGCTGCCGCACGCCGTCACGTCACATGGTCTGCCACTGAAGAGGGCGTTGGCCCGAAACGCGTCTGGCAGGAAACCAGAAAAGGACTTTGTTCATGGCGTGTGCCCTTGCTTTGGCGTAATTTCCACCTGGGAGTGCATCCCACCTAGAGGCAACTCTTTTTGTATTTTGTATAGTGGCCTGCCTGGTCGCGGGATGCACCACCGCAAAACACTTGCGGGTCCGCGGCTGCTTTATTGGGGCAGCTAACTGTGGAACAGGAGGTGCCTGTTATATGCAGGGGTGCAGGCGCGAACATCGGCAATCCTTTTAAAGACATTTTTGAATGTGAGTGCCGGCGGCGACCCACTTGGGTTTTACTGAACCACCAGTCCCAGGAAGCATTGCTTCAGGTGGTTCACCTGAGCATAATTATTACGGGGATTTACTGGTGGTTGCCGCACGCCGTCACGTCACATGGTCTGCCACTGAAGAGGGCGTTGGCCCGAAACGCGTCTGGCAGGAAACAAGAAAAGGACTTTGTTCATGGCGTGTGCCCTTGCTTTGGCGTAATTTCCACCTGGGAGTGCATCCCACCTAGAGGGAACTCTTTTTGTTTTTTGTATAGCGGCATGCCTGGTCGCGGGATGCACCACCGCGAAACACTTGCGGGTCCGCGGCTGCTTTATTGGGGCAGCTAACTGTGGAACAGGAGGTGCCTGTTATATGCAGGGGTGCCGGCGCGAACATCGGCAATCCTTTTAAAGACATTTTTGAATGTGAGTGCCGGCGGCGACCCACTTGGGTTTTACTGAACCACCAGTCCCAGGAAGCATTGCTTCAGGTGGTTCACCTGAGCATAATTATTACGGGGATTTACTGGTGGCTGCCGCACGCCGTCACGTCACATGGTCTGCCACTGAAGAGGGCGTTGGCCCGAAACGCGTCTGGCAGGAAACCAGAAAAGGACTTTGTTCATGGCGTGTGCCCTTGCTTTGGCGTAATTTCCACCTGGGAGTGCATCCCACCTAGAGGCAACTCTTTTTGTATTTTGTATAGCGGCCTGCCTGGTCGCGGGATGCACCACCGCGAAACACTTGCGGGTCCGCGGCTGCTTTATTGGGGCAGCTAACTGTGGAACAGGAGGTGCCTGTTATATGCAGGGGTGCCGGCGCGAACATCGGCAATCCTTTTAAAGACATTTTTGAATGTGAGTGCCGGCGGCGACCCACTTGGGTTTTACTGAACCACCAGTCCCAGGAAGCATTGCTTCAGGTGGTTCACCTGAGCATAATTATTACGGGGATTTACTGGTGGCTGCCGCACGCCGTCACGTCACATGGTCTGCCACTGAAGAGGGCGTTGGCCCGAAACGCGTCTGGCAGGAAACCAGAAAAGGACTTTGTTCATGGCGTGTGCCCTTGCTTTGGCGTCATTTCCACCTGGGAGTGCATCCCACCTAGAGGCAACTCTTTTTGTATTTTGTATAGCGGCCTGCCTGGTCGCGGGATGCACCACCGCAAAACACTTGCGGGTCCGCGGCAGCTTTATTGGGGCAGCTAACTGTGGAACAGGAGGTGCCTGATATATGCATGGGTGCCGGCGCGAACATCGGCAATCCTTTTAAAGACATTTTTGAATGTGAGTGCCGGCGGCGACCCACTTGGGTTTTACTGAACCACCAGTCCCAGGAAGCATTGCTTCAGGTGGTTCACCTGAGCATAATTATTACGGGGATTTACTGGTGGCTGCCGCACGCCGTCATGTCACATGGTCTGCCACTGAAGAGGGCGTTGGCCCGAAACGCTTCTGGCAGGAAACCAGAAATTGACTTTGTTCATGGCGTGTGCCCTTGCTTTGGCGTAATTTCCACCTGGGAGTGCATCCCACCTAGAGGCAACTCTTTTTGTATTTTGTATAGCGGCCTGCCTGGTCGCGGGATGCACCACCGCGAAACACTTGCGGGTCCGCGGCTGCTTTATTGGGGCAGCTAACTGTGGAACAGGAGGTGCCTGTTATATGCAGGGGTGCCGGCGCGAACATCGGCAATCCTTTTAAAGACATTTTTGAATGTGAGTGCCGGCGGCGACCCACTTGGGTTTTACTGAACCACCAGTCCCAGGAAGCATTGCTTCAGGTGGTTCACCTGAGCATAATTATTACGGGGATTTACTGGTGGCTGCCGCACGCCGTCACGTCACATGGTCTGCCACTGAAGAGGGCGTTGGCCCGAAACGCGTCTGGCAGGAAACCAGAAAAGGACTTTGTTCATGGCGTGTGCCCTTGACTTGGCGTAATTTCCACCTGGGAGTGCATCCCACCTAGAGGCAACTCTTTTTGTATTTTGTATAGCGGCCTGCCTGGTCGCGGGATGCACCACCGCGAAACACTTGCGGGTCCGCGGCTGCTTTATTGGGGCAGCTAACTGTGGAACAGGAGGTGCCTGTTATATGCAGGGGTGCCGGCGCGAACATCAGCAATCCTTTTAAAGACATTTTTGAATGTGAGTGCCGGCGGCGACCCACTTGGGTTTTACTGAACCACCAGTCCCAGGAAGCATTGCTTCAGGTGGTTCACCTGAGCATAATTATTACGGGGATTTACTGGTGGCTGCCGCACGCCGTCACGTCACATGGTCTGCCACTGAAGAGGGCGTTGGCCCGAAACGCGTCTGGCAGGAAACCAGAAAAGGACTTTGTTCATGGCGTGTGCCCTTGCTTTGGCGTAATTTCCACCTGGGAGTGCATCCCACCTAGAGGCAACTCTTTTTGTATTTTGTATAGCGGCCTGCCTGGTCGCGGGATGCACCACCGCGAAACACTTGCGGGTCCGCGGCTGCTTTATTGGGGCAGCTAACTGTGGAACAGGAGGTGCCTGTTATATGCAGGGGTGCCGGCGCGAACATCGGCAATCCTTTTAAAGACATTTTTGAATGTGAGTGCCGGCGGCGACCCACTTGGGTTTTACTGAACCACCAGTCCCAGGAAGCATTGCTTCAGGTGGTTCACCTGAGCATAATTATTACGGGGATTTACTGGTGGCTGCCGCACGCCGTCACGTCACATGGTCTGCCACTGAAGAGGGCGTTGGCCCGAAACGCGTCTGGCAGTAAATCAGAAAAGGACTTTGTTCATGGCGTGTGCCCTTGCTTTGGCGTCATTTCCACCTGGGAGTGCATCCCACCTAGAGGCAACTCTTTTTGTATTTTGTATAGCGGCCTGCCTGGTCGCGGGATGCACCACCGCAAAACACTTGCGGGTCCGCGGCTGCTTTATTGGGGCAGCTAACTGTGGAACAGGAGGTGCCTGTTATATGCAGGGGTGCCGGCGCGAACATCGGCAATCCTTTTAAAGACATTTTTGAATGTGAGTGCCGGCGGCGACCCACTTGGGTTTTACTGAACCACCAGTCCCAGGAAGCATTGCTTCAGGTGGTTCACCTGAGCATAATTATTACGGGGATTTACTGGTGGCTGCCGCACGCCGTCACGTCACATGGTCTGCCACTGAAGAGGGCGTTGGCCCGAAACGCGTCTGGCAGGAAACCAGAAAAGGACTTTGTTCATGGCGTGTGCCCTTGCTTTGGCGTAATTTCCACCTGGGAGTGCATCCCACCTAGAGGCAACTCTTTTTGTATTTTGTATAGCGGCCTGCCTGGTCGTGGGATGCACCACCGCGAAACACTTGCGGGTCCGCGGCTGCTTTATTGGGGCAGCTAACTGTGGAACAGGAGGTGCCTGTTATATGCAGGGGTGCCGGCGCGAACATCGGCAATCCTTTTAAAGACATTTTTGAATGTGAGTGCCGGCGGCGACCCACTTGGGTTTTACTGAACCACCAGTCCCAGGAAGCATTGCTTCAGGTGGTTCACCTGAGCATAATTATTACGGGGATTTACTGGTGGCTGCCGCACGCCGTCACGTCACATGGTCTGCCACTGAAGAGGGCGTTGGCCCGAAACGCGTCTGGCAGGAAACCAGAAAAGGACTTTGTTCATGGCGTGTGCCCTTGCTTTGGCGTAATTTCCACCTGGGAGTGCATCCCACCTAGAGGCAACTCTTTTTGTATTTTGTATAGCGGCCTGCCTGGTCGCGGGATGCACCACCGTGAAACACTTGCGGGTCCGCGGCTGCTTTATTGGGGCAGCTAACTGTGGAACAGGAGGTGCCTGTTATATGCAGGGGTGCCGGCGCGAACATCGGCAATCCTTTTAAAGACATTTTTGAATGTGAGTGCCGGCGGCGACCCACTTGGGTTTTACTGAACCACCAGTCCCAGGAAGCATTGCTTCAGGTGGTTCACCTGAGCATAATTATTACAGGGATTTACTGGTGGCTGCCGCACGCCGTCACGTCACATGGTCTGCCACTGAAGAGGGCGTTGGCCCGAAACGCGTCTGGCAGGAAACCAGAAAAGGACTTTGTTCATGGCGTGTGCCCTTGCTTTGGCGTAATTTCCACCTGGGAGTGCATCCCACCTAGAGGCAACTCTTTTTGTATTTTGTATAGCGGCCTGCCTGGTCGCGGGATGCACCACCGCGAAACACTTGCGGGTCCGCGGCTGCTTTATTGGGGCAGCTAACTGTGGAACAGGAGGTGCCTGTTATATGCAGGGGTGCCGGCGCGAACATCGGCAATCCTTTTAAAGACATTTTTGAATGTGAGTGCCGGCGGCGACCCACTTGGGTTTTACTGAACCACCAGTCCCAGGAAGCATTGCTTCAGGTGGTTCACCTGAGCATAATTATTACGGGGATTTACTGGTGGCTGCCGCACGCCGTCACGTCACATGGTCTGCCACTGAAGAGGGCGTTGGCCCGAAACGCGTCTGGCAGGAAACCAGAAAAGGACTTTGTTCATGGCGTGTGCCCTTGCTTTGGCGTAATTTCCACCTGGGAGTGCATCCCACCTAGAGGCAACTCTTTTTGTATTTTGTATAGCGGCCTGCCTGGTCGCGGGATGCACCACCGCGAAACACTTGCGGGTCCGCGGCTGCTTTATTGGGGCAGCTAACTGTGGAACAGGAGGTGCCTGTTATATGCAGGGGTGCCGGCGCGAACATCGGCAATCCTTTTAAAGACATTTTTGAATGTGAGTGCCGGCGGCGACCCACTTGGGTTTTACTGAACCACCAGTCCCAGGAAGCATTGCTTCAGGTGGTTCACCTGAGCATAATTATTACGGGGATTTACTGGTGGCTGCCGCACGCCGTCACGTCACATGGTCTGCCACTGAAGAGGGCGTTGGCCCGAAACGCGTCTGGCAGGAAACCAGAAAAGGACTTTGTTCATGGCGTGTGCCCTTGCTTTGGCGTAATTTCCACCTGGGAGTGCATCCCACCTAGAGGCAACTCTTTTTGTATTTTGTATAGCGGCCTGCCTGGTCGTGGGATGCACCACCGCGAAACACTTGCGGGTCCGCGGCTGCTTTATTGGGGCAGCTAACTGTGGAACAGGAGGTGCCTGTTATATGCAGGGGTGCCGGCGCGAACATCGGCAATCCTTTTAAAGACATTTTTGAATGTGAGTGCCGGCGGCGACCCACTTGGGTTTTACTGAACCACCAGTCCCAGGAAGCATTGCTTCAGGTGGTTCACCTGAGCATAATTATTACGGGGATTTACTGGTGGCTGCCGCACGCCGTCACGTCACATGGTCTGCCACTGAAGAGGGCGTTGGCCCGAAACGCGTCTGGCAGGAAACCAGAAAAGGACTTTGTTCATGGCGTGTGCCCTTGCTTTGGCGTAATTTCCACCTGGGAGTGCATCCCACCTAGAGGCAACTCTTTTTGTATTTTGTATAGCGGCCTGCCTGGTCGCGGGATGCACCACCGCGAAACACTTGCGGGTCCGCGGCTGCTTTATTGGGGCAGCTAACTGTGGAACAGGAGGTGCCTGTTATATGCAGGGTGCCGGCGCGAACATCGGCAATCCTTTTAAAGACATTTTTGAATGTGAGTGCCGGCGGCGACCCACTTGGGTTTTACTGAACCACCAGTCCCAGGAAGCATTGCTTCAGGTGGTTCACCTGAGCATAATTATTACGGGGATTTACTGGTGGCTGCCGCACGCCGTCATGTCACATGGTCTGCCACTGAAGAGGGCGTTGGCCCGAAACGCGTCTGGCAGGAAACCAGAAAAGGACTTTGTTCATGGCGTGTGCCCTTGCTTTGGCGTAATTTCCACCTGGGAGTGCATCCCACCTAGAGGCAACTCTTTTTGTATTTTGTATAGCGGCCTGCCTGGTCGCGGGATGCACCACCGCGAAACACTTGCGGGTCCGCGGCTGCTTTATTGGGGCAGCTAACTGTGGAACAGGAGGTGCCTGTTATATGCAGGGGTGTCGGCGCGAACATCGGCAATCCTTTTAAAGACATTTTTGAATGTGAGTGCCGGCGGCGACCCACTTGGGTTTTACTGAACCACCAGTCCCAGGAAGCATTGCTTCAGGTGGTTCACCTGAGCATAATTATTACGGGGATTTACTGGTGGCTGCCGCACGCCGTCACGTCACATGGTCTGCCACTGAAGAGGGCGTTGGCCCGAAACGCGTCTGGCAGGAAACCAGAAAAGGACTTTGTTCATGGCGTGTGCCCTTGCTTTGGCGTAATTTCCACCTGGGAGTGCATCCCACCTAGAGGCAACTCTTTTTGTATTTTGTATAGCGGCCTGCCTGGTCGCGGGATGCACCACCGCGAAACACTTGCGGGTCCGCGGCTGCTTTATTGGGGCAGCTAACTGTGGAACAGGAGGTGCCTGTTATATGCAGGGGTGCCGGCGCGAACATCGGCAATCCTTTTAAAGACATTTTTGAATGTGAGTGCCGGCGGCGACCCACTTGGGTTTTACTGAACCACCAGTCCCAGGAAGCATTGCTTCAGGTGGTTCACCTGAGCATAATTATTACGGGGATTTACTGGTGGCTGCCGCACGCCGTCACGTCACATGGTCTGCCACTGAAGAGGGCGTTGGCCCGAAACGCGTCTGGCAGGAAACCAGAAAAGGACTTTGTTCATGGCGTGTGCCCTTGCTTTGGCGTAATTTCCACCTGGGAGTGCATCCCACCTAGAGGCAACTCTTTTTGTATTTTGTATAGCGGCCTGCCTGGTCGCGGGATGCACCACCGCGAAACACTTGCGGGTCCGCGGCTGCTTTATTGGGGCAGCTAACTGTGGAACAGGAGGTGCCTGTTATATGCAGGGGTGCCGGCGCGAACATCGGCAATCCTTTTAAAGACATTTTTGAATGTGAGTGCCGGCGGCGACCCACTTGGGTTTTACTGAACCACCAGTCCCAGGAAGCATTGCTTCAGGTGGTTCACCTGAGCATAATTATTACGGGGATTTACTGGTGGCTGCCGCACGCCGTCACGTCACATGGTCTGCCACTGAAGAGGGCGTTGGCCCGAAACGCGTCTGGCAGGAAACCAGAAAAGGACTTTGTTCATGGCGTGTGCCCTTGCTTTGGCGTAATTTCCACCTGGGAGTGCATCCCACCTAGAGGCAACTCTTTTTGTATTTTGTATAGCGGCCTGCCTGGTCGCGGGATGCACCACCGCGAAACACTTGCGGGTCCGCGGCTGCTTTATAGGGGCAGCTAACTGTGGAACAGGAGGTGCCTGTTATATGCAGGGGTGCCGGTGCGAACATCGGCAATCCTTTTAAAGACATTTTTGAATGTGAGTGCCGGCGGCGACCCACTTGGGTTTTACTGAACCACCAGTCCCAGGAAGCATTGCTTCAGGTGGTTCACCTGAGCATAATTATTACGGGATTTACTGGTGGCTGCCGCACGCCGTCACGTCACATGGTCTGCCACTGAAGAGGGCGTTGGCCCGAAACGCGTCTGGCAGGAAACCAGAAAAGGACTTTGTTCATGGCGTGTGCCCTTGCTTTGGCGTAATTTCCACCTGGGAGTGCATCCCACCTAGAGGCAACTCTTTTTGTATTTTGTATAGCGGCCTGCCTGGTCGCGGGATGCACCACCGCGAAACACTTGCGGGTCCGCGGCTGCTTTATTGGGGCAGCTAACTGTGGAACAGGAGGTGCCTGTTATATGCAGGGGTGCCGGCGCGAACATCGGCAATCCTTTTAAAGACATTTTTGAATGTGAGTGCCGGCGGCGACCCACTTGGGTTTTACTGAACCACCAGTCCCAGGAAGCATTGCTTCAGGTGGTTCACCTGAGCATAATTATTACGGGGATTTACTGGTGGCTGCCGCACGCCGTCACGTCACATGGTCTGCCACTGAAGAGGGCGTTGGCCCGAAACGCGTCTGGCAGGAAACCAGAAAAGGACTTTGTTCATGGCGTGTGCCCTTGCTTTGGCGTAATTTCCACCTGGGAGTGCATCCCACCTAGAGGCAACTCTTTTTGTATTTTGTATAGCGGCCTGCCTGGTCGCGGGATGCACCACCGCAAAACACTTGCGGGTCCGCGGCTGCTTTATTGGGGCAGCTAACTGTGGAACAGGAGGTGCCTGTTATATGCAGGGGTGCCGGCGCGAACATCGGCAATCCTTTTAAAGACATTTTTGAATGTGAGTGCCGGCGGCGACCCACTTGGGTTTTACTGAACCACCAGTCCCAGGAAGCATTGCTTCAGGTGGTTCACCTGAGCATAATTATTACGGGGATTTACTGGTGGCTGCCGCACGCCGTCACGTCACATGGTCTGCCACTGAAGAGGGCGTTGGCCCGAAACGCGTCTGGCAGGAAACCAGAAAAGGACTTTGTTCATGGCGTGTGCCCTTGCTTTGGCGTCATTTCCACCTGGGAGTGCATCCCACCTAGAGGCAACTCTTTTTGTATTTTGTATAGCGGCCTGCCTGGTCGCGGGATGCACCACCGCAAAACACTTGCGGGTCCGCGGCTGCTTTATTGGGGCAGCTAACTGTGGAACAGGAGGTGCCTGTTATATGCAGGGGTGCCGGCGCGAACATCGGCAATCCTTTTAAAGACATTTTTGAATGTGAGTGCCGGCGGCGACCCACTTGGGTTTTACTGAACCACCAGTCCCAGGAAGCATTGCTTCAGGTGGTTCACCTGAGCATAATTATTACGGGGATTTACTGGTGGCTGCCGCACGCCGTCACGTCACATGGTCTGCCACTGAAGAGGGCGTTGGCCCGAAACACGTCTGGTAGGAAACCAGAAAAGGACTTTGTTCATGGCGGGTGCCCTTGCTTTGGCATAATTTCCACCTGGGAGTGCATCCCACCTAGAGGCAACTCTTTTTGTATTTTGTATAGCGGCCTGCCTGGTCGCGGGATGCACCACCGCGAAACACTTGCGGGTCCGCGGCTGCTTTATTGGGGCAGCTAACTGTGGAACAGGAGGTGCCTGTTATATGCAGGGGTGCCGGCGCAAACATCGGCAATCCTTTTAAAGACATTTTTGAATGTGAGTGCCTGCGGCGACCCACTTGGGTTTTACTGAACCACCAGTCCCAGGAAGCATTGCTTCAGGTGGTTCACCTGAGCATAATTATTACGGGGATTTACTGGTGGCTGCCGCACGCCGTCACGTCACATGGTCTGCCACTGAAGAGGGCGTTGGCCCGAAACGCGTCTGGCAGGAAACCAGAAAAGGACTTTGTTCATGGCGTGTGCCCTTGCTTTGGCGTAATTTCCACCTGGGAGTGCATCCCAAATAGAGGCAACTCTTTTTGTATTTTGTATAGCGGCCTGCCTGGTCGCGGGATGCACCACCGTGAAACACTTGCGGGTCCACGGCTGCTTTATTGGGGCAGCTAACTGTGGAACAGGAGGTGCCTGTTATATGCAGGGGTGCCGGCGCGAACATCGGCAATCCTTTTAAAGACATTTTTGAATGTGAGTGCCGGCGGCGACCCACTTGGGTTTTACTGAACCACCAGTCCCAGGAAGCATTGCTTCAGGTGGTTCACCTGAGCATAATTATTACAGGGATTTACTGGTGGCTGACGCACGCCGTCATGCCACATGGTCTGCCACTGAAGAGGGCGTTGGCCCGAAACGCGTCTGGCAGGAAACCAGAAAAGGACTTTGTTCATGGCGTGTGCCCTTGCTTTGGCGTAATTTCCACCTGAGAGTGCATCCCACCTAGAGGCAACTCTTTTTGTATTTTGTATAGCGGCCTGCCTGGTCGCGGGATGCACCACCGCGAAACACTTGCGGGTCCGCGGCTGCTTTATTGGGGCAGCTAACTGTGGAACAGGAGGTGCCTGTTATATGCAGGGGTGCCGGCGCGAACATCGGCAATCCTTTTAAAGACATTTTTGAATGTGAGTGCCGGCGGCGACCCACTTGGGTTTTACTGAACCACCAGTCCCAGGAAGCATTGCTTCAGGTGGTTCACCTGAGCATAATTATTACGGGGATTTACTGGTGGCTGCCGCACGCCGTCACGTCACATGGTCTGCCACTGAAGAGGGCGTTGGCCCGAAACGCGTCTGGCAGGAAACCAGAAAAGGACTTTGTTCATGGCGTGTGCCCTTGCTTTGGCGTAATTTCCACCTGGGAGTGCATCCCACCTAGAGGCAACTCTTTTTGTATTTTGTATAGCGGCCTGCCTGGTCGCGGGATGCACCACCGCGAAACACTTGCGGGTCCGCGGCTGCTTTATTGGGGCAGCTAACTGTGGAACAGGAGGTGCCTGTTATATGCAGGGGTGCCGGCGCGAACATCGGCAATCCTTTTAAAGACATTTTTGAATGTGAGTGCCGGCGGCGACCCACTTGGGTTTTACTGAACCACCAGTCCCAGGAAGCATTGCTTCAGGTGGTTCACCTGAGCATAATTATTACGGGGATTTACTGGTGGCTGCCGCACGCCGTCACGTCACATGGTCTGCCACTGAAGAGGGCGTTGGCCCGAAACGCGTCTGGCAGGAAACCAGAAAAGGACTTTGTTCATGGCGTGTGCCCTTGCTTTGGCGTCATTTCCACCTGGGAGTGCATCCCACCTAGAGGCAACTCTTTTTGTATTTTGTATAGCGGCCTGCCTGGTCGCGGGATGCACCACCGCAAAACACTTGCGGGTCCGCGGCTGCTTTATTGGGGCAGCTAACTGTGGAACAGGAGGTGCCTGTTATATGCAGGGGTGCCGGCGCGAACATCGGCAATCCTTTTAAAGACATTTTTGAATGTGAGTGCCGGCGGCGACCCACTTGGGTTTTACTGAACCACCAGTCCCAGGAAGCATTGCTTCAGGTGGTTCACCTGAGCATAATTATTACGGGGATTTACTGGTGGCTGCCGCACGCCGTCACGTCACATGGTCTGCCACTGAAGAGGGCGTTGGCCCGAAACGCGTCTGGCAGTTAACCAGAAAAGGACTTTGTTCATGGCGTGTGCCCTTGCTTTGGCGTAATTTCCACCTGGGAGTGCATCCCACCTAGAGGCAACTCTTTATGTATTTTGTATAGCGGCCTGCCTGGTCGTGGGATACACCACCGCGAAACTCTTGCGGTTCCGCGGCTGCTTTATTGGGGCAGCTAACTGTGGAACAGGAGGTGCCTGTTATATGCAGGGGTGCCGGAGCAAACATCGGCAATCCTTTTAAAGACATTTTTTAATGTGAGTGCCGGCGGCGACCCAGTTGGGTTTTACTGAACCACCAGTCCCAGGAAGCATTGCTTCAGGTGGTTCACCTGAGCATAATTATTACGGGGATTTACTGGTGGCTGCCGCACGCCGTCACGTCACATGGTCTGCCACTGAAGAGGGCGTTGGCCCGAAACGCGTTTGGCAGGAAACCAGAAAAGGACTTTGTTCATGGCGTGTGCCCTTGCTTTGGCGTAATTTCCACCTGGGAGTGCATCCCACCTAGAGGCAACTCTTCTTGTATTTTGTACAGCGGCCTGCCTGGTCGCGGGATGCACCACCGTGAAACACTTGCGGGTCCACGGCTGCTTTATTGGGGCAGCTAACTGTGGAACAGGAGGTGCCTATTATATGCAGGGGTGCCGGCGCGAACATCGGCAATCCTTTTAAAGACATTTTTGAATGTGAGTGCCGGCGGCGACCCACTTGGGTTTTACTGAACCACCAGTCCCAGGAAGCATTGCTTCAGGTGGTTCACCTGAGCATAATTATTACGGGGATTTACTGGTGGCTGCCGCACGATGTCACGTCACATGGTCTGCCACTGAAGAGGGCGTTGGCCAGAAATGCGTCTGGCAGGAAACCAGAAAAGGACTTTGTTCTTGGCGTGTGCCCTTGCTTTGGCGTAATTTCCACCTGGGAGTGCATCCCACCTAGAGGCAACTCTTTTTGTATTTTGTATAGCGGCCTGCCTGGTCGCGGGATGCACCACCGCGAAACACTTGCGGGTCCGCGGCTGCTTTATTGGGGCAGCTAACTGTGGAACAGGAGGTGCCTGTTATATGCAGGGGTGCCGGCGCGAACATCGGCAATCCTTTTAAAGACATTTTTGAATGTGAGTGCCGGCGGCGACCCACTTGGGTTTTACTGAACCACCAGTCCCAGGAAGCATTGCTTCAGGTGGTTCACCTGAGCATAATTATTACGGGGATTTACTGGTGGCTGCCGCACGCCGTCACGTCACATGGTCTGCCACTGAAGAGGGCGTTGGCCCGAAACGCGTCTGGCAGGAAACCAGAAAAGGACTTTGTTCATGGCGTGTGCCCTTGCTGTGGCGTCATTTCCACCTGGGAGTGCATCCCACCTAGAGGCAACTCTTTTTGTATTTTGTATAGCGGCCTGCCTGGTCGCGGGATGCACCACCGCAAAACACTTGCGGGTCCGCGGCTGCTTTATTGGGGCAGCTAACTGTGGAACAGGAGGTGCCTGTTATATGCAGGGGTGCCGGCGCGAACATCGGCAATCCTTTTAAAGACATTTTTGAATGTGAGTGCCGGCGGCGACCCACTTGGGTTTTACTGAACCACCAGTCCCAGGAAGCATTGCTTCAGGTGGTTCACCTGAGCATAATTATTACGGGGATTTACTGGTGGCTGCCGCACGCCGTCACGTCACATGGTCTGCCACTGAAGAGGGCGTTGGCCCGAAACGCGTCTGGCAGGAAACCAGAAAAGGACTTTGTTCATGGCGTGTGCCCTTGCTTTGGCGTAATTTCCACCTGGGAGTGCATCCCACCTAGAGGCAACTCTTTATTGTATTTTGTATAGCGGCCTGCCTGGTCGTGGGATGCACCACCGCGAAACACTTGCAGGTCCGCGGCTGCTTTATTGGGGCAGCTAACTGTGGAACAGGAGGTGCCTGTTATATGCAGGGGTGCCGGCGCGAACATCGGCAATCCTTTTAAAGACATTTTTGAATGTGAGTGCCGGCGGCGACCCACTTGGGTTTTACTGAACCACCAGTCCCAGGAAGCATTGCTTCAGGTGGTTCACCTGAGCATAATTATTACGGGGATTTACTGGTGGCTGCCGCACGCCATCATGCCACATGGTCTGCCACTGAAGAGGGCGTTGGCCCGAAACGCGTCTGGCAGGAAACCAGAAAAGGACTTTGTTCATGGCGTGTGCCCTTGCTTTGGCGTAATTTCCACCTGGGAGTGCATCCCACCTAGAGGCAACTCTTTTTGTATTTTGTATAGCGGCCTGCCTGGTCGCGGGATGCACCACCGTGAAACACTTGCGGGTCCGCGGCTGCTTTATTGGGGCAGCTAACTGTGGAACAGGAGGTGCCTGTTATATGCAGGGGTGCCGGCGCGAACATCGGCAATCCTTTTAAAGACATTTTTTAATGTGAGTGCCGGCGGCGACCCACTTGGGTTTTACTGAACCACCAGTCCCAGGAAGCATTGCTTCAGGTGGTTCACCTGAGCATAATTATTACGGGGATTTACTGGTGGCTGCCGCACGCCGTCATGTCACATGGTCTGCCACTGAAGAGGGCGTTGGCCCGAAACGCGTCTGGCAGGAAACCAGAAAAGGACTTTGTTCATGGCGTGTGCCCTTGCTTTGGCGTAATTTCCACCTGGGAGTGCATCCCACCTAGAGGCAACTCTTTTTGTATTTTGTATAGCGGCCTGCCTGGTCGCGGGATGCACCACCGCGAAACACTTGCGGGTCCGCGGCTGCTTTATTGGGGCAGCTAACTGTGGAACAGGAGGTGCCTGTTATATGCAGGGGTGCCGGCGCGAACATCGGCAATCCTTTTAAAGACATTTTTGAATGTGAGTGCCGGCGGCGACCCACTTGGGTTTTACTGAACCACCAGTCCCAGGAAGCATTGCTTCAGGTGGTTCACCTGAGCATAATTATTACGGGGATTTACTGGTGGCTGCCGCACGCCGTCACGTCACATGGTCTGCCACTGAAGAGGGCGTTGGCCCGAAACGCGTCTGGCAGGAAACCAGAAAAGGACTTTGTTCATGGCGTGTGCCCTTGCTTTGGCGTAATTTCCACCTGGGAGTGCATCCCACCTAGAGGCAACTCTTTTTGTATTTTGTATAGCGGCCTGCCTGGTCGCGGGATGCACCACCGCGAAACACTTGCGGGTCCGCGGCTGCTTTATTGGGGCAGCTAACTGTGGAACAGGAGGTGCCTGTTATATGCAGGGGTGCCGGCGCGAACATCGGCAATCCTTTTAAAGACATTTTTGAATGTGAGTGCCGGCGGCAACCCACTTGGGTTTTACTGAACCACCAGTCCCAGGAAGCATTGCTTCAGGTGGTTCACCTGAGCATAATTATTACGGGGATATACTGGTGGCTGCCGCACGCCGTCACGTCACATGGTCTGCCACTGAAGAGGGCGTTGGCCCGAAACGCGTCTGGCAGGAAACCAGAAAAGGACTTTGTTCATGGCGTGTGCCCTTGCTGTGGCGTAATTTCCACCTGGGAGTGCATCCCACCTAGAGGCAACTCTTTTTGTATTTTGTATAGCGGCCTGCCTGGTCGCGGGATGCACCACTGCGAAACACTTGCGGGTCCGCGGCTGCTTTATTGGGGCAGCTAACTGTGGAACAGGAGGTGCCTGTTATATGCAGGGGTGCCGGCGCGAACATCGGCAATCCTTTTAAAGACATTTTTGAATGTGAGTGCCGGCGGCGACCCACTTGGGTTTTACTGAACCACCAGTCCCAGGAAGCATTGCTTCAGGTGGTTCACCTGAGCATAATTATTACGGGGATTTACTGGTGGCTGCCGCACGCCGTCACGTCACATGGTCTGCCACTGAAGAGGGCTTTGGCCCGAAACGCGTCTGGCAGGAAACCAGAAAAGGACTTTGTTCATGGCGTGTGCCCTTGCTTTGGCGTAATTTCCACCTGGGAGTGCATCCCACCTAGAGGCAACTCTTTTTGTATTTTGTACAGCGGCCTGCCTGGTTGCGGGATGCACCACCGCGAAACACTTGCGGGTCCGCGGCTGCTTTATTGGGGCAGCTAACTGTGGAACAGGAGGTGCCTGTTATATGCAGGGGTGCCAGCGCGAACATCGGCAATCCTTTTAAAGACATTTTTGAATGTGAGTGCCAGCGGCGACCCACTTGGGTTTTACTGAACCACCAGTCCCAGGAAGCATTGCTTCAGGTGGTTCACCTGAGCATAATTATTACGGGGATTTACTGGTGGCTGCCGCACGCCGTCACGTCACATGGTCTGCCACTGAAGAGGGCGTTGGCCCGAAACGCGTCTGGCAGGAAACCAGAAAAGGACTTTGTTCATGGCGTGTGCCCTTGCTTTGGCGTAATTTCCACCTGGGAGTGCATCCCACCTAGAGGCAACTCTTTTGTATTTTGTATAGCGGCCTGCCTGGTCGCGGGATGCACCACCGCGAAACACTTGCGGGTCCGCGGCTGCTTTATTGGGGCAGCTAACTGTGGAACAGGAAGTGCCTGTTATATGCAGGGGTGCCGGCGCGAACATCGGCAATCCTTTTAAAGAAATTTTTGAATGTGAGTGCCTGCGGCGACCCACTTGGGTTTTACTGAACCACCAGTCCCAGGAAGCATTGCTTCAGGTGGTTCACCTGAGCATAATTATTACGGGGATTTACTGGTGGCTGCCGCACGCCGTCACGTCACATGGTCTGCCACTGAAGAGGGCGTTGGCTCGAAACGCGTCTGGCAGGAAACCAGAAAAGGACTTTGTTCATGGCGTGTGCCCTTGCTTTGGCGTAATTTCCACCTGGGAGTGCATCCCACCTAGAGGCAACTCTTTTTGTATTTTGTATAGCGGCCTGCCTGGTCGCGGGATGCACCACCGCGAAACACTTGCGGGTCCGCGGCTGCTTTATTGGGGCAGCTAACTGTGGAACAGGAGGTGCCTGTTATATGCAGGGGTGCCGGCGCGAACATCGGCAATCCTTTTAAAGACATTTTTGAATGTGAGTGCCGGCGGCGACCCACTTGGGTTTTACTGAACCACCAGTCCCAGGAAGCATTGCTTCAGGTGGTTCACCTGAGCATAATTATTACGGGGATTTACTGGTGGCTGCCGCACGCCGTCACGTCACATGGTCTGCCACTGAAGAGGGCGTTGGCCCGAAACGCGTCTGGCAGGAAACCAGAAAAGGACTTTGTTCATGGCGTGTGCCCTTGCTTTGGCGTAATTTCCACCTGGGAGTGCATCCCACCTAGAGGCAACTCTTTTTGTATTTTGTATAGCGGCCTGCCTGGTCGCGGGATGCACCACCGCAAAACACTTGCGGGTCCGCGGCTGCTTTATTGGGGCAGCTAACTGTGGAACAGGAGGTGCCTGTTATATGCAGGGGTGCCGGCGCGAACATCGGCAATCCTTTTAAAGACATTTTTGAATGTGAGTGCCGGCGGCGACCCACTTGGGTTTTACTGAACCACCAGTCCCAGGAAGCATTGCTTCAGGTGGTTCACCTGAGCATAATTATTACGGGGATTTACTGGTGGTTGCCGCACGCCGGCACGTCACATGGTCTGCCACTGAAGAGGGCGTTGGCCCGAAACGCGTCTGGCAGGAAACCAGAAAAGGACTTTGTTCATGGCGTGTGCCCTTGCTTTGGCGTAATTTCCACCTGGGAGTGCATCCCACCTAGAGGCAACTCTTTTTGTATTTTGTATAGCGGCCTGCCTGGTCGCGGGATTGCACCACCGCGAAACACTTGCGGGTCCGCGGCTGCTTTATTGGGGCAGCTAACTGTGGAACAGGAGGTGCCTGTTATATGCAGGGGTGCCGGCGCGAACATCGGCAATCCTTTTAAAGACATTTTTGAATGTGAGTGCCGGCGGCGACCCACTTGGGTTTTACTGAACCACCAGTCCCAGGAAGCATTGCTTCAGGTGGTTCACCTGAGCATAATTATTACGGGGATTTACTGGTGGCTGCCGCACGCCGTCACGTCACATGGTCTGCCACTGAAGAGGGCGTTGGCCCGAAACGCGTCTGGCAGGAAACCAGAAAAGGACTTTGTTCATGGCGTGTGCCCTTGCTTTGGCGTAATTTCCACCTGGGAGTGCATCCCACCTAGAGGCAACTCTTTTTGTATTTTGTATAGCGGCCTGCCTGGTCGCGGGATGCACCACCGCGAAACACTTGCGGGTCTGCGGCTGCTTTATTGGGGCAGCTAACTGTGGAACAGGAGGTGCCTGTTATATGCAGGGGTGCCGGCGCGAACATCGGCAATCCTTTTAAAGACATTTTTGAATGTGAGTGCCGGCGGCGACCCACTTGAGTTTTACTGAACCACCAGTCCCAGGAAGCATTGCTTCAGGTGGTACACCTGAGCATAATTATTACAGGGATTTACTGGTGGCTGCCACACGCCGTCACGTCACATGGTCTGCCACTGAAGAGGGCGTTGGCCCGAAACGCGTCTGGCAGGAAACCAGAAAAGGACTTTGTTCATGGCGTGTGCCCTTGCTTTGGCGTAATTTCCACCTGGGAGTGCATCCCACCTAGAGGCAACTCTTTTTGTATTTTGTATAGCGGCCTGCCTGGTCGCGGGATGCACCACCGCGAAACACTTGCGGGTCCGCGGCTGCTTTATTGGGGCAGCTAACTGTGGAACAGGAGGTGCCTGTTATATGCAGGGGTGCCGGCGCGAACATCGGCAATCCTTTTAAAGACATTTTTGAATGTGAGTGCCGGCGGCGACCCACTTGGGTTTTACTGAACCACCAGTCCCAGGAAGCATTGCTTCAGGTGGTTCACCTGAGCATAATTATTACGGGGATTTACTGGTGGTTGCCGCACGCCGTCACGTCACATGGTCTGCCACTGAAGAGGGCGTTGGCCCGAAACGCGTCTGGCAGGAAACCAGAAAAGGACTTTGTTCATGGCGTGTGCCCTTGCTTTGGCGTAATTTCCACCTGGGAGTGCATCCCACCTAGAGGCAACTCTTTTGTATTTTGTATAGCGGCCTGCCTGGTCGCGGGATGCACCACCGCGAAACACTTGCGGGTCCGCGGCTGCTTTATTGGGGCAGCTAACTGTGGAACAGGAGGTGCCTGTTATATGCAGGGGTGCCGGCGTGAACATCGGCAATCCTTTTAAAGACATTTTTGAATGTGAGTGTCGGCGGCGACCCACTTGGGTTTTACTGAACCACCAGTCCCAGGAAGCATTGCTTCAGGTGGTTCACCTGAGCATAATTATTACGGGGATTTACTGGTGGCTGCCGCACGCCGTCACGTCACATGGTCTGCCACTGAAGAGGGCGTTGGCCCGAAACGCGTCTGGCAGGAAACCAGAAAAGGACTTTGTTCATGGCGTGTGCCCTTGCTTTGGCGTAATTTCCACCTGGGAGTGCATCCCACCTAGAGGCAACTCTTTTTGTATTTTGTATAGCGGCCTGCCTGGTCGCGGGATGCACCACCGCGAAACACTTGCGGATCCGCGGCTGCTTTATTGGGGCAGCTAACTGTGGAACAGGAGGTGCCTGTTATATGCAGGGGTGCCGGCGCGAACATCGGCAATCCTTTTAAAGACATTTTTGAATGTGAGTGCCGGCGGCGACCCACTTGGGTTTTACTGAACCACCAGTCCCAGGAAGCATTGCTTCAGGTGGTTCACCTGAGCATAATTATTACGGGGATTTACTGGTGGTTGCCGCACGCCGTCACGTCACATGGTCTGCCACTGAAGAGGGCGTTGGCCCGATACGCGTCTGGCAGTTAATCAGAAAAGGACTTTGTTCATGGCGTGTGCCCTTGCTTTGGTGTAATTTCCACCTGGGAGTGCATCCCACCTAGAGGCAACTCTTTTTGTATTTTGTATAGCGGCCTGCCTGGTCGCGGGATGCACCCACCGCGAAACACTTGCGGGTCCGCGGCTGCTTTATTGGGGCAGCTAACTGTGGAACAGGAGGTGCCTGTTATATGCAGGGGTGCCGGCGCAAACATCGGCAATCCTTTTAAAGACATTTTTGAATGTGAGTGCCGGCGGCGACCCACGTTGGGTTTTACTGAACCACCAGTCCCAGGAAGCATTGCTTCAGGTGGTTCACCTGAGCATAATTATTACGGGGATTTACTGGTGGCTGCCGCACGCCGTCACGTCACATGGTCTGCCACTGAAGAGGGCGTTGGCCCGAAACGCGTTTGGCAGGAAACCAGAAAAGGACTTTGTTCATGGCGTGTGCCCTTGCTTTGGCGTAATTTCCACCTGGGAGTGCATCCCACCTAGAGGCAACTCTTCTTGTATTTTGTACAGCGGCCTGCCTGGTCGCGGGATGCACCACCGCGAAACACTTGCGGGTCCGCGGCTGCTTTATTGAGGAAGCTAACTGTGGAACAGGAGGTGCCTGTTATATGCAGGGGTGCCGGCGCGAACATCGGCAATCCTTTTAAAGACATTTTTGAATGTGAGTGCCGGCGGCGACCCACTTGGGTTTTACTGAACCACCAGTCCCAGGAAGCATTGCTTCAGGTGGTTCACCTGAGCATAATTATTACGGGATTTACTGGTGGTTGCCGCACGCTGTCACGTCACATGGTCTGCCACTGAAGAGGGCGTTGGCCCGAAATGCGTCTGGCAGGAAACCAGACAAGGACTTTGTTCTTGGCGTGTGCCCTTGCTTTGGCGTAATTTCCACCTGGGAGTGCATCCCACCTAGAGGCAACTCTTTTTGTATTTTGTATAGCGGCCTGCCTGGTCGCGGGATGCACCACCGCGAAACACTTGTGGGTCCGCGGCTGCTTTATTGGGGCAGCTAACTGTGGAACAGGAGGTGCCTGTTATATGCAGGGGTGCCGGCGTGAACATCGGCAATCCTTTTAAAGACATTTTTGAATGTGAGTGCCGGCGGCGACCCACTTGGGTTTTACTGAACCACCAGTCCCAGGAAGCATTGCTTCAGGTGGTTCACCTGAGCATAATTATTACGGGGATTTACTGGTGGCTGCCGCACGCCGTCACGTCACATGGTCTGCCACTGAAGAGGGCGTTGGCCCGAAACGCGTCTGGCAGGATAACCAGAAAAGGACTTTGTTCATGGCGTGTGCCCTTGCTGTGGCGTAATTTCCACCTGGGAGTGCATCCCACCTAGAGGCAACTCTTTTTGTATTTTGTATAGCGGCCTGCCTGGTCGCGGGATGCACCATCGCAAAACACTTGCGGATCCGCGGCTGCTTTATTGGGGCAGCTAACTGTGGAACAGGAGGTGCCTGTTATATGCAGGGGTGCCGGCGCGAACATCGGCAATCCTTTTAAAGAGATTTTTGAATGTGAGTGCCGGCGGCGACCACTTGGGTTTTACTGAACCACCAGTCCCAGGAAGCATTGCTTCAGGTGGTTCACCTGAGCATAATTATTACGGGGATTTACTGGTGGTTGCCGCACGCCGTCACGTCACATGGTCTGCCACTGAAGAGGGCGTTGGCCCGAAACGCGTCTGGCAGTTAATCAGAAAAGGACTTTGTTCATGGCGTGTGCCCTTGCTTTGGCGTAATTTCCACCTGGGAGTACATCCCACCTAGAGGCAACTCTTTATTTATTTTGTATAGCGGCCTGCCTGGTTGTGGGATGCACCCACGCGAAACACTTGCAGGTCCGCGGCTGCTTTATTGGGGCAGCTAACTGTGGAACAGGAGGTGCATGTTATACGCAGGGGTGCCGGAGCAAACATCGGCAATCCTTTTAAAGACATTTTTTAATTTGAGTGCCGGCGGCGACCCACTTGGGTTTTACTGAACCACCAGTCCCAGGAAGCATTGCTTCAGGTGGTTCACCTGAGCATAATTATTACGGGGATTTACTGGTGGCTGCCGCACGCCATCATGCCACATGGTCTGCCACTGAAGAGGGCGTTGGCCCGAAACGCGTCTGGCAGTAAACCAGAAAAGGACTTTGTTCATGGTGTGTGCCATTGCTTTGGCGTAATTTCCACCTGGGAGTGCATCCCACCTAGAGGCAACTCTTTTTGTATTTTGTATAGCGGCCTGCCTGGTCGCGGGATGCACCACCGTGAAACACTTGCGGGCCCACGGCTGCTTTATTGGGGCAGCTAACTGTGGGCCAGGAGGTGCCTGTTATATGCAGGGGTGCCGGCGCGAACATCGGCACTCCTTTTAAAGACATTTTTTAATGTGAGTGCCGGCGGCGACCCACTTGGGTTTTACTGAACCACCAGTCCCAGGAAGCATTGCTTCAGGTGGTTCACCTGAGCATAATTATTATGGGGATTTACTGGTGGCTGACGCACGCCGTCATGTCACATGGTCTGCCACTGAAGAGGGCGTTGGCCCGAAACGCGTCTGGCAGGAAACCAGAAAAGGACTTTGTTCATGGCGTGTGCCCTTGCTTTGGCGTAATTTCCACCTGGGAGTGCATCCCAAATAGAGGCAACTCTTTTTGTATTTTGTATAGCGGCCTACCTGGTCGCGGGATGCACCACCGCGAAACACTTGCGGGTCCGCGGCTGCTTTATTGGGGCAGCTAACTGTGGAACAGGAGGTGCCTTTATATGCAGGGGTGCCGGCGCGAACATCGGCAATCCTTTTAAAGACATTTTTGAATGTGAGTGCCGGCGGCGACCCACTTGGGTTTTACTGAACCACCAGTCCCAGGAAGCATTGCTTCAGGTGGTTCACCTGAGCATAATTATTACGGGGATTTACTGGTGGCTGCCGCACGCCGTCACGTCACATGGTCTGCCACTGAAGAGGGCGTTGGCCCGAAACGCGTCTGGCAGGAAACCAGAAAAGGACTTTGTTCATGGCGTGTGCCCTTGCTGTGGCGTAATTTCCACCTGGGAGTGCATCCCACCTAGAGGCAACTCTTTTGTATTTTGTATAGCGGCCTGCCTGGTCGCGGGATGCACCACTGCGAAACACTTGCGGGTCCGCGGCTGCTTTATTGGGGCAGCTAACTGTGGAACAGGAGGTGCCTGTTATATGCAGCGGTGCCGGCACGAACATCGGCAATCCTTTTAAAGACATTTTTGAATGTGAGTGCCGGCGGCGACCACTTGGGTTTTACTGAACCACCAGTCCCAGGAAGCATTGCTTCAGGTGGTTCACCTGAGTATAATTATTACGGGATATACTGGTGGTTGCCGCACGCCGTCACGTCACATGGTCTGCCACTGAAGAGGGCGATGGCCCGAAACGCGTCTGGCAGGAAACCAGAAAAGGACTTTGTTCATGGCGTGTGCCCTTGCTTTGGTGTAATTTCCACCTGGGAGTGCATCCCACCTAGAGGCAACTCATTTCGTATTTTGTATAGCGGCCTACCTGGTTGCGGGATGCACCACCGCGAAACACTTGCGGGTCCGCGGCTGCTTTATTGGGGCAGCTAACTGTGGAACAGGAGGTGCCTGTTATATGCAGGGGTGCCGGCGCGAACATCGGCAATCCTTTTAAAGACATTTTGGAATGTGAGTGCCAGCGGCGACCCACTTGGGTTTTACTGAACCACCAGTCCCAGGAAGCATTGCTTCAGGTGGTTCACCTGAGCATAATTATTACGGGGATTTACTGGTGGCTGCCGCACGCCGTCATGCCACATGGTCTGCCACTGAAGAGGGCGTTGGCCGAAACGCGTCTGGCAGGAAACCAGAAAAGGACTTTGTTCATGGCGTGTGCCCTTGCTTTGGCGTAATTTCCACCTGAGAGTGCATCCCACCTAGAGGCAACTCTTTTGTATTTTGTTTAGCGGCCTGCCTGGTCGCGGGATGCACCACCGCGAAACACTTGCGGGTCCGCGGCTGCTTTATTGGGGCAGCTAACTGTGGAACAGGAGGTGCCTGTTATATGCAGGGGTGTCGGTGCGAACATCGGCAATCCTTTTAAAGACATTTTTGAATGTGAGGGCCGGCGGCGACCCACTTGGGTTTTACTGAACCACCAGTCCCAGGAAGCATTGCTTCAGGTGGTTCACCTGAGCATAATTATTACGGGGATTTACTGGTGGCTGCCGCACGCCGTCACGTCACATGGTCTGCCACTGAAGAGGGCGTTGGCTCGAAACGCGTCTGGCAGGAAACCAGAAAAGGACTTTGTTCATGGCGTGTGCCCTTGCTTTGGCGTAATTTCCACCTGGGAGTGCATCCCACCTAGAGGCAACTCTTTTTGTATTTTGTATAGCGGCCTGCCTGGTCCCGGGATACACCACCGCGAAACTCTTGCGGGTCCGCAGCTGCATTATTGGGGCAGCTAACTGTGGAACAGGAGGTGCCTGTTATATGCAGGGGTGCCGGCGTGAACATCAGCAATCCTTTTAAAGATATTTTTGAATGTGAGTGCCGGCGGCGACCCACTTGGGTTTTACTGAACCACCAGTCCCAGGAAGCATTGCTTCAGGTGGTTCACATGAGCATAATTATTACGGGGATTTACTGGTGGCTGCCGCACGCGCGTCACGTCACATGGTCTGCCACTGAAGAGGGCGTTGGCTCGAAACGCGTCTGGCAGGAAACCAGAAAAGGACTTTGTTCATGGCGTGTGCCCTTGCTTTGGCGTAATTTCCACCTGGGAGTGCATCCCACCTAGAGGCAACTCTTTTTGTATTTTGTATAGCGGCCTGCCTGGTCGCGGGATGCACCACCGCAAAACACTTGCGGGTCCGCGGCTGCTTTATTGGGGCAGCGAACTGTGGAACAGGAGGTGCCTGTTATATGCAGGGGTGCCGGCGCGAACATCGGCAATCCTTTTAAAGACATTTTTGAATGTGAGTGCCGGCGGCGACCACTTGGGTTTTACTGAACCACCAGTCCCAGGAAGCATTGCTTCAGGTGGTTCACCTGAGCATAATTATTACGGGATTTACTGGTGGCTGCCGCACGCCGGCACGTCACATGGTCTCGCCACTGAAGAGGGCGTTGGCCCGAAACGCGTCTGGCAGGAAACCAGAAAAGGACTTTGTTCATGGCGTGTGCCCTTGCTTTGGCGTCATTTCCACCTGGGAGTGCATCCCACCTAGAGGCAACTCTTTTTGTATTTTGTATAGCGGCCTGCCTGGTCGCGGGATTGCACCACCGCAAAACACTTGAAGGTCCGCGGCTGCTTTATTGGGGCAGCTAACTGTGGAACAGGAGGTGCCTGTTATATGCAGGGGTGCCGGCGCAAACATCGGCAATCCTTTTAAAGACATTTTTGAATGTGAGTGCCGGCGGCGACCCACTTGGGTTTTACTGAACCACCAGTCCCAGGAAGCATTGCTTCAGGTGGTTCACCTGAGCATAATTATTACGGGGATTTACTGGTGGCTGCCGCACGCCGTCACGTCACATGGTCTGCCACTGAAGAGGGCGTTGGCCCGAAACGCGTCTGGCAGGAAACCAGAAAAGGACTTTGTTCATGGCGTGTGCCCTTGCTTTGGCGTAATTTCCACCTGGGAGTGCATCCCACCTAGAGGCAACTCTTCTTGTATTTTGTATAGCGGCCTGCCTGGTCGCGGGATTGCACCACCGCGAAACACTTGCGGGTCCGCGGCTGCTTTATTGGGGCAGCTAACTGTGGAACAGGAGGTGCCTGTTATATGCAGGGGTGCCGGCGCGAACATCGGCAATCCTTTTAAAGACATTTTTGAATGTGAGTGCCGGCGGCGACCCACTTGGGTTTTACTGAACCACCAGTCCCAGGAAGCATTGCTTCAGGTGGTTCACCTGAGCATAATTATTACAGGGATTTACTGGTGGCTGCCGCACGCCGTCACGTCACATGGTTTGCCACTGAAGAGGGCGTTGGCCCGAAACGCGTCTGGCAGGAAACCAGAAAAGGACTTTGTTCATGGCGTGTGCCCTTGCTTTGGCGTAATTTCCACCTGGGAGTGCATCCCACCTAGAGGCAACTCTTTTTGTATTTTGTATAGCGGCCTGCCTGGTCGCGGGATGCACCACCGCGAAACACTTGCGGGTCCGCGGCTGCTTTATTGGGGCAGCTAACTGTGGAACAGGAGGTGCCTGTTATATGCAGGGGTGCCGGCGCGAACATCGGCAATCCTTTTAAAGACATTTTTGAATGTGAGTGCCGGCGGCGACCCACTTGGGTTTTACTGAACCACCAGTCCCAGGAAGCATTGCTTCAGGTGGTTCACCTGAGCATAATTATTACAGGGATTTACTGGTGGCTGACGCACGCCGTCATGTCACATGGTCTGCCACTGAAGAGGGCGTTGGTCTCGAAACGCGTCTGGCAGGAAACCAGAAAAGGACTTTGTTCATGGCGTGTGCCCTTGCTTTGGCGTAATTTCCACCTGGGAGTGCATCCCACCTAGAGGCAACTCTTTTGTATTTTGTATAGCGGCCTGCCTGGTCGCGGGATGCACCACCGTGAAACACTTGCGGGTCCGCGGCTGCTTTATTGGGGCAGCTAACTGTGGAACAGGAGGTGCCTGTTATATGCAGGGGTGCCGGCGCGAACATCGGCAATCCTTTTAAAGACATTTTTGAATGTGAGTGCCGGCGGCAACCCACTTGGGTTTTACTGAACCACCAGTCCCAGGAAGCATTGCTTCAGGTGGTTCACCTGAGCATAATTATTACGGGGATATACTGGTGGCTGCCGCACGCCGTCACGTCACATGGTCTGCCACTGAAGAGGGCGTTGGCCCGAAACGCGTCTGGCAGGAAACCAGAAAAGGACTTTGTTCATGGCGTGTGCCCTTGCTGTGACGTAATTTCCACCTGGGAGTGCGTCCCACCTAGAGGCAACTCTTTTTGTATTTTGTATAGCGGCCTGCCTGGTCGCGGGATGCACCACTGCGAAACACTTGCGGGTCCGCGGCTGCTTTATTGGGGCAGCTAACTGTGGAACAGGAGGTGCCTGTTATATGCAGCGGTGCCGGCACGAACATCGGCAATCCTTTTAAAGACATTTTTGAATGTGAGTGCCGGCGGCGACCCACTTGGGTTTTACTGAACCACCAGTCCCAGGAAGCATTGCTTCAGGTGGTTCACCTGAGCATAATTATTACAGGGATTTACTGGTGGCTGCCGCACGCCGTCACGCCACATGGTCTGCCACTGAAGAGGGCGTTGGCCCGAAACGCGTCTGGCAGGAAACCAGAAAAGGACTTTGTTCATGGCGTGTGCCCTTGCTTTGGCGTAATTTCCACCTGGGAGTGCATACCACCTAGAGGCAACTCTTTTGTATTTTGTTTAGCGGCCTGCCTGGTCGCGGGATGCACCACCGCGAAACACTTGTGGGTCCGCCGCTGCTTTATTGGGGCAGCTAACTGTGGAACAGGAGGTGCCTGTTATATGCAGGGTGCCGGCGCGAACATCGGCAATCCTTTTAAAGAAATTTTTGAATGTGAGTGCCGGCGGCGACCTACTTGGGTTTTACTGAACCACCAGTCCCAGGAAGCATTGCTTCAGGTGGTTCACCTGAGCATAATTATTACAGGGATTTACTGGTGGCTGACGCACGCCGTCACGTCACATGGTTTGCCACTGAAGAGGGCGTTGGCCCGAAACGCGTCTGGCAGGAAACCAGAAAAGGACTTTGTTCATGGCGTGTGCCCTTGCTTTGGCGTACATTTCCACCTGGGAGTGCATCCCAAATAGAGGCAACTCTTTTTGTATTTTTTATAGCGGCCTGCCTGGTCGCGGGATGCACCACCGTGAAACACTTGCGGGTCCGCGGCTGCTTTATTGGGGCAGCTAACTGTGGAACAGGAGGTGCCTGTTATATGCAGGGGTGCCGGCGCGAACATCGGCAATCCTTTTAAAGACATTTTTGAATGTGAGTGCCGGCGGCGACCCACTTGGGTTTTACTGAACCACCAGTCCCAGGAAGCATTGCTTCAGGTGGTTCACCTGAGCATAATTATTACAGGGATTTACTGGTGGCTGACGCACGCCGTCATGTCACATGGTTTGCCACTGAAGAGGGCGTTGGCCCGAAACGCGTCTGGCAGGAAACCAGAAAAGGACTTTGTTCATGGCGTGTGCCCTTGCTTTGGCATAATTTCCACCTGGGAGTGCATCCCAAATAGAGGCAACTCTTTTTGTATTTTTTATAGCGGCCTGCCTGGTCGCGGGATGCACCACCGTGAAACACTTGCGGGTCCGCGGCTGCTTTATTGGGGCAGCTAACTGTGGAACAGGAGGTGCCTGTTATATGCAGGGGTGCCGGCGCGAACATCGGCAATCCTTTTAAAGACATTTTTTAATGTGAGTGCCGGCAGCAACCCACTTGGGTTTTACTGAACCACCAGTCCCAGGAAGCATTGCTTCAGGTGGTTCACCTGAGCATAATTATTACGGGGATATACTGGTGGCTGCCGCACACCGTCACGTCACATGGTCTGCCACTGAAGAGGGCGTTGGCCCGAAACGCGTCTGGCAGGAAACCAGAAAAGGACTTTGTTCATGGCGTGTGCCCTTGCTGTGACGTAATTTCCACCTGGGAGTGCGTCCCACCTAGAGGCAACTCTTTTTGTATTTTGTATAGCGGCCTGCCTGGTCGTTGGATGCACCACTGCGAAACACTTGCGGGTCCGCGGCTGCTTTATTGGGGCAGCTAACTGTGGAACAGGAGGTGCCTGTTATATGCAGGGGTGCCGGCACGAACATCGGCAATCCTTTTAAAGACATTTTTGAATGTGAGTGCCGGCGGCGACCCACTTGGGTTTTACTGAACCACCAGTCCCAGGAAGCATTGCTTCAGGTGGTTCACCTGATTATAATTATTACGGGGATATACTGGTGGCTGCCGCACACCGTCACGTCACATGGTCTGCCACTGAAGAGGGCGATGGCCCGAAACGCGTCTGGCAGGAAACCAGAAAAGGACTTTGTTCATGGCGTGTGCCCTTGCTTTGGTGTAATTTCCACCTGGGAGTGCATCCCACCCAGAGGCAACTCTTTTGTATTTTGTATAGCGGCCTACCTGGTTGCGGGATGCACCACCGTGAAACACTTGCGGGTCCGCGGCTGCTTTATTGGGGCAGCTAACTGTGGAACAGGAGGTGCCTGTTATATGCAGGGGTGCCGGCGCGAACATCGGCAATCCTTTTAAAGACATTTTTGAATGTGAGTGCCGGCGGCGACCCACTTGGGTTTTACTGAACCACCAGTCCCAGGAAGCATTGCTTCAGGTGGTTCACCTGAGCATAATTATTACAGGGATTTACTGGTGGCTGCCGCACGCCGTCATGCCACATGGTCTGCCACTGAAGAGGGCGTTGGCCGAAACGCGTCTGGCAGGAAACCAGAAAAGGACTTTGTTCATGGCGTGTGCCCTTGCTTTGGCGTAATTTCCACCTGAGAGTGCATACCACCTAGAGGCAACTCTTTTTGTATTTTGTTTAGCGGCCTGCCTGGTCGCGGGATGCACCACCGCGAAACACTTGCGGGTCCGCCGCTGCTTTATTGGGGCAGCTAACTGTGGAACAGGAGGTGCCTGTTATATGCAGGGGTGTCGGTGCGAACATCGGCAATCCTTTTAAAGAAATTTTTGAATGTGAGTGCCGGCGGCGACCCACTTGGGTTTTACTGAACCACCAGTCCCAGGAAGCATTGCTTCAGGTGGTTCACCTGAGCATAATTATTACAGGGATTTACTGGTGGCTGACGCACGCCGTCATGTCACATGGTTTGCCACTGAAGAGGGCGTTGGCCCGAAACGCGTCTGGCAGGAAACCAGAAAAGGACTTTGTTCATGGCGTGTGCCCTTGCTTTGGCGTAATTTCCACCTGGGAGTGCATCCCAAATAGAGGCAACTCTTTTTGTATTTTGTATAGCGGCCTGCCTGGTCGCGGGATGCACCACCGTGAAACACTTGCGGGTCCACGGCTGCTTTATTGGGGCAGCTAACTGTGGAACAGGAGGTGCCTGTTATATGCAGGGGTGCCGGCGCGAACATCGGCAATCCTTTAAAGACATTTTTGAATGTGAGTGCCGGCGGCGACCCACTTGGGTTTTACTGAACCACCAGTCCCAGGAAGCATTGCTTCAGGTGGTTCACCTGAGCATAATTATTACAGGGATTTACTGGTGGCTGACGCACGCCGTCATGTCACATGGTTTGCCACTGAAGAGGGCGTTGGCCCGAAACGCGTCTGGCAGGAAACCAGAAAAGGACTTTGTTCATGGCGTGTGCCCTTGCTTTGGCGTAATTTCCACCTGGGAGTGCATCCCAAATAGAGGCAACTCTTTTTGTATTTTGTATAGCGGCCTGCCTGGTCGCGGGATGCACCACCGTGAAACACTTGCGGGTCCGCGGCTGCTTTATTGGGGCAGCTAACTGTGGAACAGGAGGTGCCTGTTATATGCAGGGGGTGCCGGCGCGAACATCGGCAATCCTTTTAAAGACATTTTTGAATGTGAGTGCCGGCAGCAACCCACTTGGGTTTTACTGAACCACCAGTCCCAGGAAGCATTGCTTCAGGTGGTTCACCTGAGCATAATTATTACGGGGATATACTGGTGACTGCCGCACACCGTCACGTCACATGGTCTGCCACTGAAGAGGGCGTTGGCCCGAAACGCGTCTGGCAGGAAACCAGAAAAGGACTTTGTTCATGGCGTGTGCCCTTGCTGTGACGTAATTTCCACCTGGGAGTGCGTCCCACCTAGAGGCAACTCTTTTTGTATTTTGTATAGCGGCCTGCCTGGTCGTTGGATGCACCACTGCGAAACACTTGCGGGTCCGCGGCTGCTTTATTGGGGCAGCTAACTGTGGAACAGGAGGTGCCTGTTGTATGCAGGGGTGCCGGCACGAACATCGGCAATCCTTTTAAAGACATTTTTGAATGTGAGTGCCGGCGGCGACCCACTTGAGTTTTACTGAACCACCAGTCCCAGGAAGCATTGCTTCAGGTGGTTCACCTGATTATAATTATTACG